>JASAUF010000462.1:1862500-2294177 GCA_030180095.1 Magnolia changhungtana | reverse complement strand
CCATGAAATGACACTTCTCCCAATTAAGTCTGTATATCTTTTCTTCACATCTTTCGCCAGACATTTAAGACTTCTAAGAACTCAAAGGTGAACCGAAAACAGATAAATCATCTATGAAGACCTCTAGATATTTCCCACGATGTCGTAAAAGATACTCATCATACATCACCGAAAGGTGGCAGGCATTGATATAACCCGAATGACATCCCTTCAGAGGGCAAAGGTAAAGTCATAGGGACATGTAAATGTGGTCTTTTCCTCATCCTCGTAATGATTTCTAACTGGACAGATCATGCAAACTACCCGCCAAGGAAACAATAATAGTAGAATGACTAGCCTAGCCTTTCCAAGATTTGATTGATGAAGGGCAAAGGAAAGTGATCATTCCTTCGTGATCTAGATCTGCAAATTTCTCAGAAGTCACGTATGACATTCTCCAAACCAAAGAAGTGAATCCTCTAAGTTGGTATGAGTTCATTATTGGCATTGGCTATGATGGTATCCGGACTTCTTAGGAACCACCTCGAGTTGGAATCACCCATCGACTTATCTGGATATAGGGTATATGATACCCACATTCAATACTTTAACCCTCGCTCCTTAATCCACTTCTCTTCATGTTGTGGATTGGGAAGTCTACGTTGTGGATTATAGGTGAGGTCTCTCGACATTATCCTCAAGATATGTGCAAAGTGGAGTACCAAATCGATGGGTCGATTCCCTTGAGGTCTACTATCGTCCCATCCTGTGTGGCTCAGGTTATAAAGCCAATGAGAGTAGCTATGCGAGCATACTCTCCTCGCTCTTTTTCCAGGTGAGCAGTAGATCACCACCTGGGTATGTCTCATCTTGACGAAATAAACATATTTCAAATCAGAGGGCAAAGGTTTTAGGTCAAGCTGCGAGTTTGAGGCTAAACTAGAGGGCACTACATTAGCCCAGTGACAATTCTTCAACACAGCCCACCTAATCTGCTAATCTTGGCAAGTACCGGTGCAAAGTATCAAGCAAGGCACACGCTCTCCTAATCGTCATCATCCAAGTCATGGGAGCGGCCGAAGAGCTTTCAGAGAGTCGTGAGAACAAAGTCGTGAGGCATTCTGGCTCTCCACGAAAGAATCAATCATGTTAATGTCATGGAAATCACATCATCCTCGTAATTTCTACCATTGCTGAAAAGATGTTTGACTCTAATGTCATATTTCCAAAAGATATAGCTCATGACATCCATTCCCCCGCAATTGATAATTACGCTTTGAAGTGGCAAGGAATGGGCGACCAAGGATGACAGGAATCCCGAGTGCTTCCATTATTGACTGAATTCATTAACTAGGATGATGAAATCTACAGGGTAGTAGAATCCGTCAACCCTGAACTAACACATCCTTAATTATCCCTCTTGGTATACAAACGGAATCGATCAGCACGATTTGTAACGTGGTTAAGGTGGTTTTCAATTCACCCAACCCTAGGTTGTTTGTATCTTAGGAGTAAGAATCAGATTGACGCTTCACTCTTAAATCAAGAAGTGTGTGCTCAATGCAGTAGTTACCGATCATACATGGTATGGTTGGGCTACCAGGATCCTTGTACTTCTGCGGCATGTCTTGCTTTAGGATGGCACTCACTTTCTCAATTAAGAAGATCTTTTGAATACTTTGTCATCTTTTGGTCGTGTGTAAGTCTTTCAGGAATTTGGCATATGAAGGTATTTGTTTTACGGCATCAAGTAGAGGAATGTTGACTTTCACTTATTTCAACACCTCTAGAATATCCTGAGAGTTAGAGAGAGATTTTAGTGCAACCAACCGTTGGGAAATGGAGCAACTGGCTTCTCTAGAAGTTCTGGTTCTAATTTTTGTGGGGCATTACTGGATCTATCATTGTTGTCCTCTTCTGATTCTTTAGGCCTTTCGGGCCTAAGCGGAAGGGTTTTATCAATAATCTTCCCACTCCTAAGAGCGTTGATGGATTTAGCGTGCTCCATCTGATTTGAGGAGCTTGGGTTGTCAACTTCATATTGCAACTTTGGATTAGGAAGAGGTTGAGCTGGAAGGCTCCCCTTATTCCCAATCGTGTTTTCAGTCTTAAGTCCTTGTAGTGTTTTGTTAAGGTTTTGCAAGGCTTGTAACATATCCTCATTGAAACGATCTTGCTTTTTAAAATGTTTTAAAATCGGATCCTCTTAAGGTTTCTCTTGTTGTTGTTGTGAAGTTTGATTAAATAAACCTTGAAAGGTAGAAGTTTGTCCATTCCTCCAACTAAAATTTAGATGATTTTTCCAACCAGGTTTGTACATATTAGAGGTAGGTCCATTAAAAGGTCTTTGATAGTTATTTACGACATTGGCATGTTCATTCAACACTCCTCGAAAGGCAGATATTGTAGGACAATTTTCAGTTATGTGAATGTTGCCATCACAGATGCCGCAACCAATTTTGTTAACCTTATCCTTCTTTCCTTCCATGGCCTCGAATTTTCTTATGAGATTAGTCACTTTATAATTGAGATCATCCTCTTCTTTCAGGAGATACAATCCACCTTTCGGCCTAGACGTGGTATTCGGTTTTGGGTAATGGTCCCATGATTGTGCGTTTTCAGCAAGTCTATCAAGGTAATCCCATACCTCATCGACATCTTTATTCATGAATTCTCCATTACACATTGTCTCAACCATCTGGCGCATGGAAGATATTAGTCTATCATAGAAAAAATTTGTAATGCGCCACGTTTCAAAGTCATGTTGTGGGCATGAACTGACAAGATCCTTGAACCTTTCCCAACATTGGAAGAATGTTTCATCCTCCTTTTGGGCGAAGTTCATGATTGCTTTTCTAAAGGTAATCGTTTTATGATGTGGGAAAAAATTCTTTATGAATTCCCTTTGCATATCATTCCATGTGCCAATGGATCTAGGACGTAATGAATGTAACCACGTCTTAGCTTTCTCCTTCAACGAAAAGGGAAAGAGTTTCATCCTAACTGTATCCTCAGATACATTAGGAAAGTATAAAGTGGTTATGATCTCATCAAACTCTTTCAGATGTAAATATGGACTTTCTGATTCAAGCCCATGGAATTTAGGAAGAAGTTGGATAACCCCTAGCTTAAAGTCCATATGTCCTGTATTTTCAGGAAAAATCATGCATAAGGGCGTACTCACCCCTGCTGGTTGTAAATAATCTCATAAAGTACGAGGCGGGGGTGCTTGATGCACCTCATTCTCATCATGGACTTCCACAACCCTAGGTTGGGGTAATGCTTGAGGTTGATTTGCAGCCATAACCTCAATTAACTCGGGGAGATTCGAGGGTGTCTACCTCGCGATGGACAATTAACCCTCAACCAATCCTCCTTCAATCAAGAGACGTCGAGTGTTATCACAAACCCACTTGGGCATGAAACACTCGCAGCCCTTCAATTTAGATTTTAAACCTAGACCTAAGAGGAAGAATAGAAAGGAATTCTAGAAATAAAGAGGAAAGATGGAAAGAAGTTACCGAATTCGAAGTCCTAAGTTAAGATCCTGCAAAACAAAACAAACCAAGTTAATTTCTAGAAGATAAAACCGAATCTAAAGGCTAGAGAAAGTAAGAAAATAAGGACAAAGTTACCAAATTAGAAGATCTATAAAAAATCCTACGAAGTAGGAAAATAAGTTAGTTCTAGAAATCAATAAGAAAGGAATCTAAAACTAAAGTTGGTAAAATCCTAATCTTAAACTAATTCAAAAACCAATTAATTTCAGAAAATCGTATCCTTCAGTCCCACAACGGTGCCAAAAACTTGTTCACTCCCCAAGTATAGGTTGTGATGTAGTAATAAAATCGGTGAGACCGAGGTCGAATCCCAAGGGACTAAAACCTGTACGTAATTTGAAATTAAGTAGAACTAGAACTAGACTAAGATGAAATCTAAATCGATTGTAATTTGAGGAATAATGGTGAAATGTTAATTTAAAACTTAAGGAATTCATGAGGAAGGAAACTAGGGATTCGGAGGATCCACTTGTAGAGATCGTGAGATCTTTTGCACAGTTCAGAACTCAACTGGACTTAGAGTCCCATCTTCATCCAGTTAAAGGGTGTAACCATGAAGATCAAAACTGAACTTCCTTTGATCTAGTTTTCAAGAGATGAAAGGTATAAGAATTAGAATGGATTCCATCACCAAACCATGCCCAGGAGACAAAGCAAACAACAGAATTAAACTAATTAACAACCAATCATAAGATGTATGAAGGTTAGGAAGGGTACTGTCATCTGACCATGCCCAGGAGACGATGGTGAACAACAGGGCTTCCTGACGTCATAATCATAAAAAGGAAAGGAATGTGCTCAAAGCAATCGCAGACCCATTACAATTTTAGTCACAACAGACTATTAAAAACTAAAAACATTCCCTTCATTAAACTAAAATCAACATCAGTTCACTTTAAATAAAAGGCATAAGAAAAAAGTCCCCCATCACACTATAAGCTTCACCTCTTAGCCCTAGCTAAGAGGTTTAGACACTTATGAACATGATGAGGCTAAAACTCAGAAAATAAAGGCATAAAGAAATCAAGAAAGGAAGAAGAGAACACCAACTACTATTGCTGCCTTCACATGTTCAAAGATCTCCAAGGTGATGAATGAATCTCTTAATTTCTTTCGTCTCCTTTATATAGACAACCACAATAAGGTCGATCGGTGAGAAGTCAGAGCCGTGATGTTGCGTGGCTTTTACACGGCCTGGCCATTACACGACCTAAGAACGCAAGTCCCTCGTTTTGGTGTGGCAGATCTTGGAAACCGACTTGCGTCGGCTCGGATTTGTGGTGGCTGACGGTCCCAACTCTATGATTTTACTTCATGAACGGGATTAAGACCCCCTCGGCATCTTTTGGACGGATCAGATCATCGATCCGATCATCCCCTTGATGGCACAGTGGCCCATTGCGACCAGTCCTTGCAGACGCAGAGCCTGCACATAGTCCTTGCGCTGTGAAGATCGGTGAGCCTATGATCTGCATCAATGGTGAAATCCAGTCCATCCACTAGATTCAGCTCGAAAAACCAATCGAACATGGTCAAGTTTGGATTGGATTCAGTGTGGCCCACAAAGTTTATTTTGCACCGTTTATCCTCCGCTTGAACGACTAGATTTCGATCCTCGTAATATTTTACAATTTTGCCACCTAGGCAGTGATAAGAAGCTCGATGGGAGACCAAAGGATGGTCCAGATCAGTCATGTAGATCAGGACGATGGCCCACAAGGATCACACGTAGGTCTCTGTTTACACAGTTGGAAGAAGTTTGAATTTGGTTGGGATTTGCGGTTAAAGACGCTTTGACCGTCTTTGGAGTCACGGTGCACAATGAGTGCATGGATAAGTGCGGTGCACATGACTTGTTGTAAGGCTTAAAATGATGTGTATGAGAAATCTACGCCATCCATCTATTGTATCATCTAATTTAAGGGCTTGATACCAAAGTTGAAGCATATCCAAAGATCAGGTGGGCCCCAGAGTGATAATTCATAGGCTGATCTAACCGTTAGGCCACTTTCAAAGAGATCTAAGGACTGAAATTTGACATGTACGGTTAATTTATAATCCTCAGGCCATTTATGAAGTTTCAAGCTAAACAGATGGTGGAAACCCTATGATCTTTCAGTCTGGCCGACTTTCGGGCCCTCTTTAATGTGAATGGCTTGATTTCATTAGATCTCTGGCATGTAAATTCATCAATCTTGGTCCATTGGGATCTATCTCTTGCCTTTGGTGTCATTAGAGCATTAAATCCATGCTTTAAACACCTTGTTTTAGTCCAAGCTCATAAATACACCTTGCATCACAAACACGATTAAAATAGGGCATTAAACAGTATCATGTTCGTATAATCAAGTAATAATTGGGGTCTAATATGCAATATTTGGTGCTTAACATCAGCCCGTTGAATGGAGAAGTGCTTGAGAAGGTGTGGACTGGATAGGATCCATCGTACAGTCATCTCAGGGTGTTTGGATGCGGGGCATCCGTTCACGTAACAAAGGACGAGGGGTCCAAGCTCGAAATGAAGATCAGACAGTATGTTTTCTTGGGGTACGGTGATGAAAAGTTCGATTACAGATTGTGAGATTCGACCGAGAAGAAGCTCGTTAGGAGCAGAGATGTGGTTTTCTTTGAAGATCAGTATATAGAAGGCATTGGTAAGCCAGAGAAGAACCAGCCTAGTTCAAATGAGCTAGAGGACATGGATTCGGTTATTCATCCCGTGGTGCCTGATGACGGGAGAGTATAACAAGGTACACAGTAGAGAGAGTTCCTACGGAAGATTGACCGTGGGTGTAACCCTCACTTGATCCACTCCGTTGACCCACAAGTGAGGAGGTCGTCTAGGGACAGACAGTCATCCAATAGATCTTCACCGCATGAGTACATTATACTGACTAATGGGGGAGAGCCAGAAGATTATTCTGAGGCCCTAGCCGACGAGCATAAAGGGGAGTGGTTGAAAGCTATGCAAGAAGAGATGGAATCCTTACATAAGAACCACACCTATTATATAGTGAATCTGCCTAAGGGCAAGAAAGCTTTGAGAAACAAGTGGGTGTTCAGAAAGAAGGTTGAGCAAAAGAATTCACAGATGAGGTTTAAGGCCAAACTTGTAGTGAAAGGGTTTAGTCAGAGGAAAGGCTTAGACTTCGAGAAGATATTCTCACCAGTGGTGAAGATGACATCCATACGGGTGTTGCTTGGGTAGGCAGCTAGCATGGATCTGGAGATAGATCAATTAGATGTTAAAACTGCCTTCCTCCATGGTCACCTGGAAGAAGAGATCTATATGCACTAACCAAAGGGGTTCGAAGTCAAGGGCAAAGAGCATATAGTGTATAAGCTGAGGAAGAGCTTGTATGGGCTAAAACAAGCTCCACGACAATGGTATAAGAAATTTAACTCGTTTATATTAAAGCATGGGTATGACAGAACGGAGTTGGACCACTGTGTGTTCACGCGTAAGTTCTCAGATGGTGATTTCTTAGTTCTGCTGTTATACATTGATGACATGATCATCATGGGAAAAGACATCAAGAAGATCGATAGGCTGAAACAAGAGTTGGGCAAGTCGTTTGCGATGAAAGACTTAGGCTCAACTAAACAGATCCTAGGAATGGAGATAACCTGTGACTGAAGAAGCAGGAAGCTTTGGTTGTTACAAGAGCGGTATATTGAAAAAGTCCTAGAGCAGTTCAATATGAATGCAAAGGCGGGTCAAGATCTAACTAGATGGTTACTTCAGATTAAGCGACAGACAGTGTCCTAAGACGAAGGTAGAGGTGGATGAGATGCAGAAGATACCATATGCGTCAGTGATAGAAAGTTTGATGTATGCTATGGTGTGTACATGCCCAGACATAGCATATGCAGTTAGTGTTATCAACCGGTATCTTATCAATCCTGACAAAGAGCATTGGGCAGGAGTGAAATGGATACTACGGTATCTAAAAGGCTCATCCAAGTTGAGCTTATGCTATGGTGATGGAAAACCTGTGTTAGAGGGCTACACAGATGTAGATATGGCAGGTGACAACTCTAGGAAGTCTACATCGTGGTTCATTTTCACGTTTGCGGAGGAGCGGTCTCTTGGCGCAGCAAGCTACGAAGGTCGTAGCATTTGTCAACGGCAGAGGCCAAGTATATTGCGTAGTCATAGAGGAATGTAAAGAGATGTTTTGGATGAAAAGGTTCCTACAGAACTTAGCCTAAAGCAGGGAGGGAGCACATGGTTTATTGTGATAATCGAGTGTTATACACTTAAGAAAGAATCCAAGTCGAAGATTCCAAGTCGAAGCACATAGAGATTTGATATCACTGGATCAAGGATACTTTGGAACAAAAGGTGTTACAGCTTGAGAAGGTACACACAGACGATAATGGGTCAGACATGATTACTAAGGCTTTACTTAAGGGAAAGTTTAAGGTTTGTAGAAACTTGGCTGGCTTGAAGAAGCTAAATCTCCCATGGGTCGAAAAGGGAGAGTTTTGATAGGATTTCCTCCTAGGACTCGACTGGTCGTGAGCCTCGCTCGACTGGTCGTGGGTGGCGCTCGACCGGTTGAGTGGGGCTCGACTCAAAGTCCAACGACCATCTGATTATTTTCTCTGAGGTGGTCGACCAGTCGAGGACATTGCTCGACCAGTCGAGCTTACGCAGATTTGCTTTCGGATCTTGTGTGGACTGCGAAAATCTGAGGTCTTTCGCAACAGGGTACGGAAGGGAGTTTCTTAAACTATAAATAGGAGGTACCTAGGGCTTTCTAGGTAAGACAAGAGGGTTTCCTATAGCTTTACAAGGGTTTGCTAAAGGGTTTAGGATTCTCAAATGTGTGTGTGTGTGTGTGTGTGTGTGAGAGAGAGAGAGAGAGAGAGAAAGAGAGAGAGGAAGCTTATGGAAGGGAGGTTCTGTTCGTAGAGGCGATCTACTGTGCACTTGATATCTCAGCACTTCTACGTCCTCGTAATCGGTTAGATCTCTCCATTTTTCTTTTATTCTCTTATTGTTTATCCACTCCTGCGTGAGTGAAGAAGGTTGTAACATTCTACTTCATAGTGGATTGTTGATCTGGATGAGGTCCTGTGGTTTTTACCTTTTTGAGGGTTTTCCACGTAAAAATCTCGTGTGGTGTGGTTTATGCTTTGATTTATTTCATTGCTTTATTATTCCATAATATTGGTTTGTTTTAGGAGGCTAGATCCTAAGGTTTTGTGCAAGGCCCCCAACATTCTTTGCTCTTTTATACAATTATATCCATTTTATACACTACAAAAAATATAGTCATTAGGGGCATTTTCATCACAGGCGGCCACAAAAAACCGCCATTGTTGATGAAATCTGAGGCATTTTTAAGTGGCTGCCCATGTACAAAATGGGCCACCGCCGCTGGTTGCAAATAAAATTAAAAAATCCTAAAAGCCCTATCCCTAAATCTCCAAAATGCCCGCACGCCCTATCCCCAAATCTCCAAAACGCCCTCGCGCCCTAATCCCCAAATCCATCGCGCCTTCTTCTTCCTCCTCTTTTCTACCAAAACCCTTCTCCCTTCTTCTCTCCTCCCCGCACAACCTCACCGAATCTCTCTCTCTCTCTCTCTCTCTCTCTCTCTCTCTCTCCATTTTCCACTCCGGCCTCGCTGATCTCTCGGCCGTTGCCGTCCTTCTCGCCGAAACACACCAGATTCTGAGAAGGCCCACAAGAGTAAGTGCGTTGATCTCTCAGTCGTGCCCTCCTCTTCGTAACATCTCTCTCTCTCTCTCTCTCTCTCTCTCTCTCTCTCTCTCTCTCTCTCTCACTCTCTCTCTCTCTCGCCTAATCCGTGGAAGCCATAGTTGCTGCTGTCTCAACCATTGGAGTTGTCAATAGAGTACTGGTACGTTGCTCTGTTTTTTTTTTCCACCATTCGATCGGTATTTATGCTTTAGAATATATGGATAGGATTTCTTCTTCTGCTTCTTTTATTTATTTATTTATTTGATGGGTCCTCTAAATTGTTTTCCCGACAATTCAGGTGCTTCCGGTTATGATAATGGGAGCCTTCTCTCTCTCGCCTCTGGTTTTTGGATTTTCAGGTGCTTCTGGTTCTCTGTTGTCTTGAAAAAAGAAGAAATGGGTGAAAAGCTTTAATCATTTACACTGCTGGATCAAACACGGCATGACGAAATCAGGATTATTGGTTGCCAGACTCTTTTTGTCTTTGTAAATAGTCAGGTAGGCATTGTCTTATTCTTTGTGGCTTCATGTTTCTTACTCTGGAAGTCAGATCTAATCTCGAGAAATTAGGCACTGGGATCACTTGTGTGTGGTCTAATTGGTCATAGATCGTACACGCATGCTAGTAACTTTCTCTGAGAGAGTTTAGATTCATGTCATTTTTCTTATTGTAACAGATGGATGGTACTTACATGTTCAACTTAGAAGGCTTGATTCCCAGGCTCTGTCAGCTAGCCCAAGAAATGAGAGAGGATGAAAGGGCATGCCAACTGCGTTAAGCAAGGCTAAAGGCCCTTTCATCAATGGTATCTTCTCTCTCATGGCCATCTGATTGTATATTCAATATCATTTCCATAGAATGTGTCTTATACTAGCTATGTATTTTGTAAAAAATCATTTATTTCTTGTAAATAGATTATGTTCCTTTCCTGAACTAAGTTAGAAAATGTTCTCTTGATGGTTATGGGAAAGAAGTTTGGCAGTGTATGATGCTCTCTTATCATTCATGTCACCTGAGATAATGAAATTCCTATAAAATGCAATTTCCTTTTAGCCTTTCGTTTCACTATTTATTAAATTGCATTCAGGAGTACACACACCCAAATGAGAGCACTGAGGTTACTTTAATGTGATTTAGAGGGCCCAAGGGTCATCTTTTCTTTCTTTTTCCTTCTTCCCACATGAACACCAAGCTAGAAAGAGCCCAAAAAGTTCAGTAGAAAAATTCACTTGCAGTCCATAACATATTCCACAACATATCTAACTGAGATGGGTTAATTCTTGTGCCAGAACTTTCATTGGTCCTATTTGGAATGTGCTTCAACAATTATTTTTAAAGCTTTTCCTAGTGTATCCCATTATTGTCTTCAATAAAAAGTTGTTATTTCAGTTGGGTTATTTTGTTGTTTCTTGGTTTTTCAATTTGTATTTTCTATAGTCAGATATTTCTCTAAGCTAAAAATATCTTCATTATCGTTGTCATCATCATCATCACATCATTGTCCCTACTATTTGGGTTAGGCTCTTCGAATCTTTACTTTGGTAGATATGTTTAACTTGTAATATATTATCATTGTCGTCATCATCATCATCTTAGCCTTTCTATGAACACATTGGGGTTGGCTTTTAAATGGTAGATTGGCAGAAGTTTTAGGATCGGTTGCCACGTGGCATGAACCTTCCTATTTTACTCGGGCTCTTGAAATCAGCCATGGCAGAGTATCACATGCACAAACACAATTACAAGTTTAGAACAATATTAAAGTCATATGTTTCTTACTTTCACACAAAATACATATGATTCATGCATTGATTGATTTACAAACTACTAAGTACCTTGAAACTCTTGAAAATAAAGTAATATGGTCAATGAATAAATCAAAACTTCACACTAAAGATTGAAAATACTAGTTGTCATAGGCCATGCCACAGTCTAGACCCTTACATGCTTAAAAACACAATGTAGTCATGAAATGAGTGTTAAATAAGTATTGTCTAATTTACTTATCTCATATTTTCAGGTTTTTTATTTTATTTTTATTTTTATAACTTGAAAAGGTTCACGCATATTCAACTGATATAGTCATTAGTACCACCAATATGCACTGATACATATTGGTTTTTGGCTGACCGATATGGCTACAGAGTACATGATACCTATATCTTGAACCTTGTCATTAAGTGAACAAGCCTTCACATTAGGTATTTTCCTCATCCTTTTCTAGGTCCTTTCAACGGCATCAAAGTCGCCCTCATACTCACTCTCAGCTTTTTTAGCACATGACCGAACCATCTCAATATGCTTCTATCATTTATCTCCCATTGGGGCTACTCTTTGCTAGTTAGATTACTTAGGAGGACCTCATTCTTGATTCTATCCTTCCTAGTCTTCCCACACATCCATGGCAACATCCTTGTGTCTACAACGCTCTCACTCATTTCATGTTGCCTCCTAATTGCAAAGCACTTATCCTCATATGGTATTGTCAGTTGAATAATGACCTACCTTTAGTTTCATTAGCATGCGGTGATCACACAACAATGTGAGGCACATCTCCACTTCAGCCACCCATCTCTAGTTATAATGGAAACATCATTATAAATTTCTGAAAGTTCAAATGCTTACTAATGAATATTCTAACAAATTCATTTCATCGATGAATCTTGAATGCTTTTTTTTTGGTGCTAGTGCCCCGATGACGTAGCACCACTTACATAGGTTTGACGACGTAGCACCACTTACATTAGGGCTTTCCAACAATATGCTTCTATCATTATAAATTTCTGGTTTTTGGTTGATTTCATATGAATGCATGGTGGAATGGGCATTCTCATTCCTTTGCTTCTTAGTATACTTTTCACACTATTTTGATAGTGGATTTTTGTTCTTTCAATCTATTCACATGTTTTTGTTTTTATTTTTTATTGAATGGCAAGGAAAATTTCATTCTAGACAAAGTTTGTCTTTTAGCAGAAGTTACTGCGAGGTCCATTCGTTGACTAATTTCTTTTTTAAATGATATTTGTTGAAGCCATTTATAGATTGCATAAGCCTAGTATTGACAAAGTAGCTTCTTTCGTAAAAATAATTACCACCACCAAATGAAGTCCCCAATCGTTTGTGGATTGTTCACATTCCATATCATATCTCTACCATCTCAAAGATTTCTGGTAAGACCTGCACTCATTTGCTGTTGTTATCATTCTGTTGTATCATTTTAATGTTGGACTACATTTCATGGTATGGAATCCCCACATAGCCCCCATTCAAACTTTAGAAGATTTGTCATCCTTGCACAAGTTCGGATCTATACTCGTATGGGTTTGATTGAAGGAAACAGAACAGAGGCCTTATATGTGGAAATGGAGTGACTTTTTTTTTGGCCCTCTTCCTTATACTGCCTTCAATGGGATGATTAGAGGTGAACATAGTCATATATCTTTGATGGAACTTTAATTGTCATATTTCTTTAATGAAACTTTAATTCAATGATCATGAAGTGATTTAATATTCATGGCTTGTTTCTGAAGCATTTACATTTTTCAATTTGGTTGGCTTTTGGGATGGCTTATAATTTGAGATCATCTTATCTTAAGGAGAAAGAAACAATTAAGCTTCTGTTTACAACACAAGTACAAGTGGCTAGAAAGTATGTCTATAAGCTTAAAACTGAAGTCACAGAGATACCAACTTTTGTATTATATTTGTATTAGCGAACAATATTGTTGGGGTTGCATTATATTTCTCATTGTCGGATGCACCTTTGTCCTTTAGTTCTTTGAAGAAATCATTCTATTTCAATGGTAATCTGCTATATGACTATAATTGATATCCTGGAATCAGAAGTATAAAAATCATTAGTTGTTTAGATCTTTCATTTCTCAATGTTTCATGAAAAATTGTATTCTTCTCTCTCTCTCTCTCTCTCTCTCTCTCTCTCTCTCTCTCTCTCTCTCTCTCTCTCTCTCTCTCTCTGGGTCGAGGAAGATGTTTTAATGCTCTCATGCTCATAGGTATTGCTTTATTCCTGGATATAGACATTTATTAAGTTTGGTAGATTTGCTATATTTGTAGGCTTTCTAGGCTATAAAAACATGGTGAAGGTTCTCTTCAAGGTAAAAAATTAAATATAGAATTCAGCACAAGATGGCCATTTTTTTGCAGGGCACAGAGGAAGGCAAGGATAGGCTTTGCATTGAGAAGAATTTGGGGAGCGCTTGAAATTGAAAAGGTAACAGGAAAAGTGCTATTTGTAATGGGCCAAAAGCATTGCGAAGAAGCCAAGAAAGGTGGCTTGGATCAACAAGAACTAGATTGGGACAAATATGAGAAGATGAAAGCAGAATAGTTTGGCAACAAATTGGGCAAGGGGTACGATAAGGCAAAGGCCGAGAATTTAAGAAAAAGGCTGAAAAGAAATCAGAGGAAGAGAAAGAGGACTTGGCTATTTTTAAGGTTTTAAAACTCAAGGCGAAATTAACCAAGGTAAAACCATCAAAATCTCATGCCATTTGTGCATATCACATACCATTGCAGCCTAAAATGGGAATCACATATCTCTAAAACTTCAATGTTTTGATTCTCCCTTGTCTTACAGACATGTTCATCTCTATGTTTTGGCAATGTTCCAGAGGGAGCTTTCTATGTTTCATTTCTCTATATGTAGCCATGTTTTCATATTTCATACAGCAATAGTCTGGCAAGTGGGAGCTGCAGATACTAGAAGACCCTGTGGCGAGGCAATCTCACAGGTGGCTTATTGGGTTTGTCATGTCAGGATTTGTTCGTGGAAGGTCCACATTTCCTTTTGTGACATCTACATTATTGAATCAAATTATTGTAACTAAATAGGTTTGAACTAACATGGTACGATACGATCATTGAGCTTTCTAATGCCACTATGATTAGCTCTTAAAGAGTATTGACACTTTAATTATTATTATATTTTCTATCATTATTGTTGTTGCTTCTTGGCACAAACATGCAAATACTCTCTCTATCTCTTTTGATAAGCATATTCTCGTTTATCACTATCTTATTTCTCTCTTCCATGTTTAACACACCGATAACATACTGCTTGGTATTGTCTTCAGGTTAAGGGACTGGTAGATATTTTCTGAGCTAAAATTGTAGAAATTTCAGAGCATTCACTAACTAATGCTTGGTTTTGTCTTCAGGTTAAGGGACCGGTGGATATTTTCAGAGTTAAAATTGTAGATATTTCAGAACATTCACTAACTATTGAAGTAACCCTAGTCTTTTCTTTTTTTTTTCTGGTTTGATTGAATCTTATGTAAATGCGGGTTGATCAATCATGATCCCTGCTCTCTTTTCTAGATCCTTTCATAATGCTAAAATATCATTTATGTAATTCTAACCATTCAAGTAACTGGGGATCCTGGGAAGATGGTTGCAGTCTAGAGAAATCTAACCAAATTTGGAATTAAGGAAATAGCCAGAACTGGAAAGGTTAACTTAATTATCTTTTTGCAGGAATGCAACTTGCAGCTGGAAGCACCGAACACAATTTCCCTTCAAGTGCCAAACTAGCAGGTGTGCAAGATCTTGACTTTTTATTTGATAGGCCCTAGAGGGGAAGTGACTGGCCTAAAGCCGGGCTGGTCCACTTATCAATAGGGCTATAGGTGTATATTGAATATGGACCATTAGTTTTTTAACCTAACATTTTCTTATACGCATGTTGCCTACCTGACAAGTGGAGCTGCCTAATTTTTGGGTGTGGATATTCACTGAGGGCCCATCTAATTAACAGCTAGATCTCGCACATGAGCGCTTGTGTTTGGCTTATACATATGCATGACTCATTGCCTCATCACTTAATGTTTATGTAAAAGCATTTTATTTTAATTATATATATTCAAAGCTAAAAAAAACACACCACATCATGATTGAAATATGAAAAACACACCATATCTGATTAACAGCTAGATCTCGCACATGAGCGCTTGTGGATATGATGAATTTGTTGTTTTTTGTTAGCACTACATTGAGGTTCTGTTTTAGGAGAATTCCTTGCCAGTATTTACATATCAATCGGTCCAGCCAGATCACCCCATGAGTGAGAATGGGAAAACTCAAAATTAGGTGATCTAATCATCAGGTGAGTCAATTTTTGAATTTGATGTTTTTGGAGGTTATTCATTATTTTCTAATGTGTGGCCCATCTGATGCTTGGATTGGCTTGATTTTTGTGTTGCCCCATTTTAATGGTAGGTGAGCCTGCTGAATGATTGGTTTCCATACAAACAGATGGGTCCCATATGTAGCTAGTTGCAAGAATTTTTCTATGATTGTTCTAGAGGAACTAGTCTCCAGACTTTGATTAAACATAATAGGCTACTTCCTCATTTGAATGCTAGTAATCATCACTAATCTTCATTCTTCCTCCTGATTAGATGGGACCCATCGAGTTTGCAATTCAGTTAACTTGTGCATTTAGATGCATCGTTCCAGACTGTAAACGATCTTGATTCTAATCCGATTGAGAGGCGGACGCAACTATAATTTCTTAATCCTTAAGACTCTGGATTCCCACAATTATAAATTACTAGAGCTGGCCTGATTATGGAAAATTTGAAAACTACCTTTATGGAACCAAACACCATTTTTAAGTCCCATTTGGGAGACCCAAAATCTAGTTCTAGTTTGTGTTTTTTTTTTTTTTTCCAGCACAACTAATCCACCTTGTAAGCAGAATCTAAATCACAACTAAGGAATGGAAATGAGCCCTTCTTGTCTTGCCAACGATTTGAATGTGTCGAGTTTACTTGAAAATAGCACTACTAGTATAGGATTTCAATGTAGAATTCTTGTGTAAGCTATAGGTATGCTAGGAGCCTCTCGCACAATCATAATTTCAGCTCAAGTCCATTTACCATGCTCCATCCCCCTTTTGTTCAATATAAAACTGGTTATCCCCAGTTGGGTCAGGTTGCCGGGACCCAAGCTTCCATGAACTACAGTGCCCTCGAATTCACCATGAACCCCTTCGTACCATTGATTGAACCAGCCTCCAAGGGATCCTGTTTATCTTCACTGGCCGAGCCCCGCTATGATATATGTACAATCTCAGAGCATTTCGCACAAGCTTGCATTTTCAGTGTGCCCTTCCATCAAAGCAACCCTTAAGCTTTGATTATTCCCAAAGATCGCTAGGGAGAACAGAAAATGTTGCAGAATGGTTGATGTCATTTTAGGTTCCATGGAGTTAAGTAAATACATTATTGAGATTTGTCAGATTGTTGTGTTTCAGGTTCTGTTTTGTAGTCTGTGAGGGAGTAAAAGTATGCATATGACCCGATTTCTAAATGTTTTGGTAAACTATATGTTTTTGCTAGTAGCCAAAAAAAAAAAAAAAAAAAAAAAAAACAACAACACTTCCTAAATTGTTAAAGAAGTTCATCATGCTGCACATGAAAATTTTGGTGCTTGATATAGGGAAAAGATGTAATCAGTCCATTTATTTGCAAAATGATCTGTTATGGGCACAATCACTAAGCAGCTGGTGGATAGTTATATTTGTTGCTTTTCTCAATGATGTCCACTAAAATGCTGCAGGTTTCTCATCTGTTCGTTGAATGGTGTCGGATTTGTGAACTTCCTGGTATGAATGATGCATCTTATGCCCATTGTATTTCACAATTGCAGAAAGTGGGCTACTTAAAGGTGACGATATCATAGATCGCTTTTTCTGCATCCTTACGGTAACTTTTCATGCTTATGGTTATGTTTGCAGGAGATCTCCAAATCATTGGAAATTTGAGTTTTGTGTCATTATTCATTGGTCTTGAATTCCACTAAGTTTGTTTAGTCAAGCATTTGGTAATTACATATGATAGGAAACAATAGTTTTCGGAGCAATCCAGATTCAGACAAAGAAGGGTTGAGCATTAGCATGGTTGATCTCCTTGGGCGGGCTGGTTGTCTCAATGAGGCCTACATTATGAAAATCTTAATTCATATAAGCAACCTTATTTTCGAAAATAATATTCACCACAACGGATCTCTATGATAAGTGTTATGATGCTTGTGAGGGTGGCTAACAGTGGAGTGTGTACTTACAATGGGGTGTGTACTAACAAGCTAACCCAAAAAAAAAAAAAAAAAAAAAAAAAAAAACTGTGCCAATGAGCTAAATACCTTCTTCTATGCTCAAAATTACTTCCAATGTCCTTTTAAAACCCAAGGTTCCCGAGTCACGACTCTCAGAGGAGTAATTGCATTGGTACAATTGTCCAAAGCTACTCGTGCTATATATACTAGAGATATAGAGATGTTTGTTAGTTATGCCAATTGAGCAGTAAATTTAGCGCATGATCTCATTAGAAGTAGTTTAACATGATTTTATATATGTGGACTTGAGAAGTGACCAATCTTGGTTTTACCCTTACTCTGCCAACGTACTTGAATATATTGGTTGCATTTATTCTTCCAAAGATCTGGTTGTTTTTGTTTTGAGAAAATCAAATGAGCCAATGTCTTGCGAGAGTTGAGTTGGTGTCCTTTTTTATTCTGGTTCATTAATTATGGGATTGAGCTTTGGTATGGTTGCAATCACTTAATGTCTCCCTTGCAGGTTCCATTGAGAAGTGACCAATCTTGGTTAGTTATGTAAAATATAAATATTAATGGATGGGGCCAGTAGCTGCTGCGGTTACAAGTTTTCTGTTGGATGCGGCTTGTAGTTGACCTCATTACAGGCTAGGCTGTATGATGTATAAATGAAGTGGGTTTAGAGATAAGTTGTTGTGGCCCTTTGTCAAGTGGTGGATGTGTATGGCCTACTTCACAAGTTCGATCCAAACCACTTAGAAACTCAAAAACTGTCTGAACCATTGTGAGTTGTCTATTGAACTGCTAAAAAGTTGTACAAACTGCAGTTGAACACATATCAACTGTTAGGTTTTACCATAATTACATATGTAAACACATGTAAATCTATGGACATGGGGATGATATCATAGTTCAAGCTGGTGGTTGAAATTGTAGGGTGAACAGTTTGATCTCCAGCTTTTTTTCATTTTTCTTTTCTTTTCTTGAAAGCATTGATTTGTAATGCAGTGTTCTCATTTGTTGTAGCACACTGTTATACCTCTTCAGCACCTCGTAAGCTTTGGTCTTAACCTTCTCAGCTGAGCTTTCGAATTTCAGGTATGTAAACAAGTTACTTAACAAAGCAATGTACCCTAAAATCCATATTTGTAAGATCTGTGCTGGGACTGTGCACATCTGTAGCTGCAATTTGTCTCATGTCATCATCATCATCTCAATTTTCTCCAATTCGTGGTTCAGTTTCAAATGATTTATTGGCAAAAGTTCTACAGTTGGCTATCCACTGGACATCAACCCTCTCTTTTACTGAACTTGCCACGATAGAGGCTAACATTAACACCACTCACATGCAAGCACGATTCCACCCAATATTGACCCCAAGCCAACTATTAGATGCACACCCCAAAGGGTAAGCAAGCAGAGTTATTGGGGTGTAGTTTCAATGCAAACCACTAAGCAGAATTATTCTTTTTATTGTAGGGTAATGCTTTTGCAAAGAAGCTTGGCTATGCCTCGGCACTTCAAGCAGGCCTAGTGAAATTGCAGGTGACTGATTCTCATGCTTGTCACATTCAAGATCAGTTATTATTCTGAGTTGTTTTGAAAGAGTTGTGGTTAGTGATGAGATAAATGCTACAGGCCCTTCTTTTGGGGTGAGGAATATATGTTACCTTGTGAAAAAAGCAGAGAAGAAATGGTGGAGTAGGCTGTTAAAGCAGGAAGGGAAGCCTCCTGTGTTTTTGAAAGTAGACTGGGACAAATGGGTCGATGAAGATGAAGAGCAAGAACAAAAATGTAAGTTGTCCACCCCTTTTTTTTAATCTTGAACACTTACCTTTTTAAGTATTTTTTTTGTATGCCAGGTTGAATTTTTATTCGTTGTTCTGTGCTAGATATCTGATTGTTTTTATGTTTTTATATGTCCCAGTTGGAGATGACATGAACTACGGTGGCATGGATTTCTCGGTATGTAGCCAAGTCTGCTTGTGAAAAGCCACAAGAATGTGCGGTTATACAAGTGAAGCTTTTGTTTGATGAGTTTTTCTAATCCCACGGTCACTTCTATACATGGATGAGTAAGCAGTGCATCAGGTTTCTCTCCCTATTTAAAAATTACATGATGCTGTGCATCAAGTCATTAGGTGTGCCACACATGTATGGTAGAACTTTTTGAAATCTGCCAATAGTATTTCTTTGCCTTGAGTAATAGGTTCTCCAGTTCTGCATTACTTGATATTTGTTAGTCTTGTTACCAAATAGGGGCTTGTCACACAAGTTTTGTATATCGATAAATATTTTTAATTGAAAACATTTGAAGCTATTTACTTTGTAGTTTAAAGACTTGCTTTAATGATCCAAATAGGAGTCTGTTGAATTTTGGGCTGGGTTACTCATCTGGTTCACTGTCTTTTCATCTTTATTCTCATTTTAGTTTTTATGAAATCGGATTATTGCGTAATCCAAATTCTTGTCATTCAGTAATAGGGTTTTGATAGTTATGTAGATAGAGATTTGATAGTTAGAATGACAGTAAAGAATCAATAGGAATTTGTGTGAAAGGATTAGTAAAGAATCAGTAAGATGTTCTATTATCGGTAATTTCAGCAGCGCTTTGTTTTCTTAGCGGCGTTTGTTACAAATGTACCTACTTCTTCTCTGTTTTTAGCGGCGTTCTCATGTCTTACGCCCGGCGTTTCTGAAAACTTCTAGCGGCGGTTTTGAGCTTTTAGCGGCATCAACAGAAGCGCCACGGAACTTAAATTTTAGCGGCGGCATAAGAAACGCCGGTATAAAGGACTACCGCCGCTAAAACACACGGCGACGCCACCCTTTAGCGGCACGTGTCCAACCGCCGCTAACTCTTATACCGGCGGTTTTTTAGGTTTTTAGGGGCGGTTTTGGCCGCCGGTAAAGGCTGTTTTTCTTGTAACCATAGCTTGGGTCCCTCCCCCCACATTCTATAATAATCAGGTAGTTTTTGTAAAATTTCCTTTATTTTACAAAGTTTTCTTTACTCTTTTATACAATTATATCCGTTTTACAACTTGGATCCCTCCCCTTACCCAAAAGACCATCTCTCTCTTTCTCTCTCTCACATTTGGGTTTTTATTATTTTTCCTTTGGTTTTATTTAAAACCACAATTATATCCATTTTACAGATGGGTTTCTCTCTCTCTAACTTGGTTATTGATTATTTTCCTTGTGTTCAACTTATAAAACTACAAATTTCTCCATTTTACAACTACAAATTTCTCCATTTTACAACTACAAATTTCCTCATTTTACAAATTGGGTTTCCATTTTACAACTACAAATTTCTCTTTCTAACTTGGATTTTGTTTTTCTGATTTATATAAAGATATCGACGTTGGTCGTTGAACATCGATCTTGACTGCCATTCCTGCTACGAGAAGACGAGAAAGTCTCTCTGCAAAATCCCCGGTGTGTTCTCTCTCTCTCTACGCGGTACGCGCGCATTATCTACTCGCGAAAGTGGTCATTTGATCTCCCCATCTCTGTGCAGGGCCCATATTGATGATGTGTTGTATATCCACGCGGTTCATCCGTTTCTATATCCTATTTTATAATATCATTAAAAAAGTTTAAGTAGATAAAAAAACTCAGGCGAATCACACCACAGAAAACAGTGGTGATTAAGTGCTTCACCATTAAAATTTTCAAAGCCCCCATGAGAAGTTTTTCATAATGTTTATTTTCCATCCAAACTTTTTGATAATGTCGAGAAGATCTGGATGAAAGGAAAATACAAAGATCATGTTGATTGAAAACTTCTGTGGCGCATAAAAAGTTTTTAAATATCATTCGTTACTATTTCCAGTGGTACGGTCCAGTTGAGATTTATATCTGCATAAGGTTTGGGATGACGTCCTAAAATAAGATGTAAAAACAGATGGACCCCGTACATATATAAAATATAAATCAAGGTAAGCCCCACACGGTTAGGGTAACACTCTCCCGTCATCTTGAATGCATGGGTTAGCGAATACTCTTTATTTTCACTCTTTTTGAAAAGTTTGAAAAGGCTTTCATGACTTCGCGTGGCCATGTCGGGCTAGAACTATTCGCTGACGTGTGGATAGAAGACGTTCCGTGGACGTGATCCAACCCGCCCATCAGGTACGCCACCCTATGTTTTGGACCCGCGAAAAAAAATCAGGCACAATCCAAAGTCAGGCGGGCTATATCATGAGGGACGGATGAGATTGAAAGTCGCGGCCATGAAAATATATCGTTCAAACAGTGCGTGGAGTGCACAGGAGTGTGTATATGCTATTCCATCTACTCACCTGATGTACTAAAACAGGTGAATGGATAAGCCAACGAGAAATTTGCGACTGTACGACCCATTTATGGCCCATTTGCGAGACGAAGCCCATCTCATTTTTCTTGCAAAAATAAGCCCCAGCTGTACGGACGCCTTTCCAAAGGTCGAAATTGCCCCTGCTTTTTCCTTCAAGCGGGAAGACGAGCGCTGACGCTCCTCGAACTCCGAGTTATACGAACGGTTCAAAAGATATCAAAGTTACATGGCCCCACAGTTATGTATTTATTATATCCACAACGTTCATCCATATTTCGAGATCATTTCGGACCATTATCTATATAAAAAAAAAAAATCATATCCAACGATCAACTGGACCACACCACAAAGAACAGCAGAAAATTGATTTTCACCGTTAAAAATTCCGTAGGGCCCACCGTAACATTTATTTTCCATCCAATCTATTCATAAGGTCACAAAGACCAGGATGAAGAGGAAAAACAAGTTTCATAATGATCCAAGATGAAGAGGAAAAACAAGTTTCATAATGATCCAAAACTTCTGTGACCCTTAAAAGGGTTTCAATGGTAGACGTTCAATCATCCACAGCCTTTAACAGTGTGGTCTACTTGATAGCTAGATCTGTCTTATTTTTCGTGTCAAGCCTTAATACGAGTTCACCAAAAATATGGACGGTTTGGATATAATACATACCTCATAATAGGACCCACCAAAAGCGATGGGATTACAACAGCAAAAATTTTTAAATAATAATAATAATAATAAATAAAAATCCAAAAGTCTATTGAAATGTACTTCGATACATCGGAGGTCTTTCGCTTAATCGAAAATGGACCAGAACTGTCCAGTGAGTTTTCCTCAAAAATCCTACAATTTTCCGGTAAAGGTATTTTTTATCTTTAGCTACGGATTATAACCATAGCCGTAACAGTAGTCTGTGCCAATCTATGAAATTTTATTTTTTATTTTTTTAATTTTTTACATGGAGAAATTTATTCTACCTACAATTTTCTTTAGTACATATTTATATAAATACGTGTATATATAAGAATATAAAATTTTTTGTCCCTCTTTTTTTTTTCATATATTTCTTTATTCATTTAACAAGAATATCTTCTAAACCAAAATTAGTTACTTGACGTACCATATATGATCTTGGGGTAGGAGAAGCTACTTTAGCCAACTAACCTTGTTATTTTCCAAAATTCCATCAAGTCGATGATCAAAATTCCATTTCATTCACTTCGCAGACAATTTCAATAAGTTTGTGGTCAATTTCATTCATTTTACGGTCCAATCGCTGCACTTCACGGTCATTTCCATGCATATCACGGTCATTCCCACCTATTCCATGTTGATTCACGGTCAAATCGTTTCACTTCACGATCATTTCCATGCATATCACGGTCATTCCAACATAATCCGTGTTGATTTACGGTCATTTAGACGCATTTCACGGTCATACCCCTTCACTTCACGATCATTTCAACGCATTTCACGGCCAATTCGCTTCATTTCTATGCATTTCACGGTCATTCCCACATATTCCGTGTTGAATCACGGTCATTTCGACGCATTTCAAACCCTTTCACTTCACGGTCATTTCGACGCATTTCCCGGTCAATTTGCTTCACTTCACGATCATTTCCATGCATTTCACAGTCATTCTCACATATTCCGTGTTGATTCACGGTCATTTCGACGCATTTCACGATCATACCTATTCACTTCACGGTCATTTCAACGCATTGCATGGTCAATTCGCTTCACTTCACGATCATTTCCATGCATTTCATAGTCATTCTCATATATTCCATGTTGATTCACGGTCATTTCGATGGATTTCACGGTCATACCCCTTCACTTCATGGTCATTTCGGCGCATTTCACAATCAATTTGCTTCACTTCACGATCATTTGCATGCATTTCACGGTCATTCCTACATATTCCATGTTAATTCACGGTCATTTCGACGCATTTCACGGTCATACCCCTTCACTTCACGGTCATTTTAACGCATTTCACAGTCAATTCGCTTCACTTCACGATCATTTTCATGCATATCACGGTCATTTCCATATATTTCGTGTTGATTCATGGTCATTTCGACGCATTTCATGGTCATACCCCTTCACTTCACGGTCATTTTCGCGCATTTCACGGTCAATTCACTTCACTTCATGATCATTTACATGCATTTCACAGTCAATCCCGTATATTCCGTGTTGATTCACGGTCATTTCGACGCATTTCACGGTCATACCCCATCACTTCGCGGTCATTTTCGCGCATTTCACGGTCAATTCGCTTCATTTCACGATCATTTCTATGCATTTCACGGTCATTCTCACATATTCCGTGTTGATTCACGATCATTTCGACGCATTTCACGGTCATACCCCTTCACTTCACGGTTATTTCGACGCATTTCCTGGTCAATTCGCTTCACTTAACGATCATTTCCATGCATTTTATGGTCATTCCCACATTCCGTGTTGATTCACGGTCATTTCGACGCATTTTACGGTCATACCCCTTCACTTCACGGTCATTTCCGCGCATTTCACGGTCAAGTCGCTTCACTTCATGATCATTTTCATTCATTTCACAGTCATTCCCGCATATTCCATGTTGATTCACGGTCATTTCGACGCATTTCATAGTCATACTCCTTCACTTCACGGTCATTTTGACGCATTTCACGGTCAATTCGCTTCACTTCACGTTCATTTCCATGCATTTCACGGTCATTCCCGCATATTCTGTATTAATTCACAGTCATTTCGACGCATTTCACGGTCATACCCCTTCACTTCACGGTCATTTTTGCGCATTTCATGGTCAACTCGCTTCATTTCACGATCATTTCCATGCATTTCACGGTCATTACCACATATTCCATGTTGATTCACGGTCATTTCGACGCATTTGACGGTCATACCCCTTCACTTCACGATCATTTCCGCGCATTTCACGGTCAATTCGCTTCAATTCATGATCATCTCCATGCATTTTACGGTCATTCCCGCATATTCCATGTTGATTCACAATCATTTTGACGCATTTCATGGTCATACCCCTTCACGGTCATTTCGACGCATTTCATGGTCAATTCGCTTCACTTCACAATCATTTCCATGCATTTCATGGTCAATTCGCTTCACTTCACGATCATTTCCATGCATTTCACGGTCATTCCCGCGTATTCCGTGTTAATTCACAGTCATTTCGACGCATTTCACAGTCTTACTCCTTCACTTCACGGTCATTTCGCGTCACGTCACAGTCATTTCCATGTATATCACGGTCATTCCCGCCTATTTCATGTTGATTCATGGTCATTTCGACGCATTTCACGGTCAATTCCCTTCATTTCACGGTCATTTCCATGCATTTCACGGTAAATTCGCTTCACTTCACGGTCATTTCGACCCATATCACGGTCATTCCCGCCTGTTCCATGTTGATTCACGGTCATTTCGGCGCATTTCACGGTCAATTCCCTTCATTTCACGGTCATTTCCATGCATTTCACGGCCAATTCGCTTCACTTCACGGTCATTTCCACGCATTTCACAATCATTCCCGCCTATTCCATGTTGATTCACGGTCATTTCGGCGCATTTCACGGTTAATTCCCTTCATTTCACGGTCCTTTCCATGCATTTCACGGTCAATTCGCTTCACTTCACGGTCATTTCGACGCATTTCACTGTCAATTCCCTTCATTTCACAGTCATTTCCATGCATTTCACGATCAATCCACTTCACTTCACGGTCATTTCCACTCATATCACGGTCATTCCCGCCTATTCCGTGTTGATTCACGGTTATTTCGACACATTTCACGGTCAATTCCCTTCTTTTCACGGTCATTTTCATGCATTTCACGGCCAATTCGCTTCACTTCACGGTCATTTCCACGCATTTCACGATCATTCCCGCCTATTCCGTGTTGATTCACGATCATTTCGGCGCATTTCACGATCAATTCCCTTCATTTAACGGTCCTTTCCATGCATTTCATGGTCAATTCGCTTCACTTTACGGTCATTTCCATGCATTTCACGGTCATTCCGCCTATTCCGTGTTGATTCATGGTCATTTCGGCACATTTCACGGTCAATTCCCTTCATGTCACGGTCATTTCCATGCATTTCACGGTTAATTCGCTTCACTTCACGGTCATTTCCATGCATTGCACGATCATTCCCGCCTATTCCATGTTGATTCACGTTCATTTCGACGCATTTCACGGCCATTTCTCCAAACCTTAATATACGCCCTAACGTAAACCTATTCTTATAACCTAAACCTATTCTTAAATCCCAAAATCTAAACATATAACCTAAACTCAATTCCCTGAACCTAACCTAACCTAACCTAAACCTATACTTATAACCTAAACCTATTCTCAATTCTAAACCTACAAACTAAACCTATAACATTAACCTAAACCTTTAACCTAAACTTATAACCTTAACCTAAACCTATTCTCAAATCCCAAAACCTAAACATTTAACCTATAACTTAAACTTAAACCTTTAACCTATAACCTACACGTATAACCTATAACCTAAACTTAAACCTAAACCTATAACCTGTAACCTATAACCTAAACCTAAACCTTAACCTATTCTAAATTCCCTAAATCTATAACCTAAACCTAAACCTAAACCTTAGCCATTTCACGATCAATTCGCTTCACTTCACGATCATTTCCATGCATTACACGGTCATTCCCACATATTCCGTGTTGATTCACGGTCATTTCGACGCATTTCACGATCATACTCCTTCACTTCACGTTCATTTCCGCGCATTTCACGGTCAATTCGCTTCACTTCACGATCATTTCCATGCATTTCACGGTCATTCCTGCATATTCTGTGTTGATTCACGGTCATTTTGATGCATTTCACGGTCATACCCCTTCACTTCACGGTCATTTCGACGCATTTCACAGTCAATTCGTTGAAATGACCGTGAATCAACACGGAATAGGCAGGAATGACCCTGAAATGCATGGAAATGACCGTGAAGTGAAGAAAATTGACTGTGAAATGTATGGAAATGACCGTGAAATGAAGGGGCGTGACCGTGTTAATTTAAGGTCATTTCGACGCATTTCGCGGCCATGCCCCTTCACTTCACCCCCATTTTCCAAAA
Source organism: Magnolia changhungtana (assembly GCA_030180095.1). Taxonomy (NCBI): domain Eukaryota; kingdom Viridiplantae; phylum Streptophyta; class Magnoliopsida; order Magnoliales; family Magnoliaceae; genus Magnolia; species Magnolia changhungtana. The sequence continues at coordinate 2,267,378 of JASAUF010000462.1, read as the reverse complement.
CCTTAATATACACCCTAACCTAAACCTATTCTTATAACCTAAACCTATTCTTAAATCCCAAAACCTATAACCTAAACCTAAACCTTAACATAAACCTATAACCTATAACCTAAACTGAAACCTATAACCTAAACTCGAACATAAACCCGAACCCAAATTCCTAAACCTAAATCTATACTTATAACTAAACCTATTCTCAAATTCCAAAACCTATAACTACAACCTAAACCCTAACCTAAACCTATAACCTATAACCTAAACATATAACTTAAACTCAATTCCCTAAACCTTAACCTACAACCTAACCTAAACCTATACTTATAACCTAAACCTATTCTCAAATCTAAACCTAAAACTAAACCTATAATATTAACCCAAACCTTTAACCTAAACTTATAACCTTAACCTAAACCTATTCTCAAATCCCAAAATTTAAACCTTTAACCTATAACCTAAACCTAAACCTTTAACCTATAACTTAAACATATAACCTATAACCTAAACCCAAACCTAAACCTATAACCTGTAACCTATAACCTAAACCTAAACCTTAACCTATTCTCAATTCCTTAAATCTATAACCTATAATCTATAACATAAACCTAAACCTAAACCTTAGCCTAAACCTAAACCTAAACCTTAACCTATAACCTATAATCTAAACCTATTCTTAAATCCCTAAACCTGAAATGCACAGAAATGATCGTGAAGTGAAGCGAATTGACCGTGAAATGCACAGAAATGACCCTGAATAAAAACGGAATCGCCGGGATTAACCATGAAATGCATGGAAACGACCGTGAAGTGAAGTGAATTGACCATGAAATGCATGGAAATGACCGTGAAGTGAAGGGAATTGACCGTGAAATGCATGGAAATGACTGTGAATCAAAACGGAATCGCCGGGATTGATCGTGATATGCATGGAATTGATCGCGAAGTAAATGAAATGAGCGAAATTGACTGCGAACTGATTGAAATTGACCATGAAGTGAATGAAATGGATTTTTAACCATCGACCTAATGGAATCTTGAAAAATAACCAGGTTAGCTGGCTAAAGTAGCTTCTCCTACCCCAAAATCATATAGGGTACATCAAGTAACTAATTTTGGTTTAGAAGATATTCTTGTTAAATGAATAAAGAAAGAAATGAAAAAAAAAAAAAAAAAAGAGAGAGAGAGAAAAAAATTTTTATATGCTTATATATACATATTTATATAAATATGTATTAGAGAAAATTGCAGGTAGAATGAAGTTCTCCATGTAAAAAAATAATAAAAAAAAAAATTCATAGGCTGGCACAGACTATAGTTATGGCTACGGTTATAATCCGTAGCTATAGCTTCAATATATCGAATACACTTCGATAATTTCGAAAATTGCAGGATTTTTTTATGCAAAGTCACTGGACAATTCTGGACCTTTTTCGATTAATCGAAATACCTTCGATATATCAAAGGACATATCGAAAGACCTTTGATATATAGCAAAGGACATATTGAAAAAGCATGGGCTGCGGCTATGGCTACGGATTATAACCGTAACCATAACTGCAGCCCATGCTTTCGATGTCATCGATGATATCAAACATTAATCGATGACATCGAGTTTAAGTTGTCGATAACATAGAAGGTCTTTCGATATATACTTCGATATATCGAATATCTTTCGATTAATCGAAAAAGGTCCAAAACTGTCCAGCGAGTTTGCCTCAAAAATCCTGCAATTTTCGATTAATCGAATGTCTTTCAATTAATCGAAAAAGGTATTTTATCATTAGCTACGGATTATAACCGTAGCCATAACTGTAGTCTGTGCCACTCTATGAAATTTTTTATTTTTTATTTTTTTATTTTATTTTTTCAATGGAGAACTTTATTCTACCTATTATTTTCTCAAATACATATTTATATAAATATGTATATATAAGCATATAAAAAAAAATTTCTCTCTTTTTTTCATTTTTTTCTTTATTCATTTAAAAAGAATATCTTCTAAACCAAACTTAGTTACTTGATGTACCCTATATGATTTTGGGGTAGAAGATGCTACTTTAGCCAACTAACCTAGTTATTTTTCAAGATTCCATCAGGTCAATATTCTCAATTTAAGATGGTGGCCCACCTCCTCCAATTCAAATCCTCCACCAGATGATGAAACTGGCATTCTCTCTATTAACTCATCAAATGACATATTCTCCCGTCTGTCATCATCTCATACCCCATTGTTCATGCAAATTAAGCCTTTTGAACGGTGGATGGTGGTAGATCTCCACTTCAAATCCTTCACTTGATGATGACACAAACCCTTTCTCTATTGACCGATACAATATCACATCCTCCAGTCCATTATCATATTCTTCTTTGAGCCCTTCGATCAATGGAGATTCTTTACCAGATGATGATGAACAGTCATTCTCGATTGACCCATACAACAACACGCCCTCCATCCTATCACCATCTCCTCCCCCTTCTTCATTTAAATCGAGTTTCTCGATCAGCGAATGGTGGCCTACCTCCTCCACTTGAAACCCTTCCCCAGGCAATGAGATTCTGGTTGGTAGTTAAAAAGTCCATAACTGGACCAGGGGTTAGGATCATCGTAGTTGAGACATCTGCAGAAGGAACCGCTGAAATTGTCATCTAGAAGTCACGAGCATGGTGAAAATTATAGATCACTGCCTAAATGAACGACAAATAAAGACTAAAAACTGCTACAGAGAAAAGTCATTCCCATATTCATTGACAAACCACCTTAAGTGGTGCGGAAACTAGAGTGAAACCCTCGACAACCAGTGACACCACCTCCCAATTCGTTGAAGTTCCTCACGTCATCAGAAGTGAAGAGAATGATCATGAAATGCATGAAAATGGCCGTGAAGTGAAGAGAATTGATCGTGAAATGCTTGGAAATGGCCGTGAAGTGAAGTGAATTGACCGTGAAGTGCGTCGAAATGACCGTGAATGTAAACGGAATTGCTGGATATGTTCGTGAAATGCATAGAAATGGCCGTGAAGTGAAGAGAATTGACTTGAAGTCCTTGGAAATGGTCGTGAAGTGAAGTGAATTGACCGTGAAGAACATCGAATTGACAGTGAATGAATACAGAATCGCCGGGAATGACCGTGAAATGCTTGGAAATGATGGTGAAGTGAAGTGAATTGACCGCGAAGTGCATGGAAATGGCCGTGAAGTGAAGTGAATTGACCTTGAAGTGCGTCGAATTGATCGTGAATGAACACGGAATCGCCGGGAATGACCGTGAAATGCATGGAAATGACGGTGAAGTGCGTGGAAATGGCCGTGAAGTGAAGTGAATTGACCGTGAAGTGCGTCGAAATGACCGTGAACGTAAACGGAATTGCCGGATATGACCGTGAAATGCATGGAAATGGCCGTGAAGTGAAGAGAATTGACCGTGAAATGCTTGAAAATGGCCGTGAAGTACGTCGAAATGACCGTGAAGTACGTCGAAATGACCGTGAATCAACATGGAATAGGCGGGAATGACCATGAAATGCATGGAAATGATCGTGAAGTGAAGCGATTGGACCGCGAAATGCGTGAAAATGACCGTGAAGTGAAGGGGCATGACCATGAATCAACACGAAATAGGTGGGAATGACCGTGATATGCATGGAAATGGCCGTGAAGTGAAGCGAATTGACCATGAAATGCTCGAAAATGACTGTGAAGTGAAGGGGTATGACGGTGAAATGCATTAAAATAACCGTGAATCAATACGGAATATGTGGGAATGACCATGAAATGCAAAGAAATGATCGTGAAATGAAGTGAATTGACCGTGAAATGCGCGAAAATGACCGTGAAGTGAAGGGGTATGACCGTGAAATGCGTCGAAATGACCGTGAATTAACACGAAATATGCGAGAATGACCGTGAAATGCATGGAAATGATCGTGAAGTAGAGCAAATTGACCGTGAAATGCGTCGAAATGACCGTGAAGTGAAGGGGTATGATCGTGAAATGCGTCGAAATGACCGTGAATCAACACGGAATATGCGGGAATAACCATGAAATGCATGAAAATGGTCGTGAAGTGAAGCGAATTGACCGTGAAATGCGCGGAAATGACCGTGAAGTGAAGGGGTATGACCGTGAAATGCGTCGAAATGACCGTGAATCAACATAGAATATGTGGGAATGACCGTGAAATGCATGGAAATGATCGTGAAGTGAAGCGAATTGACCGTGAAATGCGTCGAAATGACTGTGAAGTGAAGGGGTATGACCGTGAAATGCATCGAAATGACCGTGAATCAACACGGAATATGCGGGAATGACCGTGAAATGCATAGAAATGATCGTGAAGTGAAGCGAAATGACCGTGAAATGCGCAGAAATGACCGTGAAGTGAAGGGGTATGATCGTAAAATGCGTCGAAATGACCGTGAATCAACACGGAATATGCGGGAATGACCGTGAAATGCATGGAAATGATTGTGAAGTGAAGCGAATTGACCGTGAAATGCGTCGAAATAACCGTGAAGTGAAGGGGTATGACCGTGAAATGCGTTGAAATGACCGTGAATCAACACGGAATATGCGGAAATGACCGTGAAATGCATAAAAATGATCGTGAAGTGAAGCGGATTGACCGTGAAATGTGCAAAAATGACCGTGAAGTGAAGGGGTATGACCGTGAAATGTGTCGAAATGACTGTGAATCAACACGGAATATGTGGAAATGACCGTGAAATGCATGGAAATGATCATGAAGTGAAGTGAATTGATCGTGAAATGCGCGGAAATGACCGTGAAGTGAAGGGGTATAACCGTAAAATGCGTCGAAATGATCGTGAATCAACACGGAATATTGGGGAATGACCGTGAAATGCATGGAAATGATCGTGAAATGAAGCGAATTGACTGTGAAATGTGCAAAAATGACCGTGAAGTGAAGGGGTATGACCGTGAAATGCGTCGAAATGACCGTGAATCAACACGAAATATGCGGGAATGACCGTGAAATGCATGGAAATGATCGTGAAGTGAAGCGAATTGACCGTGAAGTGAAGCGAATTGACCGTGAAATGCATCGAAATGACCGTGAAGTGAAGGGGTATGACCGTGAAATGCGTCGAAATGACCGTGAATCAACATGGAATATGCGGGAATGACCGTGAAATGCATGAAAATGATCGTGAAGTGAAGCGAATTGACCGTGAAATGCGCAGAAATGACCGTGAAGTGAAGGTGTATGACCATGAAATGCGTCGAAATGACCGTGAATCAACATGGAATATGTGGGAATGATCGTGAAATGCATGGAAATGATCGTGAAGTGAAGCGAATTGACCGTGAAATGCACGAAACTAACCGTGAAGTGAAACGAATTGACCGTGAAATGGATTTTTGACCATCGACCTGATGAAATCTTGGAAAATAACTAGGTTAGTTGGCTAAAGTAGCTTCTCCTACCCCAAAATCATATAGGGTATATCAAGTAACTAAGTTTGGTTTAGAAGATATTCTTGTTAAATGAATAAAGAAAGAAATGAAAAAATGAGAGAATTTTTTTTTTTAATGCTTATATATACATATTTATATAAATATGTATTTGAGAAAATTGTAAGTAGAATAAAGTTCTCCATGTAAAAAATAAAATTTAAAAAAAAAATACAAAATTTCATAGATTGGCACAGACTACAGTTATGGCTATGGTTATAATCCGTATCTAATGATAAAATACATTTTTCGATTAATCGAAAGACATTCAATTAATCGAAAATTACAGGAATTTTGAGGCAAACTCGCTAGATAGTTTTGGACCTTTTTCGATTAATCGAAAGACCTTCGGTACATATAAAAAGACATATCGAAATGGCATGGGCGAGGACTATGGCTACGGTCATTATCCATAGCTATAGAATGACCCGTAGCGAAAAGTTCCTGGTTTATTTATTTATTATTATTATTATTTATTATTTTTTTATTTTTGGGTGTTGTTATCCCACCGCTATTTTTAGGTCCTATTATGAGGTATGTGTTATATCCAAACCGTCCATATTTTGGGGGAACTCGTACTAAGGCTTGAGACGAAAAATAAGACAGATCTAGCTATCGAGTGGACCACACTGTTAAAGGCTGTGGAGGATTGAACGTCTACCATTGAAACCCTTTTATGGGTCACAGAAGTTTTGGATCATTATGAAATTTTTTTTTTCATCCAGGTCTTTGTGACCTTATGAATAGATTGGATGGAAAATAAATGTTATGGTGGGGCCTACAAAATTTTCAACGGTGAAAATCAATTTTCTGCCGCTCTTTGTGGTGTGGTCCAGTTGATCTCTGGATATGATTTTTTTTTTTTTTTTTTTTGGATAATGCTCCGAAAAGATCTCAAAATATGGATGAACGTTGTTGATATAATAAATACATAACTGTGGGGCCCATGTAACGTTGATCTCTTCTGAACCGTTCGTAGGAGTTCGAGGAGCGTCAACGCTGGTCTTCGAGCACCAGCCGATCCGGTTGAAGGTAAAAGCAGGGGCATTTTCGACCGTTGGGAAGGCGTCCGTACAGCTGGGGCTTATTTTTGCAAGGTAAAATGAGGTGGGCTTCGTCTAGCAAACGGGCCATAAATGGGTCGTACGGTCGCAAATTTCTCACCAGAAAAGAAAAAAAAAACAAAAAAAAAAGAATTCCAAGACGATCATGCGAGCCACAGGTGAATTTAGAGGATTTAGGCATGGTTTTAACAATGTACCTAAGGTGTGGCCCACATAAGTCTTGGATTGAAAGGATTTTTAGGATTTGTATTGAAAATTTGATAGCACACTTGATGGACGGGGTGGATATGATGCAAATCATCCTCCATGTACTGCATGGATATTTGTAGGGCCATCAGTGATAGGCATGAAGGGCCCAACCTATTGGACGGCTTGTATATCACGCACCTAAAAGGTCAGAGGTTTCCTGCTGGGTGTAGAGTAACTTAATCCAACCAATTTGATTTGATACCTCTTTTAAAATGAGATTAGAATTTTAGAACATGATTGAAAGTCAATACATGCTTATTTTACAAACATTGGGAGTGGGAGTTGTAAAAATTCACTTACGTACGGTTGATAAAATTAAAGAAAAACTAAAATAAAAATAAATAAAAATAAAAGAACTAATTAAACTAAAACTCAAGGAAAATATAAGAGATAGGCACAAAGATACATGGCATGGTTGTACGTGAGGTAGAAACAAAGGTTTTTTTTTTTTTTTAGTCATTTCATCGCAAGGTTTACTGTCTCTTCCACTCTAAAAATATACTCTAATATCTAGTGGGGCCCACCCACATTTGCGTATGGTATCAAATTCTTCCGTAAGGTTTCCCAACTTTGAATCAGTGGCCCACTACACCAAATTTGGAGGTTTTTAGATAGTTGTCTCTTACTCCGTGCTTCCACAGTGCGCCCCATGTGATGATTGTATATATATACCTTTTTATTTTTCAAAGATGGTGGGCCACACCATTAGAAAACAAAGAACAACCCAAAAGAAAAGTAAAAAACAAAATCTATTAGAAGGGCAGGTCACATCATGGTTAGCTGGCTTAATTTTGGAGCGTCCAAACTTCATTCGAAGGGGAGCCGCCCTTGTGGAATGACATTAAAAACATCACGGAGGGTCTACAGTTCAAAAACTTGGAAAACTCAGATTTATGCTCAACCGAGTCTGGTTGAGTTGAAAGACTGGGACGAGTGTTTACTTGACTCGTCCTGGCCTGACCCAACCGGTATCTGATAGCTAATTTAAATATATTTTTATACAAATATTTCATATATATGATGAAATATAAATAAGTTACAAATTTTAAAAAACAGCCACTTGCTGTTTATAAAGTGCACTGGCATGGCCCACCCGATGAATAGACCACCCTTCATATTTAGGCCAAACCATCATCCCTGGTCCTTCACACGTGTGCCACACATTAACACAGTAAGTTACTGATACGTGTTTCATTTTATTTTTTTTATAACAAGAAATCGAGAGCCAGAAATTTGACGAGGAGCAAAAGAAGGTGATCATATCCGGTCCGTTCGAACCCGAGAAGCTCATCAAGAAGCTCTATTGCAAGGTCAGATGCAAAATCATCAAAAGCTACGTTATCATATGGAACAACCTAAACCGGCTCCACCCAAACCCGAGGAGCCTAAACAAGCCCCAACCCCACCCCCACCCACACCCGTGGAACCTAAACCAGCCCCACCCCAACTTAAACCCGTGAAACCTCCGTCAAAGCCTGTGCCACTAGTACCTGGACCGGTGAATATAGTGATTGGGCCAATCGGACCAGTGTGCTCCCATAGGCCGTTCCAATTACCGGATTACCCGATTCTAGTGGATTGCAATTGGAGACTGAGAAACCCAACTTGTCATTGTAATGGATCCCATGGTAATTGCCTATGTGGGTGTAGAGGCTATTTCAATTCACATGAATTCCACGGTAATTGTCAATGTGGGTGTGGGGGCCATTTCCCTTCACATGAATCCCAAGGTAATTGCCTATGTGGGTGTGAGGGCCATTCCCCTCCTCGTGAATCACAGGGTAATTGCCAATATGGGTGTGGGGGCCATTTCCCTTCACATGGATCTCAGGGTAATTGCCAATGTGGGTGTGGGGGCAGAGTGGTTGTCGTTTCATGATTGAAGAGGAGAGTAGTTGTACTATCATGTAAAATTGGTGGAATTGGTGGGCTCTTTTTTTTCTTTTTTCTTACGTGTGACTATGGGATGCAGATTCCATGCTGACCCAACAACACCTAACTCAGTCATGTTGGGCCGTCTCATAATTGGATTATGCTGTAGTGCCACTGTTAGATGAATTGAGTCAAGTATTCAACCTGACTACTTTCAAACGTGCTTTGTATGGTCATGTCCGACGAACCAATCAAATCCCACCTCCACCATGTCCCAACACCACTGAGCCACGTGCTGTTGAGTCACCAGCAATTAGAGTCCGTTTCTATAACAGGTATATGGTGTAGATTTTACTGTAATGGTGTCAAATGAGTGGATTTTAATATTTGGAATGTGGATCTATCTATTTAGTAAAGACATGTTTGGAATTCAATTGAGGAAGTATTATTTATATGTGACCTGTCTATTTAGTAAGGATACATTTGGATTTCAATTATTTCCATGTAAAGGTGTTGCCGATGTTTGGATGCATGAAAACACCTCAAAGCAATTTCTTCCTTGAGAGGCTTTCCTCCAAAAGATGGTCCTAGCCTTGTTCTATCTCTCGTACACACCATGATGTATGTATGGAATCCAATTCATTCATCCAACTCCTCTGGCAGGACGAAGGATCGAGCTAAAAATGAGGTCATTTTACTGCTTGGAGGTTTTCACGGAAAGGTTGGTGTCCCTTGTCAGCTGTTTTCATATGTTGTGGTCTACCTGAATCATGAAGTAGCCTGATTTTTGGTCCCTTAGTCTAGGATTTTATTTTATTTTTTTCTTTTTTCCATTTTTTTACCACACGCACACACACCTCACACACTCACACTAGTGGAATTTCACCACATAGGACCCGTTTGGCCGGGTGGATTGGAAGGGCTTGAATGGTATTAGGGTGGATGGCATGGATTTCTAGGTAATGATGGTGTTGTCAATGGATAGTCTTGAGATCCATGGGATTGCTATATCCTTGCTATATCCCGTCTATTTGGCACGCCCTGCCAATCCGGGGATTAAATGACGCAGGGGAGGACGTGAGGTCGAGCACCGTCTTCCTCAAGAGGATAACTATTCTGAATCCATGGAACTTCTCTAGACTCCTCACAGAGACTTTCTCGAATCCACGAGAAAATAGAGCAGAAAATAGAAATAAATTCTAATAAATTCGAAATAGATTAATAAATAATTGATAATCCTCTAATGCGTCTCCTTACACCATTAATAAAGAAAAAAATTAAAATTCGTAATTACCAAAAATAGTAAAATTCTAACTCTAATAAAAATCCTAATTCTAATAAAACTCTTCTAAGGCCTAGTTTCTAAAAATAAAAATTGTAAATAAACTTTCTCTAGAAGAGTCCTAGTATAACTAAAAGTTATTTCTAAAAGGAAAGAAAATCTAAAACTCTAAAAATATTAAAAATTTTGGAATTACTAAAAATAGTAAAATTTTCCTAAAAATTTGTTTTTGAGCTGAAAGCACGTGCTTTCTGACGAAATGGACAGATACGACCCACCTTGTGGGTCAATTCACCTCGGATGGCCCGTTTCAGTAAAGATTGATAGGTCGTGCACCCCATGACGATACCCGGATCAAAAGTTATGGTCAATTTACGATTCATCTTCTTTCGGCCCAACCATGCTAGGAACGTATCTGTGACACGTTCTACATCATTAAACCCTTTCATCCCTCCCAATCCTACGAACCAAACACGTCCCAGGCAAATTTGAATGGATTAGGTGGATTGGATGGGATTTAAAGGTAATGATGGTGTTGTCAGCGGATTGTCTTAAGATCCATGGGATTGGGATCAGATCACCAACTCTGCTTGGCACGCCCTGCCAATCTCGGGATTTAACTTCCAATCCCTTCCAATACCATCCAATCCCTTCCAATCCGACCGGCCAAACAGGCCCTCATGGATACTCAAACCCTTGACCGGGTGTTGAAACTCCCGAGAGTCTACTACCCGAGCAAGAGTAAGGATCCCACCCTTAGTCTAGGATTGGATTGGAAGGATTTTTAGGATTTGTGGTGAAATTTTGATGACACACTTGATGGTTGGGGTGCATATGAAGCACATTCTCCTCCATGTACTGCATGGATATTTGCAGGGCCATCACTGATGGGCATGAAGGGCCAATAGGTTTGACGGTTGTATCTCACGCACATGAAATGTCAGAGGTTTCCTGCTGGGTGTACAGTAACTTGGGAGTGGGAGTTGTTAAAATTCACTTACATACCGTTGAAACTCAAAAAAATAATAACTGAACCCCCCACTTAAAAATAAAAATAATAAATAAAATAATAAATAAAAAGCCAAGAGATGAGGCACAAAGATACATGGCTGTACATGAGACAGTCAAACAGCTCTTTTCTTTTTTATTCTTTTCATTGCCAGGTTTACCAGTCTCTTCCATACTCATCCACTCCAAAAGGAATTACTTACTAAAGAACCCTACAGAAATACACTCTAATATCTAGTGGGGCCCGCATCTGTGTATGGTATCAAAGTCTTCCATAAGGGTCTCCCAACCATGATTCAGGATGCCCAAACATTAGATCAATGCAGCCATCACGTTTTGGCGGACGCGAATTTGGAAGATCTCAGGGTGATACATTGTTTTCTATGGTGTGGCGCCCTTAATAATTTTGTAGGCCTACTATTATTATTATTATTTATAAATCCCATATAATCATCTTCATCGCAGGGCTCACTTTTTGCAAAGGTTGAATCGTATAAAATCAACATGGTTCACACTTGAGAAGACAATGGACAACCACTTTGTTGATGCTTAAATATGATCGATCTTTATTAGCCCAACTTCCACTTGCAATTTAATATAGGTACAAGAGAGTATACTAGGGGTGTCGGTTAAGACCGGGGACCCTCCGATGCTTAAGTCAAGCGTATGGATTCACAGTAGGCGTAGTAGAATCGGTGTATTTGTGTATATCTTTACCTATGACAGGGGTGTATTTATAGGCTTTAGAGGCGATCTGTGTATCTGAGTTGATTTAAAAAACCCATATTGGAGTCATACTCTAATTCCAAGAATATATTCGACTTTACTTCGATCAGCATGATTTTTGACGGAAATCTCAAGAGGTAATCCCATCTATATACGGATATGATTTTTCTTTCTATTCTGAGGCCGAGGTTGGCATCCAAGATTGAGGATGGTACCCGAGGATAAGGTTGGTATCCGAGGCTGACCTCCGCGGTCAAGGTCTATGACAGTCGAGGTTGTCCCTCGAGGCCGAGGTCGATACCTGAGGTCGAGTCAATACTCCGCACTTTTATGGGGTTGCTTATGATCCTTCTGTTTTATTCTTGGTCCTCGAGTCAATTCGATTTTACCTATAACACACTTAATAATAATATATAAATTAAAAAAAAAAAAAAAAAAAAAAACAACAACAACAACAACAATAACATATGAGTTCACTTCTTACCTGCATGAAGTGTGCTTTATACTATTGTATGTGTACAATAGTGTGGAAGCATATGCAAGGGTCACCCAACCTTGAAAGTGGCACGCTAAAAAAATCAAAACAATTCCAACCATCATGTGGACTATGACCCAAACCATAGGGATTGGCGGAGATTGGTGGGGGAAATAGAGATCATAAATTGGCTTGTGAAATAGAGATTTGCTTGTAAAATATACTTATTTCAGAAACACTATGAGTTGGTTCCACTGCCGTGTGTTTTGTATGTATAGGGTGAACCTAACCAAGATTTGTCCAACATAGTAAAAAATTATACTAATGCAATCATCATTGTGGGGATCGCTTGAGATGTGGGCCACCACACTAAATTTAGAGGTTTTTGGATAGTTGTCTCTTAGTGCTTCAATAGTGCGCCCATCTGATTTTCCATATCCAACTTCAAGATGATATTTCCCCCTCGAACTTTTCAGTTCAAATCCCTAAATAGTTCCTGGGAGAGGGCAATGTTATCCACCATGGATCTACCCTTAATGAAAGCCCCTTGTTCTCCTGAGATGAGGAGAGGCAACACCGCACTTAGCCTAGCTGCAATCACCTTGGAGAATATCTTATATAGGAAGTTGTACAGGCTAGTTGGCCTAAAATCAGCAAAAGATTTAGGTGACACTGATTTCGGGATTAGGCAAATCAAGGAAGCCGTCACTGCTTTCGGCAATGAACCACCTTGAAACAGAAAAGTAATCGCCTTCAAAAGGTCAAGGCCAACTACGGTCCAATAGGCAGCGTAAAAGGAACCAGAGAAGCCATCAGGATCAGTCGCACCATCAGCCAGAATTGACCCCACTGCCTGATGAACCTCATCGAGCGAGGGCAGGGCCATCAGCAAGGAGTTCTGCTCTGACGATATCAAGGGCTAGATGACTTCAAACAGCTCGTTACTGACCTGGCAAGGGAACGACTTGAATTGGTTCTCGAAATGGACCACTGCCGCACGGTTAATTTTATCAAGATGCTCCAACGTCTGCCCCGACTCTAATTGAATCTATCTGATCAGAGACCTCCTATGTCTTTCAGTTGCAGCTGCATGGAAGAACCTGGTGTTCTTATCTCCCGCTTCCAACCAACTGACCCGCAACTTCTATTTCCAGTAGGTCTCCTCCAGCAGCTGGAGACGATTCAAATTGGCTGACACACGAGTTTATCTATCTAGCTGATTACTGGAATGGCCCAACACTGACTGATCCTCTGTTATCTGCCTCTCGTATCTCTCCACTTCTGCCTCAGCAAGAGTCAACTGCTCGAAGATGTTCCTAAAAACATCTTTGTTCCACACATTTAAAGCCTGTTTCACCTTCTTTAATTTAAGAAGAATATTATAAATCAGCTGGGCCGACTCGTCCAAGTTCCAAGCCTGCTTCACTGTCTAGTGGAAGGTCGCATGCCGAATCCACATGTTCTGAAATCTAAATGCCTTCGCTGACGGGGGAGGGGCCTGAGGTAAACTTAAAAGTAAAGGAGCATGATCTGAATTGATGCGAGGTAGATGGCATACCTGGAAAGATGGAAACATTGTGGCCCAGGCCGCATTCATCAGGGCCCTATCTAGCATGGCCCACACCCTGGTTGCTTCTCCCTGATTATTGCTCCAAGTGAAACGGTTGCTGTAACGTCTCGAAAAAATCCGTACAAAGACTTGAGTACCACCTCAAGCAGAAATCACTTAAGATCAAATCCTTTAGGAATTAGACGAGGATTAACTAGTGTTAAACTAGATTACATGTGAAATCAGCACTAATTACTTTAAATACGATCTGCAAGACCCAAAACTTGTAGAATCATTGACGCTAGGTTACCCTAAAATCTAGGATCAAATTCTAATCTCGGTTGCTCTTGGGAGCACATTGAAACTCCGTATCAGATCTGGACCGCACATTGAAAGTCCGATTACTATGAAACCAAACAGTTAGGACTGCCTTGGTGGGCTTGACAACTATCTCAGAAATTAAATCCAAATACTATCCAGAAATGGACAACTTGAGCCCAGAGCGAAGTATGTGAGAAACATGAATATATTTAGAAATGAAATTCGAATTTAAGTAATCTGAGTCATGTCGTTCATGGGCCAAATATAAGGATTCAGACCGTCAGGATCTGACCTAAATACACCCTCAGATCAGGAAAAATTTCATACACAGGTCAGTGTACTTGTGGCCCTGATCGGTGATGGTGGACCGTTGAACTGAAACTGGTCCACCACGGGCGATCTGTAAACCTGATCGGACCGAAAACTCAGCTTGACCTAGATCCAACATAAGGGAGCTTAAGTCCGACCTTAGGATCAAGGGGGGCTCTGGAAGTGCTCCGTTGAGCTGAAATAGACGTTCTTTGGACATAACCTAAGTATATCATGGCCCTGGGGCCATTCCCATCAGTTTTGGGCCTATATAAAGGCCTTAAACCCTCTCTCATTTACTCCATACGAATTTGAGAAACCCTAAGGAGAGAAGAAAGAAGAAAGAGAAGGAAAGAGAGAGGGTGAGTGAACGACTAGGAGTTTATTCCTAGGATTTTATTCCGCTATTCTACATGCCTATCCATCACTACCAACTCGCTATTCCGGCAATCTGACTTTGTTCTTAGGTAAGCAAACCTAACCCTAATCTGTTCTAGGGTTTCAATTGTCGCTAGTAGTGAAATAGCTGACTCAACTCGTGCTATAGGTTGTCATTCCATCGTTGAGGAAGACTTAAGCCCCGTTTGTTAAATCTGAAGTCTAAAGCCTGAATCTGAAATCTGAAGCCTGAATCTGAAATCTGAAGTCAAAAAACTTGTTTGGTAACTATGGCTGAAGTTTGAAAATTAAGTACTGAATTTGAAACAATCTGTTTGTTAACAAACATCTGAAATGTCTGAAATATGTTAATTTGAGACATTTGCCCCTATCTATCTCCAGTTTTTAAATGCTTTACATTATAAAGAAACTATTTTTTATTAAATGAAAATAAAATTATTCTATTTAATTCAAATAAACTATAAAGTACTTAATAAAAAATTAAAATATCATTATTCAAAAAATAAATAAAAAAATTTAATTATTTGCATGTATAAGTGTGGCGGCAATTTCTTCTCGCATATTGGACATAATAGTTTGTTCAAAGTTTCTGAATACTCCTTCCACTTTAGGCATATCATTCTCTGATTTGATATTCATCTTTGAAAGAACATTTTCATCATTGTATTGTTGGAAGAGTGGATTGGAGGTGGATTCTTTTCTGATGTAGTTGTGTAGTGTCATGCATGCAATAACTATGTCTCTTTGCGTCGGGAAGGAATATGGTGCCATCCGCTTCAAAATTGTAAAACGTGCCTTTAACACGCCAAAAGACCTTTCGATTATATTCCGTAACTTTGCATGCATATGATTAAAAACCTCATCTTTACTAGTAGGTCGCCCACCACTCCGAAAGTCACCCAACCAATACCGAACATTACGGTATGATGCCATAAATCCTCTTGTGTGAGTGTAAGCAGCATCAATAAGATAATATTTATCTACATAAAAACAAATGATATTTTAGCAAAATTTTAAGTTATAATTTTACCAAGTTATATGAAAATATATATTTACCAGGAGGGGGCAATGGAAATTTCTTTGTTGGATCAAGTACAGCATCCATAAGTACCCTTGAATGATGTGCTACCCCTTCCCATCCAGCTATAACATATGTAAAAATCATATTAAAGTCACAGATGGCCATAACATTCTGAGCACATTCACCCCTTCCTCTTCCTCTGTAAGGTATTTATTTATCTATCGGGATACATGCAGGAATGAGGGTTCCATCTAACACACCAACGGCACCCTAAACATTAAAGGTAAATTGTTAACCCTTGAGTAGGATAATTCAATTATAAGTAAATATATTTATATTTTTTTATATGAAGTTTTACCTTAAATATTTGCCAAAGATGTCGTTGTGTTCTGATTTCTTGGACATTTTGATCAAATGATGGAGTGACAATCATTTCTTTAGCAAATTTTAGCATAGCAAATAACACCTCATGAAAGTACTTATGCACCGTTTGTGTTGAATGTACAAATCGATTTCTTACCAATCTATTCCGAAGGTTATGACTAATTGTTATTATAAACATGGCAATCTTTTCCTCGAGTGATACATATCTACTATCAAATAACCATCTTCGAATGCGAAACAAGTTACACAAACTATTGAATGTATCTTTCTCCATTCTAAACAATTCGTAGCAAACTGAAGATAGACCGTCTAGCAATTCTTTCACAAAATATGATCCAGGTAATGCAGGAGAACTTGCTTGTATTCTGTTGGTAGACATCTCTAAATAATTAAATAACAGCTTTAATACAATAATCTTCAATAATTTCTTCTGTTCATTTGTTAATGCCATAATTCTGTCAACATCGAAAGTAAAGACTTCAATTAGATGTTCAAACAATTAACTAATTAAGATTAACAAATCTCTTAAATAGATTATATCAACAAAAATCGATATGCTCTATATAATAATCTTCAGCATGTCGATAAATTTAGAGTTACAGTGGAATTAAAGACATTCATGAGTGAAAGAAATAAAACTATTAAACTAATATTAAAATTATTCAAACTGAACAATACAGTAATATAAAGTCTATAAGAAAAACCAATGTCAAAACATTAAAGGAAAAGAAATAAAACTAATGTCAAAAAAATAAAAAAAAATAAACCACACACTAATCTAAAGTCTCTATCCAAAGCTTCATTTCCTCTTCTTCCTCTAGAAGCATCCACACTTGTCTGTTCTCCTTCTTCTGGGTAAACAATTTTAGAGCTTTAAAGTACAATGGATCTGGTCTTCTTATTGATAACATGCTGTTTAATTTCATTAAATATTCTTTGATAGTGGGTCCTTCTGCATCTGTCTTTTCCAACTGATGTATGAGTGCATATACGCTGCTTTGGATATCCTTCTTCCTATTTGGTTTGTGTCGTTTGCATTGATGAGCTTCTAAATCGACAAGCGGTGCCTGTTGGCATTCTTTAGTAGCTGAATTTATGTTAACATCGAGACTGTCTAAATTGATTTCATTTTCACTCATAGGTGTATTTGAAGGTATTTGAGATGATGACCCAAAATACTCCTCAGGAAGATTGTCGTTATGTGTTGTGTAGGCTTCAGCACCAGTTGTAACAAAACCTTCAAATAAGGCCCTCAATTCGTTCTCAAATGCTAGTGGTCTATTTCGAAATTGAGCTACATTGTTATTTGCCTACAATAAAAATATCATAAAATCATGTCTTAATTTGATGAAAGGCAAATTCTTATTTAACTATATAACAAAATTTCATAATTACCTTTATGTACTCATCCCATCTTTCTTCAGGCCAATCGAATTGGCCCGTCAATGCATTGTACCCATGTCCTGTAATGCTTATCAATTTAATCCACGTAGTATACTATACTTTCAGATAATCCCATAAATTCTTCAATTATTTTTTATTAAATTCCTTTCTCGTACGCTTTTTCAACTCAATTATTAATTTGTTCCATGCTTGTTTGGTCAAGCTTGACCCTGACCTACCACCCTTATGTGCTTCTTCA
The DNA here is from genome assembly GCA_030180095.1 of Magnolia changhungtana. Lineage (NCBI taxonomy): Eukaryota > Viridiplantae > Streptophyta > Magnoliopsida > Magnoliales > Magnoliaceae > Magnolia > Magnolia changhungtana. The sequence goes on along the minus strand of JASAUF010000462.1, from coordinate 2,249,606 downwards.
AGACAACAATCAATAAATATTTTTTTCTCCAAATCACTCCATCTTGCCCTGCCACTATTCATTGCTACAGTAGTCTATTATAAACTGAGAATTGTTTGAAGAAGAACAATTGGGTAAAAATCTTTTAATAAATTTACTTGATTAAAATAAATAGAAAAGACAAAAACTCAAGAAAATCAAGTCAATTTTCAAAGATAGAGAGACTGTAATACCTGTCGAAGAGAAATATTTATAATCTTTTATAAAGATGCTGAAAAAATAATTGATGATGCAACGGAGAAGTGAATGAGAAACCTGTTATATTTTAGAAAAAAAAATAAACATAAATTGGTACTACACTAAATGATTTCCCGCCAACTTTGATCTCCTCAAAACCATTTACACCAGATGATTTCCCGCCAACTTTGATCTCCTCAAAACCATTCGTACAACTTGAGCTCGATGAGCCCATATAGGCTTCCAACACAGGAACTTTGTGCGAAGAGGAGCAGATGCGGATTTCCTGCTAAAGCCTTTCGCAGGGAACTTAGGTGGGACCCACCGTAATGTTTGTTAGGAATCCACTCCATTCATCTGTTTTATGAGCTAATTTTAGGAGATTAGACCAAAACTGAAGAGGATCCTAGACTCAAGTGGGCTGTATTAAAGGAAAAGGTATTTAGGGAAATTCCAACCATTGAAACCTCCCTAATTCAATAGTGATGTTTACATGCCATCCATACCGTTCATAACGTATTTCCTACTGGAATGAACTGAAAACACAAATATTAGCATGATTCAAAACTTCAGTGGCCCCACGAATATTTCAACTATGGAAGTTTAGTTATCACGTTTTTGGCCCACCTGAGCATTGGATACGGTTCAACTTTGGCCTCATGTCCCAAAATGAACTCACAAAACGGATGGGCGGTGAGGATTTCTCACAAGCATCGGATACGGTTCATCTTTGGCCCCACCTGCGTTCCTAGCGCAGTAACTTATCGAGAAAGGCTTTCGCAGGAGATCCACCTCCATTCCAAGACGGAAACGAATTGGCTACCCCCCAGCTACCGTGGTCAGTGCTTTGTTAACCCCTTCATGATGTATGTGTTTCATCCATTCCGTTCATCCATTTTTACAGATCATTATAGTGCTTCACCCCAAAAATTAGAGGGATAAAAATCTCAGGTAGACCACACCATAGGAAAACAATAATATTGGATATGCATCATTAAAGTCCTCCTAAGGCTCACTTTACTGTTTATTTGACATCCAATCTTTTAATTAGGTCATACAGGCCCAGATGAAGGGGGAAAAACAAAGATCAGATTGATCCAAAACTTTTATGGTCCCTAAAAGGTTTTTAATGGTTGATTCTACTCAACACCGTTTCCTGTAATGTGGCCCACTTGAGATTTTGATAAACCTAATTTTTTGTCCCATACCATGAAATGATCTAAACAAATAGATGGATGGCATGGATGAAACACATACATCATGGTAGGGCCCACAGAGCACCGACCATTAGCCACTGGCCGGTGGCAGTGGGAGCAGCCAGTCTGTTCTTGTCTTGTTAAACAAGACGAGGATTTCCTGCGCAAGTCTTTAGCAGGAAGTTTCTGTGCTGGGAATGCATGGTGGGGGCCACCGTGATGTTTAGGAGAAATCTAACCCATCCATCCGTTGTTTTAGCTCATTTTAGTACATATGACTAAAAATTAAGAGGATATAAGACTCAAGTGGGCCATACGAGATGAAACAGTGGGAAATGAATGTCCACCGCTGAAACCTTCATAGGCTCCACCTTGATGTTTATATTCCATCCAAGCCGTTTATAAGGTCATTTTCACTAGGATGAAGTGAAAATATCAAAAATTAGACTGAGACAAAACCTTCGTGGCCATATAAATGTTTCAACGGTGGTCACTAAATCTCCACTGTTTCCTCTCGTGTGGTCGTTTCGAGTTTTGAATATACCTTATTTTTGGATGCATATCCTAAAATGATCTCTAAAATCGGATGGACGGTGTGGCTTTTTCACAAACATCTCAGTGGGCCCCACCCGCCCTGTGCAGGAGCTTCCTGCAAAGGCTTTCGTAGGAAATTCGCGTCTGTGTTTAACGAGGACGCGGATTGCAAACTACCCTCGCCCGTCCCTGGCTCCGAACGGGCAGTTCTGTGGGTGGGCCCACCGTGATGTATATGTACATCAAAACCGTCAATCCCTTTTCTCACATTATTTTAAGGCATGAACACAAAAATAAGGCAGATCCAACGCTTAAGTAGACCACACCAAATAATAATCTTGGTTGCATTAAAATGCACCAGTTGCATTAAATGCAAGAGTCATCTGTGATGTGGTCCATTTGATTGTTGGATCTGACTCATTTTTGTTTTGATGCCTTTAAATAATATGAGAAAAGGGATAGAGGGTTTGGATGTACAGATACATCACGGTGGGCCCGCCCACAGAACTGCCCGTTCGGAGCTAGGGACGGGCTGCGTCCGAACAGTTCAAAGAGATCAAAGTTACAAGGGCCACTGTGATGTTTTTTTACCATCCAACCTATTCATTAGGCCATGTAGGCATGGATGAAGTGAAAACACAAATATCAGCTTGATCTAAAACTTCTCAAGCTCTCAAGAAGTTTTTAACGATGGACGTTCAATCCCCACCTTAGGGTTCAATTAATCATTGAACTTGCTTCTTTTATTGGATCACACGTTAAATTATTTGAAAAAGTTGATGGACGATGTGGTTCAAACACATAAATCATGGAAAAGTTGATGGACGGTGTGGTTCACAAGTTAAAAGTTGATTTTCTATTGCGCAAATAAAAACTTTATGTAGTAACTTGAAAAGGGGTACTTTTGGAAGCAAAAAATTAGAGTTTAATGAAAAATCACAGAGCGCATTCCACATTCACCATTAAGCCAGACTCTTATCATAGAAAGAATTCAGTGAAAAACCACTTCGCGCTTTCCGTCTTCCACGTTAACAACGCATTAACAAACACCACTAAACACGAAGAATTTTTCCCATTCCGCATTAAGTGCAAAAATTAAGTGTTAACAAACACAGCCTTAGAATCTCTATCGAATTCGTTATGCTTTTATGGCATAAGGTGCGGACTATAGACGTATAGGTTATGGTTTTCAAGGCTTTCAATGTCGGTTAATGATTTATTCTTGACATGGGTGTTATTTCACATGCGAATTGTGTCGTTTATTTTGCTTTACGATTATATATGAGCTATGTTGAATATACCGTATTCTATGTATGTATTGAAATATTTGAATATGTATGGAATTTGGATTTGTGTCTAACATGATTATTTGCCGTGACTATATGCTTGTTATGTATGCGACAACTCCCTAGCGAAAGAACTTGCCCTAAATCACGCCACGGCCAGTATACGCTATATATGTTAAAGTGTGTAGCCCACCTGTTTGTGAAAATGATTAAATGAGTATGGAACCCGGATTCGTGCATGCCATGATTATCTGCCTTGGGTATATGCGTGTGGTATACGGGGCATCTCCCTTGTAAAAGATTTGGCCTAATACATGTATAACCAACATACAACATGTATGAAGATGTGTGTAGTCTAAGTGATTATAGAAATGTCTGAGTAAGCTAGTTGTTACTAAAGAATACCTTGTATGAGGATTGAGATATGCTTCTCGGTAACCTTGTTTATGTGTATGATTTCCTCCATGTATGTTTACATTATGATATGTGTTTTATTTATGGAATGAATGTGGGTGAAATCATGTTTGTGTTGCACTTCACAACATGCTCATATGATTACAAGAATAGAATTATTCGTTCATTACTGTTGTGACTGTCTCCTATGATTACCTGTTGAAATGGAATGAGGTTGGGACTATGATATAGTCCAGGCAATCGGTAACCGACCCTGATTAGGTGGTTGAGGTTGTTTCACCACATGAGACGTGCTTAACGAGTCTGAGACGTACTTCGGTTGGTGATAGTGGTTAGGCCACGTGGAGTGCTTACGTACTTCATGTCGTTCAACTTGTCGTGTGCTTGGGCTAGTCGAGCTCGTCAAGTAACCCGATGTATGTTCACCATGTATGGACACCACTGCCTGAACCTAAGGTACCAAACTCACCAATGAAATCCCGTTTAACCTTGGTACCTCGATCCGCTAAGACTCATGAGTCGGACATGGTGGTATGGGACACCGTGGTCGAGCTATCGGCCTACGCTGGGGCGATAAGCCTCCCCGTAATGACCAGTGAGCAACCCAGACTCGTGAGCCAAATACGGTGGTATGGGATACTATATTCGAGCTGTCGGCCTACACTGATCAGGTGACGAGCCCTTTGTAGTGACCTCGAGCGTACTCTAAGTCTACGTGGAGGCGACAACCCTTCCGTAGCAATAAAAGTATAAACTAGGCCTGCACTGATCAGACAACGAGCCCATTGCAGCGACCTAGAATCGCAACATCGTATGAGAATTACTAGGACTGTCGACCCTGGAATGAATCCTTGCTTGGGAATGATATAAGGGAAGTACCTTAGATTCTCAATCCTGCTGTATGAAAGGAACTAATAATAACTCGGTAATCACGCTGATAACATCGCACTGCATGTGCCCCGGGTTGAAGATCACAGAGGGAAGAAAGCATGCCGCGACCATAAGATGGTGTCGCATGAGGGAGTGTAGGTGAAGCATGCATCATAAATACATTTCATCCTTGCATTAATAAAAGCATCTAGGAATGTCTGATATGTCTGCTTTATCATTACTGCTTGACTGAATTGATAACATGTTAATCTTTGCTATATGATTCCACTGAGTTGATCACTCACTCCCACGTTCTGGGACGGTGTTCTGAATACCCACTAGACCCTGTCTTAGTTGCAGATGACGATGCGACTCAGGAGGCGGAGCCTAATTACTATGACGATTAGGACGAGTTCTCGTATATGCAGTTCTCCGGCGGTTTCACCTAGGCCGTCCGGATCAACGGGGCTACAGGGCTTATCATTGTAGTTGAACTATTTTTTTGACATTTTAATTTTTAAACTATTATATGTATATGGTGACTCAGTGATGTATTCATACTCTAGAGACTGATCGTGAACTTTTGGCTCATACACGTCTATATATACATCTTTTAGTCTTCCGCTTGCGTTATATTAATTGATCTGGAGCATGAATTACTATTTTAGTATAATCCCACTCATGATTAATGCACTAACATGGACAACATTCAATCATAAGCATATATGTTGCATAAGTGATGTTTTGGAACTCGGGAGTTGAGTTGCTACTCGACCCCCGATTTTCAGGGCATTATAAGTTGGTATCAGAGCATGATTTGGATTAAACCGGACCTGGGTTATCGTCACATGACGTACGTTGACGGTTTTCAATATAGGTGGGTGTGAGGAAAATGTAGAAATAAGCTTAGGTTTTCCCGATTTCGCCAATTGACGAAGTTCATCGATATCGATCACCAAGATCGAGTCCGTACACCTCCGTGATCGCTTAAGGCAACCCCGGATCTTTCCTAGACCGTCTATCGATGAGTTTAGATAGTAAATCACCTCTTCTCAGCCTCAATACTGTACAGATGCAGCTGTACATCAGAAACACACCCGAGAGGACCTGAAATGACTCAAAGCGGAGTTGGGGGCCAAACGAGACTCTTCCAGGGGGACCCACATCCATTTGAAGTCCAGGGGGCAGGAGGACCTCGCCCAAAGGGTGAGCCCTCGCCAGAAGGTCCAGAGACTGGCGAGGGCTTCGCCGTCAAACGGGCCTGACCGAGCGGGCCGACGCATTTTTGGGGTTGTGTGGCCCACTGATGCAGGGTGTTTCGTTTTAAACCCCTCCTATGACACCTCTCCTTCACAAACTATCACTCCAAGCTCTCCTTTTCTTCAAAAGCCCCATATCTCTCACTCAAATCGCCCCACCAAGAGTTCTCTCTTCCATTTTCGTGCACCCTCTTCACTACCCTGCTGTAAACTCTTCTCTATTGCTGCCTACCCTCTTCATTCTCTCTCATTTGAGCTCTTAAATCCCTCATTTGAGTCTCAAATTCGTGTAAACCCACTAACCCATCCCATCTCTTCATTTTCCTTCTTTAAACCTTGTAATTTGAGCCTTGACACACCCTTTGGAGGCTCAAATCCATGGAGACCTAAAGACCCCAACCCTTTCCTCCCTTTTCTTCACTTTTCCATGGCTCTATTCGAGCTTATTACGGCCGTATTTTTGATTTTCACCTTTCTCTCTCTCATGGGAAAGAGAAAGGGTGTCGTGGATGAAGCCGGGCCTAGTCGCCCTACTCGTTCAAGGAAAAAGAAAGGCGTCACTGTAAGCACGGGCGTTGAACGTGAGATATGGACTTGGCGTAAAACTCCCAGTAACGCAACATTTCATTAATGAAACTACTCTCAATCAGATGAAAATCAAGCCACGACAACGATAAGCCTGACTTGAGGAGAGTGAGGATGAGACAGAGAGTGAAGAGGAAGAGGGTGAGGAAGAAGGTGGAGCTGAAATAGAAGAGGAAGAGAGCGAGGAAGAAGAGGAGGCCCAGGACACGAAGGAGAGCTTCCCTCCTATGGCACTGGAGCAGGACACTGATTGGGCTGTTAGGGATGCCGGTTTAGCTTGACTTGAGGATGGTCAGGCTGTCCTACGACAGGATATGATGGATCATCGGGGCCTCGTGAAATATAAGTTCAAGAAGGTGACTCGCACCTTGAAGACTATCCTGTGTTGCCTGCAGGATAAGGGTGCCCCTCCCCCATCACCAGATTCGGATACCTAGCCTTCCGTACCATTGTTTGTAGCTTATTTATTGCTGCTTTAGGATGTTTGTGTTTAAATTTTTCATGGGCTTAGTAGTGTAGAAGGTAGAAAGTGTGTTTGGGCTGAATAGTTCATAACTGCATGCGTTCCTGTCGTGATTCATGTAAAACTGTATTTCATGTATTGTGACAATTTTGGTAAATGAAATACATGCAGTCTCTTTACTATAAAGTGTGTGGAATTCTTAAAGGATTGTGTATCGCTATGCTGCATCTTACACAAGTTGTGCCCTATAGATCTAGGGAGCAGAACGATATGTATTGACTTGATTGTCACCCCGGTATACTATTTCGATGTTATCCTTGGCATGGATTGGCTAACCGAAGTGATAGCAGAGATCGATTGCGAGACTAGGGTGGTGACAGTCCATGGATCTGAGGGCACAGCCTTTTCTTTCCCTGTTCAGGTCAGTCATACTTCCCGGGTGAGGTATTGCGCTTCTTCGTTAAAGAGTATTGATAGTCCGACCGTTGTAGACATGCCTTTAGTTCAGGATTTTGTGGATGTGTTTAAGACGATTCCTGGATTGTCTCCTCGTCGTGAGATCGACTTTACCATAGACCTTACGTGTTCACTCCCCAAGTATAGGGTTGTGATGTAGTAATAAACTCGGTAAGATCGAGGTCGAATCCCACGAGGACTGGTTGTCACAACTCAAATCTAAGACTCTCCTTAACTAATCCAACAAATAATGGTATGAACTACTAAGCACAATTCTAAAAAAAAAAAAAAACAATTAAGAACAGGGAAGAAAATTCAATCAGAGAGAGAGCACTAGGACTTTCGAATCCACCCCTAATTATCCTAACCCTTGTTTTGTCTGTTGATTCACCTTGACCTTGATTGATACCACTTAAATAGAGAAAGCACAATCTGTGTCCTAAATCGGGCATACAGACTGTCTAATTCCTTTAAGCAATGCCATGAACAATACATCCCATGTCCTTGGTCGGGCACATGGTATGCAAAATTCATTAAAGCACCCTGTTCCTTCCTTTATAGGAAACCTGTTCTTGATCAGACCCAAGCACCTGTAATAAGCATCCAAACAACATCCATCTATACTTTGGTCAAGTTCATAGATGGAGAAATATGGAATTTAAACCATTCAAGCCCACTCAGAAAAAGAAGCAAATTAATTAAAATTCAAAGTAAATCAACCAAAATAAGAGCTGATCAAATTAGGGGCTTCATCTCAGCCCTAGCTGAGAGATTAGTGACCCATGAAATCCATAAAAAATATTAAATAAAATTCATAAAATCAAAACACTAAACCGAACAATCTCTCTCTCTTTCTCCTTCTCTTTCTTCTCTTTTTCCTCTCCTGGCTCTGGATCTCGAATTCCCTGGATATGAATCCCTTTCCCACGTCCAAAACTTCCTTTTATAGTTGTTGGATGGCTGGAATCGGTGGCAGAGTCGTGAGCGGACTCGAAGTGCGTGATTTTTGCAACCGTGATCGGTGGGCCCCACGAGAGGTGTTTTCGGAAAATCCACCCCGTCCATTGGATTCGGACGAAATTTCGACCAAGAATGGGTGGTTTTGAAGGTCCATTGGCGCGGCCCACGTAAAGAAATCTCGAAAAGATCAGTTTTAAACGTCGCCGAGCAGCCTGTTTGTGGCCTCTGTACTGACTTTTGAACTCACCGTCCATCCTGCGTGCGGCTGAGATCTACACATGTCCCTATGCATGGACCAAAATTTCACCTAGGCGAGGGTAAATGCTGACCCAGGAAACGAATGAACGGCTTGGATCGTCCATTTGGGCGCTGTGTGGGGCCCACTACCGAAGACCGGCGGTCGGCAGTCAGGACGCTGTTTGCGTTCTCTGGACGGTGAAGACGGGCGCGGGTCAGCGCCTCGCTGACCCGCCTGGCGGTGCGGTGCACAGCCGCTGCGCTTGTCCTCGGTGTACATGCATCCCACATGGGGCCCAATGTGATATTTTTGAGAAATCTGTACCGTCCATCCTTTTATTCATATAATTTCAACCGTCAACACCAAGTTTGAAGCATTTTCAAATATCAGGTGGGCCCCAAATTGGAGATTAATGGCTGATCTGTCCGTTGGACCACTTCCTGAGATCTTCAAGGGCTGAAATTTAATATGTACGGTCAATTCACGGCCCCCATCACATGTATGAAGTTTTGAACTGATCGGATGGCGGGAAACATGTGATCTAGTATTCTGGACCCTTTTCGGGTCCCTTTGGCTTGCTTTCCTCCGATCCCAGGCATGTATATTCTTCACCATTGGTTTTCTGGAGTTCATCCCATGCTCTGGTGACTTCGGAGCCTTCGGAATATCAAATCCATGCTTTTAACATTAATTTTCAATACACGCTCCTAATTTCCTCCTGTAACGAAAAATATAATTAAAATCCGATGTTAGGCCTTATCATGTACATAAAATAGGGCAATAATCGGATCTGATATGCAATATTTGACCCTGATCACAACCCCCAACCAGCATTTTGCTAGTCCCGAGCAAAACATGCAGAAAATAATTTCAAAAATGAAAGATAATTCCTGTAAACTCAAGTGACTTGTGAACGGATAGCTGAGATGTGAAAATTCTAAGATTCATGATTGGTGTGTAGAATTTTTCTCTTGGAATCATGTTTACAGTAAATTTCATAATCAATTTCAAAATATTAATCCATCAATTAGAACATTCCTAAACATTGAGTTCCACGAGTGTAAAGTATAATCTCGACTTACAATCAGTAAAAGATCCAATTGTCAATTTCATAATATCATTAGTAATTCGTGACAACCAAGCTTGAAACCAATACTTATCTCACAGATTAGCTTTTCATTTTACCAGCCTTTGATTTTCTTTATGAGCAGTAACGCCAAGGAAGGGAATCAAATCCTCACCTACAGGGAGCAAACCTATGGTGAAAACTCGTTGCCTAACTTTTTTTTTTTTTTCCTTTTTCATATGTCAACTATGGAGAATCAAATCAACACCTATAGGGAGCAAACCTATGGTGAAGATTATGTGACTAACTCTTTCAATTTTTCTTTATAAACTGACGTTAACAAATTTCTCAGGCTGGTTCCTTTCATGCCTAATGATTACCAAGTTACCATTTAATATCGAACTGAAAACTTAATGTGTAAGTGAGATCTAATATGTGGAATCATGGCTCAATCAATGTTTACAACTTCTAATCATGGATTAATAATTCAAAATTGACTGTGAAATCAAGCAGATGGCCGAATCCAAGAGTCATAAATTACCCATCACGTATCTTATAATGTTAAAACCACAACTATCCTTCAAAATCACTTTGAATTCCATAAAAAATTTTAAAATTTTCACAAATTTTGCTCAAGACCAAGAAAATACTGATTAGGTAACCTAATCTCCTACCCCCAACCTAAAATCGACATTGTCCTCAATGTAAAAGAAATAAGCATGCAATGCACATGGGACAACGAGAATAAAAGAGGAATGAGGGAAAGATAGTACCTGGACGGAGAATCAAGAAGCTTCCTCAAAAGATATCATCATAAAAGCGAGTTAGCACAAGAGAGAGATCAACAGAAGTAAAAATAACAAAAAGAAAAACAAAAGAAAATCCTACCTATACCACTTTCGCAGGTGCTCTCGATTGCATTTAGCGCATGCAACAAGCCTTTAAACCCCTAGGTTACCCCTAGTGGACGAGTTGTAGTCTCGTGAGGGTTTGCAGTAATGTTACCCACAAACATTGAATCAGTCCTGCTGCAAGGTTCCTCTTCCGGCCAGTATCTTGATAAGTTTCTCAGTAAATTTCTCAACAGGATCATCCAAAAGCCATTTTTGCAATAGGCTTGGATGCCCTGGAGTTTGACTTTCCAAAGAAACTTATGTACCTCATAAGAAATTTTTCGTTGATTCGCATGAGGTATCCAGAGTATATTCGATTCACCTGCGATAGAAGAAGTTTCGAAGTTAGTATCCCATGGTGAATCAGAGACTACACATAGATGAAAATCAGAAAAATTCTCATAAAGTGACGTAGTCTCAACACATTCCGAAGTAGCAGACTCCGGTTCAATTGTTAGCTCCTCCTCCCCTAATGGTAAATATTCAGGATTTGTGGAAGGAGGGGTTTCAGAGTAAGGGTCCTCTCGGTCAGTGATGACTACCGAGATATTGTTTTGCAAGGCATTCACTATGTCTCTTATCATGGGATCGTTTGAATCTGCAAAGTGTGCCAAGCAATCATCCAAAGAGGTGGGACATTCAGCTGAGGGTGACTTATTTTCTACATTAGGGCTCGTGATGATCTGCCCAAGGAATCCATCGTTTTCGAAGGTAAACGGAGATGTGCTCTCTTGCTCCAGCCCTGCACAGACAGATTGAAGATCAGTATACAAAGTATTGATGTGTGGACTCTGTTCATCGATACTACTCAGAAGAGGCGATGAATCATCATTATTCAACAGTTCAGATGGTGGCCTCAACTGGGTGGTTTCAAATTCAAGAGTCATATCGAGTAGCTCGTCCATCTCCCGAATCATATCATCATGTAATTCAGAGGAGTGGTCCAAATACGTTTCACAAGAGTTAGAAGGGTCGGTTGTAAAGGGCCCGTCCTCTACCTTAAAATCAGACATGTTAGGTGAGGGGAGTGGCTCATTATGACCGACCACTTCGTGTATGTCTTGATCATTGACTTGGACCCAACTTGAGATTGATTCCAAGGGAATTGGGACTGAACATCCATGATCATCATCCCAATACACATCATTGTCTAATTCTGTGCAGTGCGCACTTGGGATGGGATCGCTTTCCTCACATTCTAAATTTGGTTGAGGTTCGAATAAACTAACCTCTACCTCATCATTGAGATCCTGTGTGTCATGTAAGGAAAGTGTGTCATCATCACTGTATTTGAAAGACACCCAAGTATCTCCATCATTCTTTTGAACAGTCATTGAGATCGACTCATCAGGGAATTGAACCGTGTGCTCATTAATGGAATCCAACTCCTCATTCCAAATTCCAGATTTCGTTAAAAACGAGTGAGGATCACTTTCCTCGCATTTTATTTCTGGTTTGGATTGTAGTTGGGATGAGCGAGCTTCCTCTATCCTTTCAATGCGCGAATTGAGTGCTTCTAATGATTTCATCAATTTCGCAACATGTTGATTGAATAGTTCTTGATCAAAACATGAATCCTCTTGGATCGTTTCTGGTTGGATCTCAAAGGTATGGGATCCAAGAGAATAATTATTACAACATGTTGTTGGTTCATATTCCCAATTTTGATGGTTCCACTGGTTATAGTCATACTGATCATACATGGGAGAATATGATGGTTGATAATAGTCCTCATTCCCATAATTATGATCATATACGACCCTATTAACCGATGGAACATAACGTTCTAGTCGGTTCTCAATGTCTGTTCTTGATGGAGAAAAATCTTGAGGTATACGTTGGATTCCACAACCTTCAGGCATTTCCCAATAAAACCTATCCAACTCAGCATATGCATCTACCCACGATTCCATGGTAGAACCTTAACTCTGAGTCTAATCCTAGAAAAAATCAAAATCCTACAGCAATACAGAAAGTAAAGGAGAAGTTAGAAAGATGTTACCAGAGTAGAAGTTCCTATGTTAAAAACCAAGTTAGAAGATCTATCCACGACCCTACAAGACAGAAAGGTTAGTTCTAAAAAATAAAAAATAAAAAAAAAATAAATAAATAAATAAATAAAATTCCAAAACTAAAGTTAGTAAAATCCTAAGACTATGAATTATGATAAGAGAGAATCCTAAATTCAATTTGGAACGAAACAGTCCCCGGCAACGGCGCCAAAAACTTGTTCACTCCCCAAGTATAGGGTTGTGATGTAGTAATAAACTCGGTAAGATCGAGGTCGAATCCCACGAGGACTGGTTGTCACAACTCAAATCTAAGACTCTCCTTAACTAATCCAACAAATAATGGTATGAACTACTAAGCACAATTCTAAAAAAAAAATAAAACAATTAAGAACAGGGAAGAAAATTCAATCAGAGAGAGAGCACTAGGACTTTCGAATCCACCCCTAATTATCCTAACCCTTGTTTTGTCTGTTGATTCACCTTGACCTTGATTGATACCACTTAAATAGAGAAAGCACAATCTGTGTCCTAAATCGGGCATACAGACTGTCTAATTCCTTTAAGCAATGCCATGAACAATACATCCCATGTCCTTGGTCGGGCACATGGTATGCAAAATTCATTAAAGCACCCTGTTCCTTCCTTTATAGGAAACCTGTTCTTGATCAGACCCAAGCACCTGTAATAAGCATCCAAACAACATCCATCTATACTTTGGTCAAGTTCATAGATGGAGAAATATGGAATTTAAACCATTCAAGCCCACTCAGAAAAAGAAGCAAATTAATTAAAATTCAAAGTAAATCAACCAAAATAAGAGCTGATCAAATTAGGGGCTTCATCTCAGCCCTAGCTGAGAGATTAGTGACCCATGAAATCCATAAAAAATATTAAATAAAATTCATAAAATCAAAACACTAAACCGAACAATCTCTCTCTCTTTCTCCTTCTCTTTCTTCTCTTTTTCCTCTCCCTGGCTCTGGATCTCGAATTCCCTGGATATGAATCCCTTTCCCACGTCCAAAACTTCCCTTTTATAGTTGTTGGATGGCTGGAATCGGTGGCAGAGTCGTAGACGGACTCGAAGTGCAGATTTTCGCAACCGTGATCGGTGGGCCCCACAGAGGTGTTTTCTGGAAAATCCACCCCGTCCATTGGATTCAGGACGAAATTTCAGTCAAGAATGGGTGGTTTTGAAGGTCCATTGGCGCGGCCCACAGAAGAAATCTCGAAAAGATCAGTTTTAAACGTCGCCGAGCAGCCTGTTTGTGGCCTCTGTACTGACTTTTGAACTCACCGTCCATCCTGCGTGCGGCTGAGATCTACACATGTCCCTATGCATGGACCAAAATTTCACCTAGGCGAAGGTAAATGCTGACCCAGGAAACGAATGAACGGCTTGGATCGTCCATTTGGGAGCTGTGTGGGGCCCACTACCGAAGACCGGCGGTCGGCAGTCAGGACGCTGTTTGCGTTCTCTGGACGGTGAAGACGGGCGCGGGTCAGCGCCTCGCTGACCCGCCTGGCGGTGCGGTGCACAGCCGCTGAGCTTGTCCTCGGTGTACATGCATCCCACATGGGGCCCAATGTGATATTTTTGAGAAATCTGTACCGTCCATCCTTTTATTCATATAATTTCAACCGTCAACACCAAGTTTGAAGCATTTTCAAATATCAGGTGGCCCCCAAATTGGAGATTAATGGCTGATCTGTCCGTTGGACCACTTCCTGAGATCTTCAAAGGCTGAAATTTAATATGTACGGTCAATTCACGGCCCCCATCACATGTATGAAGTTTTGAACTGATCGGATGGCGGGAAACATGTGATCTAGTATTCTGGACCCTTTTCGGGTCCCTTTGGCTTGCTTTCCTCCGATCCCAGGCATGTATATTCTTCACCATTGGTTTTCTGGAGTTCATCCCATGCTCTGGTGACTTCGGAGCCTTCGGAATATCAAATCCATGCTTTTAACATTAATTTTCAATACACGCTCCTAATTTCCTCCTGTAACGAAAATATAATTAAAATCCGATGTTAGGCCTTATCATGTACATAAAATAGGGCAATAATCGGGATCTGATATGCAATATTTGACCCTGATCATTACGCCTGGTGCAACACCTATTTCATTGCCAACTTATCGCATGCCTCCATGTTAAATAGCGGAGCTGAGGAAGCAGATCAATGGTCTGTTGGAGGCCGATTTCATATGACCTAGTGTGTCCCCTTGGGGAGCACCAGTGTTGTTCGTAAAGAAGAAGGACGGGTCACTGCGATTGTGTATCGATTATCGCAGACTGAACCAGGTGACGGTGAAGAACAAGTATCCCTTGCCCAGGATTGATGACCTGTTTGATCAGTTGAAGGGGGCACGCTATTTTTCGAAGATTGATCCACAGTCAGGGTATCATCAGTTACGCGTCAGGGATGAGGACATGCAGAAGACGGCCTTTAGGACCTGTTTTGGACATTATGAGTTTCTTGTGATGTCGTCCGGCCTTACGAACACACCGGCCGTGTTCATAGACTTGACGAACAGGGTATTTCAGCCGTTCCTTTTCTGATTCGTCATCGTGTTTATAGATGACATCCTAATATACTCCACGAATCGGGAAGATCACGAGGAGCACCTGAGAGCGGTCCTTGATACTCTTAGGAAGAACCAGCTGTTTGCACAGTACAAGAAGTGCAACTTCTAGCAGGAAGAAGTCAAGTTCCAGGGACATGTGATGTCCAAGGAAGGGATAGTGGTGGACCTTGCTAAGGTAGCCGCAGTTCAGGACTGGAAGCAGCCTGGTTCAGTTACCGAGGTGAGGAATTTTCTGGGCCTGGCAGGCTATTACCGACGCTTCATTCGAGACTTCTTAAAGATAGCCAGACATTTGTCTCAGTTAACTTGAAAGGATCTGAAGTTCCCCTGGAATGAGAAGGCGGAAGCAGCTTTTTAGGAGCTGAAGGACAGACTGACGTCTACCCCTGTGCTAATATTGCCAGAGCAAGGGGTCAAATATACGATTTACACCGACACGTCTCGAGTTGGTTTGGGTTGTTTCCTTATGCAGAAGGACAGGGTAATTGCATATACCTTGAGACAGTTGAGGAAACACAAGGAGAATTACCCTACGCACGACCTCGAGTTAGCAGTGGTCATATTTGCATTAAAGCTCTGGAGACATTACCTCTACGGAGAAGAGTTTGAGCTCTTTTGCGACCACAAGAGCCTTAAGTATATATTCACTCAGCGGGACTTGAATATGAGGCAGCGCCAATAGAAGGAAACCTTGAAGGACTTCAAGTTCGAAGTTTCCTACCATCCGGGTAAGGCTAACCTTGTGGCTGACACATTAAGCCGCAAGAAGACCATAGAGTTTGCGGCTCCACTAATGGTGGTAGAATGGGGTGTGGTAGAGTTCATGAGAGACTTCGAGCAGAAACTCACTGTGGAGGAGCCGTTCGAGAGCATCGCGCACATTCGTATGCGGCCACTTATTGATGATAAGATCATTGAGGCCCAGAAGGACGATGGACGATTGTCTGAGCTTCGAGAGCAAGCTAGCGACGATGAGGATGCCGAGTGGAGAGTTGGTATGGATGGGGGCTTACGTTACCATGGCCGCTTATGCGTCCCAAATCTTCATGGCTTGAGATAGGAAGTCCTCGAGGCTGCACATAGTTCGAAATTGGCAATGCATCCTAGAAGCACGAAGATGTATCGATATATGAAGAGATCGTACTGGTGGGACAACATGAAGCTCCACATAGTAGATTATGTGTCTCGTTGTTCAACTGCTAGCAGGTTAAGGCAGAGCATCTCCAACCTCCTGGACTGCTTCAGCCCATGCCCATAGCAGAATAGAAATGGGATTTCATTTTCATGGATTTCATCTCAGGGCTACCGAAGAAGAGGAAGATACATGATTCCATTTGGGTGATTGTGGACCGGTTAACGAAATCGGCCCATTTCCTCCCTATTAGAGTTTCGAACTCGGCAGACGACTTGGCTAGATTGTACATCAAAGAAATAGTGCGTCTACATGGAGTTCCTCTAGAGATCGTGTCGAACCGAGACACACAATTCACATCCATCTTCTGGACTCTTATCCAGGAAGCGATGGGTGTAAAGTTGAAGTTCAGTACTGCGTTCCACCTGCAGACCGACGGGCAGACGAAGCGGGTTGAATCAGATTTTGGAGGATATATTGCGGGCTTGTGTTTTCGACTTCAAGGGCAGTTAGGATGACTGTCTCCTGTATGCAGAGTTCACCTACAATAATAGCTTTCAGGTGAATATTGACATGGCTCCTTACGAGGCCTTGTACAGGCGCCCTTGCCAAGCACCGTATTGCTGGGCAGAGGTTGGCGAGAGCAGTTTAATTGGCCCAGAGTTAGTACACGTGACCTCAGAGAAGATCGACATTATCACGCATCGACTTTTTACAACGCAGAGCAGATAGAAGAGCTACGCCGATATAAGGCGGTGACCGCTGGAGTTCGAGGTTAAAGATCATGTGTTTCTTAAAGTTTTCCCTATGAAGGGAGATTTTCAGTTTGGCAAGAAGGGGAAACTTACACCGCGGTTCATTGGCCCATTCTTGATATTAGACCAAGTGGGTGTGGTGGCATACCGTTTGCTTTATGCACACTACTTGTGGGCGTGCACAACGTATTTCATGTATCTATGCTAAAGAAATACGTTCCTGATCCTTCCCACATTATCAAGTGGGAGCAGGTGCAGTTAAGTGAGGATGCTACATATGTACTGCGTCCGACGCGTATCCTAGACAGGAAGGAGCAGGTGTTGCGCAGCAAGGTGATTCCACTCGTGAAGGTATTATGGACACATCATGCTGAGGAAGCTACTTGGGAGACAGAGGCCGAAGTCAGAAAGAACTATCCTCAAATTCTCGAGGAGTACGAAAAGGTACTAATTTCGAGGATGAAATTTTTCTTTAAGGGGGTTAGATTGTAACGTCGCGGAAAAATCCATACAAAGACCCGAGTACCACCTCAAGCAGAAATCACTCAGGATCAAATCCTTTAGGAATTAGACGAGGATTAACTAATGTTAAACTAGATTATATGCGAAATCAGCACTAATTACTTTAAATACAATCTACAAGAGTTAAAACTTGTAGAATCATTGACGCTAGGTTACCATAAAATCTAGGATAAAACTCTAATCTTGGTTGCTCTTGGGAGCACATTGAAACTCCATATCGGATCTGGACCACACATCGAAAGTCCGATTACTGCGAAACCAAACGGTTAGGACTGCCTTACTGGGCTTGACAACCATCTCGGAAATCAAATCCAAATAGTATCCAGAAACGGACAATTTGAGCCCAGAGCAAAGTGTGTGAGAAATGTGAATATATTTAGAAATGAAATTCAAATTTAAGTAATTTAAGTCGTGTAACTCACGGGCCAAATATAAGGATTCAGACTATCAGAATCTGACCCAAATACACCCTCGGATCAGGGAAAATTTCATACACAGGTCAGTGTACTGTAGCCCTGATCGGTGATCGTGGATCGTTGAACTGAAACTGGTCCGCCACGGGCGATCTGTAAACCTGATCGGACCGAAAACTCAGCTTAACCTAGATCCAACATAAGGGAGCTTAAGTCCGACCTTAAGCTCAAGGGGGGCTCCGGAAGTGCTCCGTTGAGCTGAAACAGACGCTCTTTAGACATAACCTAAGTATACCATGGCCTCGGGGCCATTCCCATCAGTTCTGGGCCTATATAAAGGCCTTAAACCCTCTCTCCTTTACTCCATACGAATTTGAGAAACCGTAAGGAGAGAAGAAAGAAGAAAGAGAAGGAAAGAGAGAGGGTAAGTGAGTGACTAGGAGTTTATTCCTGGAATTCTATTTCGCTATTCTACGTGCCTATCCATCACTACTAAATCACTATTTCGGCGATTCTGACTTCGTTCTTAGGTAATAAAATCTAACCTTAATCTGCTCTAGGGTTTTAATTGTCGCTAGTTGCGAAATAGCTGACTCGACTCGTGCTATAGGTTGTCATTCCATTGTTGACGAAGACTTAGAGTCTCTATCGAATTCGTTATGCTTCTACAGCGTAAGGTGCAGACTATAGACGTATAGGTTATGATTTTCAAGGCTTTCAATGTCGGTTAATGATTTATTCTTGACGTGGGTGCTATTTCACATGCAAAATGTGTCGTTTGTTTCCCTTTACGATTATATATGAGCTATGTTGAATATAGTATATTCTATGTACGTATTGAAATGTTTGAATACGTATGGAATTTGGATTTGTGTCTAACATGATTATTTGCCGTGACTATATGCTTGTTATGTATGTGACAACCCTCTAGCAAAAGGACTTGCCCTAAATCACGCCACGGCCAATATATGCTATATATGTTAAAGTGTGTAGCCCACGTGTTTGTAGAAATGATTAAATGAGTATGGAAACCGGATTCGTGCATGCCATGATTATCTGCCTTGGGTATATGCGTGTGGTATACGGGGCAACTCCCTAGTAAAAGATTTGGCCTTATACATGTATAACCAACATACAACATGTATGAAGATGTGTGTAGTCTAAGTAATTGTAGAAATGTCTGAGTAAGCTAGTTGTTACTAAGGAATACCTTGTATGAGGATTGAGATATGCTTTTCGGTTACCTTGATATGTGTATGATTTCCTCCATGTATGTTTACATTATGATATCTTTTTTATTTATGGAATGAATGTGGGTGAAATCATGTTTTTATTGCACTTCACAACATGCTCATATGATTGCAAGAATAGAATTATTCATTCATTACTGTTGTGACTGTCTCCTATGATTACCTGTTGAAATGGAATGAGGTTGGGACTATAATATAGTCTAGGCAATCGGTAACCGACCCTGACTAGGTGGTTGAGGTTTTTTCACCACACGAGACGTGCTTAGCAAATCTGGGCTGTACTTCGGTTGGCGACAGTGGTTAGGCCATTTGGTGTCACTAAGACAAAACAGTGAAAAAAGGACGGTCCAAAACCGTCTCAAATGACCAAAAAGGATAGTCATGGACCGTCGCATAGGCTGTCAAATTTTAACGTGTCCTATTACTTAAAGGACGGTTAAAAACCGTCATTCTTATTGACGAAAAAAAGACGGTCATAGACCGTCCTTAAAATGTACTGTCATAGACCATCTCTTATGAGCGTAAAAAGGACGGCCATGGACCGTCCTTTAAAAGGACTGTCATGGACCGTCCTTTAAAAGGACTGTTATGGACCGTCTCTTATGAGCCTTCAAAGGACGGCCATGGACTGTCCTTTAAATGGACGGTCATAGACTGTCGTTAAAAAGGACTGTGATGGACCGTCTCTTATGAGCCTTCAAAGGGCAGCCATGGACCGTCCTTTAAATGGACGGTCATGGACCGTCCTCAAAAAGGACTGTCATGGACCGTCTCATATGAGCCTTCAAAGGATGGTTATAGACCATCCTTTAAAAGGACGGTCATGGACCGTCCTTTAAAAGGACTGCTGTGCGCCGTCTCTTATGACCCTTAAAGGACATTTTCAAATTTGACCTGTTACAGTATTCTTTCTGATATACACCTGATATACACCTGTTATACAATATATTTCATCACATTCACATCCATCTAAACCCAAACTATGAAAATCCATCCAAACATAAACTACATTCATCCAAACACAAACAATCTTATCCACATTACATTCATCCACGCATAATACATATAAGTTCCTTCATAAGTAAAAAAAAAAAAAATAAAAAAAAAAAAAAAAAAAAAAAAAAAAAAAAGCAACAATTTTCTTTGCGTCTTTCATCTAATAAAAAAATATTCAACCAACAAAACATTATAATTCAGAATCATGAAGAATTGCAGAAACTTCATCCAAAAAAGTGGGCACTTTTTTAAAATAAAACTGATCATTAAAATAAAACTAATATGAGCAAATAATGCAAAAAAGTATTTCAATTAATAGAAACAACGACAAAAATTAAAGCTTTGTAAAAAGGGGCATGTGCTAAAAAGGATACATTCTTGTTTGTTGCCATGTGATTGGGCTACATTATTACAGCAATCGGGTTCGGGTTTAGGTTTGGGTTTTCAAGTTTAGGTTTAGGTTAGGGTGTTAAGATTAAGATTAGGTGTAGGTCTAAGTTTAGGGATTTGAGAATACATTCAGGTTTTAGGTTTAGGTTTAGGTTTTAGGTTATAAGTTTAGGTTTAGGTTTAGGTTTTAAGTTTAGGTTAAGGTTTAGGTTTAGGTTAAGGTTAAGGTTTAGGTTTAGGGAATTGAGAATAGGTTAAGGTTTAAGTTTAGGAAATAGGGTTTGGGTTCGGGATCGGGTTTAAGTTTGGGTTTTCAAATTTAGGTTTAGGTTTAGGTTAGGGAGTTAAGATTAGGATTAGGTGTAGGTTTAGGTTTAGGTTTAGGGATTTGAGAATACATTTAGGTTTAAGTTTAGGTTTAGGTTTTAGGTTATTTATTAAGGTTTAGGTTTTAGGTTTAGGTTAAGGTTAGGTTATAGGTTTAGGTTTAGGTTTAGGTTTTAAGTTTAGGTTTAGGTTTAGGTTAAGGTTTAGGTTTAGGGAATTGAGAATAGGTTAAGGTTTAGGTTTAGAAATAGGGTTCGGGTTCGGGATCGGGTTTAGGTTTGGGTTTTCAAGTTTAGGTTTAGGTTTAGGTTAGGGAGTTGAGATTAGGATTAGGTGTAGGTTTAGGTTTAGGGATTTGAGAATACATTTAGGTTTTAGGTTTAGGTTTAGGTTTTAGGTTATTGGTTAAGGTTTAGGTTTTAGGTTTAGGTTAAGGTTAGGTTATAGGTTACAAGTTTAGGTTATAGGTTATAGGTTAAGGTTTTAGGTCTAAGCTACATAGGTTTAGGGAATTGAGAATATGTTAAGGTTTAGGTTTAGGAAATCGGGTTCGGGTTCAGGTTTGAGATCAGGTTTAGGTTTGGGTTTTCAAGTTTAGGTTTAGGTTTAGGTTAAGGAGTTGAGATTAGGATTAGGTGTAGGTTTAGGTTTAGGGATTTGAGAATACATTTAGGTTTTAGGTTTAGGTTTAGGTTTTAGGTTATTGGTTAAGGTTTAGGTTTTAGGCTTAAGTTAAGGTTAAGTTATAGGTTATAAGTTTAGATTATAGGTTATAGGTTAAGGTTTTAGGTCATAGGTTTTGGTTTTAAGGTTATAGGTTTAGGTTAAGGTTTTAGGTCTTATAAGCTATAGGTTTAGGGAATTGAGAATATGTTAAGGTTTAGGTTTAGGAAATCGGGTTCGAGTTCGGGATCGGGTTTAGGTTTGGGTTTTCAGGTTTAGGTTTAGGAAATCAGGTTCGGGTTCGGGATCAAGTTTAGGTTTGTGTTTTCAAGTTCAGGTTTAGGTTAGGGAGTTGAGATTAGGATTAGGTGTAGGTTTAGGTTTAGGGATTTGAAAATAGGTTAAGGTTTCGTTTAAGAATTTGGGTTCGGGATTGGGTTTAGGTTTGGGTTTTCAAGTTTAGGTTTAGGTTTAGGTTAGGGAGTTTAGATTAGGATTAGGTGTAGGATTAAGTTTAGGGATTTGAGAATAGGCTAAGGTTTAGGTTTAGGAAATCGGGTTCGGGTTTGAGATCAGGTTTTAGGTTTGGGTTTTCAAGTTTAGGTTTAGGTTTAGGTTAGGGAGTTGAGATTAGGATTAGGTGTAGGTTTAGGTTTAGAGATTTGAGAAAAAATTTAGATTTTAGGTCATAGGTTTTAGGTCATAGGTTTTGGTTTAGGTTAAGGTTATAGGTTTAGGTTAAGGTTTAGGTTTAGGTTATAAGCTTTAGGTTTAGGGAATTGAGAATAGGTTAAGGTTTACGTTTAGGGAATCGGGTTCGGGTTTGGGATCGGGTGTAGGTTTGGGTTTTCAAGTTTAGGTTTAGGTTTAGGTTAGGGAGTTGAGATTAGGATCGGTGTAGGTTTAGGTTTAGGGATTTGAGAATACATTTAAGTTTTAGGCTTAGGTTTAGGTTATAAGTTTAGGTTTAGGTTATAAGTGTAGGTTATAGGTTTAGGTTTAGGTTAGGTTATAGGTTAAGGTTTAGGGAATTGAGAATAGGTTAAGGTTTAGGTTTAGAAATCGGGTTCGGGTTCAGGATCGGGTTTAGGTTTGGATTTTCAAGTTATGTTTAGGTTTAGGTTAGGGAGTTGAGATTAGGATTAGGTATAGGTTTAGGTTTAGGGAATTGAGAATAGGTTAAGGTTTAGGTTTAGGAAATCGGGTTCGGGTTCGGGATCGGGTTTAGGTTTGGGTTTTCAAGTTTAGGTTTATGTTTAGGTTAGGGACTTGAGATTAGGATTAGGTGTAGGTTTAGGTTTAGGGATTTGAGAATACATTTAGGTTTTAGGTTATTGGTTAAGGTTTAGGTTTTAGGTTTAGGTTCGGTCATAGGTTTAGGTTTTAAGCTTAGGTTTAGGTTATAGGTTTAGGTTTAGGTTATAAGTGTAGGTTATAGGTGTAGGTTTAAGTTAGGTTATAGGTTAAGGTTTAGGTAATTGAGAATAGGTTAAGGTTTAGGTTTAGGAAATCGGGTTCGGGTTTGGGATCGGGTTTAGGTTTGGGTTTTCAAGTCGGTTTAGGTTTAGGTTAGGGAGTTGAGATTAGGATTAGGTGTAGGTTTAGGTTTAGGGATTTGAAAATAGTTTAAGGTTTAGGTTTAGGAATCGGTTTCGGGTTCGGGTTCGGGATTGGGTTTAGGTTTGGGTTTTCAAGTTTAGGTTTAAGTTTAGGTTAGGGAGTTTAGATTAGGATTAGGTGTAGGTTTAGGTTTAGGGATTTGAGAATATCTTAAGGTTTAGGTTTAGGAAATCGGGTTCGGGTTCGGGATTGGGTTTTAGGTTTGGGTTTTCAAGTTTAGGTTTAGGTTTAGGTTAGGGAGTTGAGATTAGGATTAGCGTAGGTTTTGGTTTAGAGATTTGAGAATACATTTAGGTTTTAGGTCATAGGTTTTGGTTTAGGTTAATGTTATAGGTTTAGGTTAAGGTTTAGGTTTAGGTTTAGGTTTAGGTTATAAGCTATAGGTTTAGGGAATTGAGAATAGGTTAAGGTTTAGGTTTAGGGAATCGAGTTCGGGTTAGGGTTCGGGATCCGGTTTAGGTTTGGGTTTTTAAGTTTAGGTTTAGGTTTAGGTTAAAGAGTTGAGATTAGGATTAGGTATAGGTTTAGGTTTAGGGATTTGAGAATACATTTAGGTTTTAGGTCATAGGCTTAGGTTTAGGTTATAGGTTTAGGTTTAGGTTATAAGTGTAGGTTATAGGTTTAGGTTTAGGTTTAGGTTATAGGTTAATGTTTAGGGAATTGAGAATAGGTTAAGGTTTAGGTTTAGAAATCGGGTTCGAGGTTTCGGGATCGGGTTTAGGTTTGGGTTTTAAAGTTAGGTTTAGGTTTAGGTTAGGGAGTTGAGATTGGGATTAGGTGTAGGTTTAGGTTTAGGGATTTGAGAATAGGTTATGGTTTAGGTTTAAGAAATTTGGTTCGGGTTCGGGATCGGGTTTAGGTTTGGGTTTTCAAGTTTAGGTTTAGGTTTAGGTTAGGGAGTTTAGATTAGGATTAGGTGTAGGTTTAGGTTTAGGAATTTGAGAATAGGTTAAGGTTTAAGTTTAGGTTTAGTTTAAGGTTTAGGTTTATGTTATAAGCTATAGGTTTAGGGAATTGAGAATAGGTTAAGGTTTAGGTTTAGGAAATCGGGTTCGGGTTCGGGATCGGGTTTAGGTTTGGGTTTTCGAGTTTAGGTTTAGGTTTAGGTTAGGGAGTTGAGATTAGGATTAGGTGTAGGTGTAGGTTTAAGGATTTGAGAATATATTTAGGTTTTAAGTTTAGGTTATAGGTTATAGGTTCATGTTTAGGTTTAGGTTAATGTTAAGGTTTAGGTCTAGGTTATAAGCTATAGGTTTAGGGAATTGAGAATAGGTTAAGGTTTAGGTTTAGGAAATCGGGTTCGGGTTCGAGATCGGGTTTAGGTTTGGGTTTTCAAGTTTAGGTTTAGGTTTAGGTTAGGGAGTTAAGATTAGGATTAGGTGTAGGTTTAGGTTTAGGGATTTGAAAATAGGTTAAGGTTTAGGTTTAAGAAATTGGGTTCGAGTTCGGGATTTGGTTTAGGTTTGGGTTTTCAAGTTTAGGTTTAGGTTTAGGTTAGGGTGTTTAGATTAGGATTAGGTGTAGGTTTAAGTTTAGGGATTTGAGAATGGGTTAAGGTTTAGGTTTAGGACATCGGGTTCGGGTTCGGGATCGGGTTTTAGGTTTGGGTTTTCAAGTTTAGGTTTAGGTTTAGGTTGGGGAGTTGAGATTAGGATTAGGTGTAGGTTTAGGTTTAGAGATTTGAGAATACATTTAGGTTTTAGGTCATAGGTTTTGGTTTAGGTTAAGGTTATAGGTTTAGGTTAAGGTTTAGGTTTAGGTTTAGGTTTAGGTTATAAGCTATAGGTTTAGGGAATTGAGAATAGGTTAAGTTTTAGGTTTAGGGAATCGGGTTTGGGTTCGGGATGGGTTTAGGTGTAGGTTTAGGTTTAGGGATTTGAAAATCGGTTAAGGTTTAGGTTTGGGAATTCGGGCGGGTTCGGGATTGGGTTGAGTTTTGGTTTTCAAGTTTAGGTTTTGGTTTAGGTTAGGGAGTTTAGATTAGGATTAGGTGTAGGTTTAGGTTTAGGGATTTGATAATAGGTTAAGGTTTAGGTTTAGGAAATCGTGTTGGGTTTGGGATCGGGTTTAGGTTTGGGTTTTCAAGTTTAGGTTTTGGTTTAGGTTAGGAGTTGAGATTAGGATTAGGTGTAGGTTTAGGTTTAGAGATTTGAGAATACATTTAGGTTTTAGGTCATAGGTTTTAGTTTAGGTTAAGGTTGTAGGTTTAGGTTAAGGTTTAGGTTTAAGTTTAGGTTTAGGTTATAAGCTATAGGTTTAGGGAATTGAGAATATGTTAAGGTTTAGGTTTAGGGAATCGGGTTCAGGTTCGGGATCGGGTTTAGGTTTAGGGAATCGGGTTCAGGTTCGAGATCGGGTTTAGGCTTGGGTTTTCAAGTTTAGGTTTAGGTTTAGGTTAGGGAGTTGAGATTAGGATTAGGTGTAGGTTTAGGTTTAGGGATTTAAAAATACATTTCGATTTTAGGTCATAGGTTTAGGTTTTAGGCTTAGGTTTAGGTTATAGGTTTAGGTTTAGGTTATAGGTGTAGGTTATAGGTTTAGGTTTAGGTTATAGGTTAAGGTTTAGGGAATTGAGAATAGGTTAAGGTTTAGGTTTAGGAAATTGGGTTCGGGTTTAGGTTTGGGTTTTCAAGTTTAGGTTAGGGTGTTTAGATTAGGATTAGGTGTAGGTTTAGGTTTAGGAATTTGAGAATAGGTTAAGGTTTAGGTTTAGGTTATAAGCTATAGGTTTAGGGAATTGAGAATAGGTTAAGGTTTAGGTTTAGGAAATCGGGTTCGGGTTCGAGATCGGGTTTAGGTTTGGGTTTTCGAGTTTAGGTTTAGGTTTAGGTTAGGGAGTTGAGATTAGGATTAGGTGTAGGTGTAGCTTTAAGGATTTGAGAATATATTTAGGTTTTAAGTTTAGGTTATAGGTTATAGGTTCAGGTTTAGGTTTAGGTTAAGGTTAAAGTTTAAGTTTAGGTTATAAGCTATAGGTTTAGGGAATTTAAAATAGGTTAAGGTTTAGGTTTAGGAAATCAGGTTTGGGTTCGAGATCGGGTTTAGGTTTGGGTTTTCAAGTTTAGTTTTAGGTTTAGGTTAGGGAGTTGAGATTAGGATTAGGCGTATGTTTAGGTTTAGGGATTTGAAAATAGGTTAAGGTTTATGTTTAAGAATTCGGGTTCGGTTTCGGGATTGGGTTTAGGTTTGGGTTTTCATGTTTAGGTTTAGGTTTAGGTTAGGGTGTTTAGATTAGGTTAGGTGTAGGTTTAAGTTTAAGGATTTGAGAATAGGTTAAGGTTTAGGTTTAGGAAATCGGGTTCGGGTTCGGGATCGGGTTTTAGGTTTGGGTTTTCAAGTTTAGGTTTAGGTTTTCAATTTAGGTTTAGGTTTAGGTTAGGGAGTTGAGATTAGGATTAGGTGTAGGTTTAGGTTTAGAGATTTGAGAATACATTTAGGTTTTAGGTCATAGGTTTTGGTTTAGGTTAAGGTTATAGGTTTAGGTTAAGGTTTAGGTTTAGGTTTAGGTTTAGGTTATAAGCTATAGGTTTAGGGAATTGAGAATAGGTTAAGTTTTAGGTTTAGGGAATCGGGTTCGGGTTCGGGATCCGGTTTAGGTTTAGGTTTTCAAGTTTAGGTTTAGGTTTAGGTTAGAGAGTTGAGATTAGGATTAGGTGTAGGTTTAAGTTTAAAGATTTGAGAATACATTTAGGTTTTAGGTCATAGGTTTTAGTTTAGGTTAAGGTTATAGGTTTAGGTTTAGGTTTAGGTTATAAGCTATAGGTTTAGGGAATTGAGAATAGGTTAAGATTTAGGTTTAGGGAATTGGGTTCGGGTTCCTGGATCGATTTATGTGTAGGTTTAGTTTAGGGATTTGAAAATAGGTTAAGGTTTAGGTTTAGGAATTCGGATTCGAGTTCGGGATTGGGTTTAGGTTTGGGTTTTCAAGTTTAGGTTTAGGTTTAGGTTAGGGAGTTTCGATTAGGATTAGTTGTAGGTTTAGGTTTAGGGATTTGAGAATAGGTTAAGGTTTAGGTTTAGGAAATCGGGTTCGGGTTCGGGATCGGGTTTTAGGTTTAAGTTTTCAAGTTTAGGTTTAGGTTTAGGTTAGGGAGGCGAGATTAGGATTTGGTGTAGGTTTAGGTTTAGAGATTTGTGAATACATTTAGGTTTTAGGTCATAGGTTTTGGTTTAGGTTAAGGTTATAGGTTTAGGTTAAGGTTTAGGTTTAGGTTAATGTTTAGGTTATAAGTTATAGGTTTAGGGAATTGAGAATAAGTTAAGGTTAAGGTTTAGGAATTTGGTTCAAGTTCGGGATCGGGTTTAGGTTTGGGTTTTCAAGTTTAGGTTTAGGTTTAGGTTAGGGAGTTGAGATTAGGATTAGGTGTAGGTTTAGGTTTAGGGATTTAAGAATACATTTAGGTTTTAGGTTTAGGTTTTGGTTATAGGTTATAGGTTTAGGTTTAGGTTATAGGTTTAGGTTTAGGTTTAGGTTTTGGTTATAAGCTATAGGTTTAGGGAATTGAGAATAGGTTAAGGTATATGTTTAGGAAATCGGGTTCGGGTTGGGATCGCGTTTAGGTTTGGGTTTTCAAGTTTAGTTTTAGGTTTAGGTTAGGGAGTTGAGATTAGAATTAGGTGTAGGTTCGAGTTTAGGGATTTGAGTTTAGGTTATAGGTTTAGGATTAGGTTATAGGTTTAGTTTTGTTTTAAGTTATAAGGTTAGGTTATAGGTTATAGGTTATATGTTTTGGTTAAGGTTTAGGAATTTGGGTTCGGGTTCGGGTTTAGGTTATAGGTTTTGGGATTTGAGAATAGTTTTAGGTTATAAGTATTGGTTTAGATTAGGTTATTGGTTAAGGTTTAAGGATTTGAGAATAGTTTTAGGTTATAAGTAAGGTTTTAGGTTTAGGTATAGGTTTAAGTTATAGGTTATAGGTTATATGTTTAGGTTAAGGTTTAGGAATTCGGGTTCGGGTTCAGGTTCGGGTTTGGATTTGGGTTTAGGTTATAGGTTTTAGGATTTGAGAATAGTTTTAGGTTATAAGTATAGGTTTAGGTTAGGTTATAGGTTAAGGTTTAAGGATTTGAGAATAGCTTTAGGTTATAAGTAAGGTTTTAGGTTTAGGTATAGGCTTAAGTTATAGGTTATAGGTTATATGTTTAGGTTAAGGCTTAGGAATTCGGGTTCGGGTTTGGGTTTGGGTTCGGGTTTAGGTTATAGGTTTTGGTTTTGGTTTTGGTTTTGGTTATAGGTTTTGGTTTAGGTTAAGGTTTAGGTTTAGGTTTAGGTTATGGGATTTGAGAATGGGTTCGAGTTTAGGTTATAGGTTTTAGTTTTGGTTATAGGTTTTGGTTTAGGTTATAGGTTATAGGTTTAGGTTTAGGTTACTGAGTTTTGGGATTTGGGAATAGGTTTAGGTTAAGGTCATAAGTTTAGGTTTAGGAAATCGGGATTAGGTTCGGGTTCGGGTTTAGTTTTGGGTTTTTCAAGTTTAGGTTTAGGTTTAGGTTAGGGAGTTGAGATTAGGATTAGGTGTAGGTTTAGGTTTAGGGATTTGAGAATACGTTAAGGTTTAGGTATAGGAAATTGGGTTCGGGTTCGTGATCGGGTTTACGTTTGGGTTTTAGGTTTAGGCTAAGCGTTTAGGGATTCAGATTCGGGTTCGGGATCAGGTTTAGGTTTGGGTTTTCAAGTTTATGTCTAGGTTTAGGTTAAGGAGTTGGGATTAGGATTAGGTGTAGGTTTAAGTTTAGGGATTTGAGAATATGTTAAGGTTTAGGTATAGGAAATCAGGTTCGGGTTCGAGATCGGGCTTACATTTGAGTTTTAGGTTTAGGCTAAGGATTCAGGGATTCAGATTTGGGTTCAGGATCGGGTTTGGGTTTAGGTTTAGGTTTTATGTTTAGGTTAAGGTTACAGGTTGAGGTTATAGGTTTAGGTTTAGGTTGTAAGTGTAGGTTATAATTTACGGTTTAGGGAATTGAGAATAGGTTAAGGTTTAGGTTTAGGAAATCGGGTTCGGGCTTGGGTTTGTGTATGGATTTAGGTTTGGGTTTTCAAGTTTAGGTTTAGGTTAAGGAGTAGATAAGGATTAGGTGTAGGTTTAGGTTTAGGGATTCTCTAGTATTATCTACTATTGAACCTAGTATTATCTACTACATACTAGTAACATACAACCAATATTGGGGCACCATACCATAAGCTACAAGAACTTCATGTCCCCCTAAACAAGGTATCCTCCATTGATAACATATATATATATATATATATTATAAGTTTTTTATTTTCATTTACATTCCCAAATACATTCATCATCCATCCAAGAAAATTGAAACAAGTACTGTCAATCTATCTTATCTTACCGACCACCTTATGTTTCTTTTCACCTTTGTAGCTCTCATATTTGTTGCAGCTGCTAGTTCACCATTAGTAGTCTCCCTAACCAAATCTTTGTGCAGTCCCTCCATTTGAAGCAGTGGCTGAAGTTATAAGAAGTAGGACTGATTAGTTTTTTCATGTTTTGAAAAAAATTAAATTCTTTATTTTTTGCTGCAAGTCTACTTATAATTATTATTGGCTCTTAATCTATTTATAATGAAAATCTTAAATATCACCTGATAGTGCTCCTTTAATAAATGTCCTGTTTGGAACAAATAATTTGTTTTATCATAAATGTCCTGTTTTGAACAAATAATTTGTTTTATACATACATGTGTTTTATCATAAAACCATGCATGATGCATCCATACAAAAAAAAAATCAAATGGAAATTTTTTTTATATAAATAGATTTTTTTTAATATTATTATAAATAAAAACTAATTTCCCACCAACAAATGCAACCTATTGATCATAATCATAGACCATAAATAAGAAAACATTGAAATAAAACAGATATCTAAAAAAAAAAAGTTGCAATTATTCTTATTCTTATTAAACAGATTTTTTAGAAAAAAATACAAATAATTAAAATTTTTCAAAAAATCGAGAGATGAACATGCTTCATCATCATATTAAAAAAGTGGGGCCCCAAATACTTACTTTAGAAAAGAAAATTTCCCCTATTTCCAATAAGTTTCAGCTTTAGTTCCTCGTATATGATACCCGGATCCAAAATGAACAGGATTCAAATCTGAATTCCCTAATCATGTTTGGATTCGAGTATGCTAAGCCCAATGCAAAGCTGACCCATTGACAACCCTAGGTATGACGGGTAGAATATGTAAGATGCTTGGTATATAATATATTATGCTAGCTTACATGTGCAATTTCTAAAATTTGATGAAATAGTACAAGCTAAAAGTAATTACTATTTGGAAGACCAAATGGTTATTTCAAATACATGTTTTGTAGCATTTCAAAGAAGGTACATGGAGAATACTGCTTGCTAAACCTACATATACATCTATGGTGTGGTCCACTTGAGCTTTGATCTAACCAATTAATCAGGAATATGACCAAATCCAATCAATCATAACATCTAAACAGAAAGTTATGTGTGGGTGAAATCTAAACATTAAATTGATAGCTTCCTAAAATATAAGAAATAATTGAAGTTAACTCAGCTAAATCAATATAATGCCTTAAGCCCTGTTGCCATGCTATAATGCTGGATGGTTGGAGTGAAGGTAATCCTAACACTTCAAAGTAGGGAATTACTACCTCTGTTTTGAAAAATACAATAATCATTGCTGAAAACTATCAATAAATCCATATCAAGTAAATATAAAACATGGAGTAAAAACAATTCAATGATAAATAGAACCACAAGGCAGCCCATATCCAATTTTTTGGTGGCACATATTAGAAAACAATGTTATTGTCAGCAATGTAACAAATATCATTCAGATTTTGAAATATTGAAAGAAATACATTTGTGGGCTGAATTTATTTGCGGGCTTGGGAGTTGGATTAGAGTGAATATACCTTTCAAAAAGAGGATCCAAAGGTTTATGCTGACTCAAATTGATGTTGGCCATGAGATGGTTGAGGAATTAGTTACTTGCATATTGCCAAGGAGAATTAAAAATAAAACCAAGCCATGGATGGAAATGAGAATTACTGCTAACCTGCATGTTACCAATGAGAAGTGAAAATAAAACCAAGCCATAGATGTCGCTGCTGTAATTGTTGGTGCTTGCATATATAAAATACATTTTACAGCATTTTATTGGCAATTATCAAATAAAATCGGACCATAAAATTCTGGCAGTTGTGGTTTATTCATGATGGAATTATTCAGCTATTTGCCAAAGAGAAAGTGCACCAGCATTGCATGAGAATTAAGATCCCTATGCACCAAATGTTCATAAAGCTTTAATATTTTTCAATGAGAAGAACATGTCAAACATACATTTCCAACTAAAATAAACAAAACACATGTTAGATTTGAGAAAATGTAAGTTGGGATTTGAGAAAATAGGCGTCAATGAAACTCTCTTTCTCACATAAAGGTTTAGCCAGTGGTAGTCAATGAAGTATGCTTTCCTTGAATTTTCCTTTTCAAGAACTTTCGGCTATGGTTGGTGTTTGGAACAAAATTTCATAGAAAGATATTCCATGGTATTCCATGGAGCCACAAAAGTATAATGACTTGTCGTTAGCCACGTTGTGGGCCACTTCGTACAGCCCTATATAATGATGTTGGCAAAAGTATAATGCTGATTTTCTGAGTCTTTCATGACAGAGAATGCACCAAAAACCTCCACAGCCTTTCGTGGATAGGAAGCAATGGTGATAATGATGCTCACGGCCCTATATAAGGTGTCAACTCTTGAGCTTCAAATCTGCTTCTTTGAGGTAAAAAAAATAGGTGGATGTTGTGGATGTTAGATACATCACCTTAGCCCAAAATTGCCCAAGACATCAACACACTACCTTTGAGTATGGTGTTGGCAACACCACCTAATTCGCTTACCATCTCAACCTTCCAAAAGTGGACAAGGTTTGGCTAGTGACCCCAATTCCATCATGATGTATCTAATTTATATCCACACTGTCCATCCATTTTTCCAGCTAAGTTTATAGCATGTGCCAAAAGACCCCAATTCCATCATGATGTATCTAATTTATATCCACAATGTCCATCCAATTTTCCAGCTAAGTCTATAGCATGAGCCAAAAGACCCCAATTCCATCATGATGTATCTAATTTATATCCACAATGTCCATCCATTTTTCCAGCTCAGTTCATAGCATGAGCCAAAAGATGAGTCAAATCCAAATCTTAACTGACAATTTGAATCAAGGTCATATTTCAATGATCCAAGCTGTTCATATAATGGACCTGTTTGTAGCTGTGGGATATAATTTTAAAAAAAAAATCATTTACAATGGGATTTTTAACTTGTTAATCATTTAAATCATTTTGTTTTGGTTATGGACTCCAACAATTTGAATCATATATGATACCACTTTTATAAAAACATAAATGGACAATCCACCCTAAAATCCCACGCCATAAGAATCAGTGAAAATGACAATATTCACTCTCTATAAACATTTCCAGGACCCACGGTGAAGTTTGCTTATCATCCAAGCCATTCATATTATCATAAAGACATGAATAAAGGAAAACACGCATAGCAGCTTGATCCAAAACATCTAAGGCCCACAGGAAGTTTTTCTACGATAGAGGATCACTTCACACTGTTACCTGTGGTGTGGTCCACTTGAGCTTTGAATATGCTTCATTTTTGGGCTTAAGCCATAAAATTATCTTGTAAAATGGATGGACAGGGATGATAAAATACATAAATCAAGGTGGACCCCACAGAGATTACTCAATACACAATCCAATTCCCATACAAAACTCCTGTGGCCCGTAGGAAGTTCTCATTGGTGGGGATTCAATCTCCACTATTTCCTGTAGTGCAATGGGCTTCATTTTCAAGGCCATTACCTAAAATGGGCTGGCAAAACAGAGATGGCTTGGATATACAACACATACATCAAGGTGGACCGCATGAAACAGTGGAGTAATAAATGCCCACCTAAATCCCCAGATCCCCAAATCCCCAAATCGGTAAATCTCCAAATCCCCAAATCCCTAAATCCCTAAATCCACAAATCTCCAAATCCCCAAATCCCTAAATCCCCAAATCATTTCAATCGGTATTGAGATTGACAGAGATTGAGAGAGAGAGAGAGAAAGAGATACCATTTTGAGTTGGAGCCCCGATCACAGTCCACCGAGAGAGAGAGAGAGAGAGAGAGAGAGAGAGAATGCGTGAGAGAGAGAGCACCGAGAGAGAGAGAGAGAGACAGAGAGACAGAGACAGAGACAGAGAGAGAGACCGAGAGAGAGAGAGAGAGAGAGAGAGAGAGAGAGAGAGAGAGAGAGGGTGCGCAAGAGTGAGAGACAGAGAGGTTGAGAGAGTGAGGCTGAGAGAGAGGGAGAAAGGGTTTGGGTTTTGGGAGGGGTGGGTGTGCGAGAGAGATTTTTAGGGTGGTTTTTGGGGTCGTGGGAGATAGGCGCGCAGGAGGTAGATTTTGGGGTAGAACGGATTGGCTACTCCTGCTGACACCAGCCCCATGGCTAGTGTTCGGTGGTCTGTGGGCCCCACCATGATGTATGTGTTTCATCCGATCTATTCATCCATTTTTAAATATAATTTTAAGCCTTCGTCTTAAAAATAAGAGGGATATAAATCTTAGGTGGACCACACCATAGGAAAATAATAGTGATTGGATATCCATCCCTTAAATCCTCCTAAGGCCCACTGTACTGTTTATCTGACATCCAATCTTTGATTAGGTCATAAAGGCCCAGATGAAGGGAAAAAACAAAGATCAGCTTGATCCAATACTTTTATGGCGCCCAAAAAGTTTTTAATGGTCGACATTCATTCAACACTTTTTCCTGTAATGTGGTCCACTTGAGATTGGGATATAACTCATTTTTTTTTTGTAATATCATAAAATGATCTATAAAAATAGATGGACGGCATGGATGAAACACATACATCATGGCGGGGCCCACAGACCACCGAACACAAAAGTTGAGAGGGGTTACCCTCCATTAAAACATTCATAATTATTTTTTAGGCCCACAGAGATGTGGTTCACAAATCTAGCCCATCCATTATGTGTGTGCCACTTGGATGAGGGGTCATACCAAGTTTCAGACGCATCCAAATTTCAGGTGGGGCCCCACCAAGTGCTTTTATATGTTTTAGGCATGATTTTAGATGGTATGGCCCACCGAAGTTCTGTATACGACTGATTTTTGGGATATCCCATAATTTAAAGGGGACCCATCAAATGCACGGTGTTGATTTTTGACACACATCATGATGGGGCCCACACAGCTCGACCTCATGGGGAGTTCCCATGAGCTCGACAGATAGAACCTTTTCCATATATATAATATTTAAAAAATATAAAAACTTATGATGTATTTGTTATATCCACACCGTCCATCCATTTTGAGAAATCATTTTAAGTCACAAGCCAAAGAATGAGACAGATAAAAATCTGTAGTAAACCCCACCATAGAAAACAACGGGAGGGTGATTCCCACCATTGAAACTATCCTAAGGCCCATCGTAATGCTTATTTGAAATCCAACTGGTTCAAAAGTTTTTTAAAAAAAATGGTCGTAGGGCCATACATCATGGTGGGCTCACAGTAATGTTTGCCATCCAACATGTTCATAATATCAAAAAGATATGAATGAAGGGAAAACACAAACATCAGCTTAATCCAAAACTTCTATTAAATGCACAGTGTTGATGTTCGACACACATCATGATGGGCCCTACAAAACTTACATTAATTCTTAGAGTTTCAGGGTGTCAATAAGTTGGGTCACAATTTTGACTAGAATATTTGACCCGTTTTACATGTCTGGTCCATTCACTTTATTTTACTAATCATTACCCTCAATTTGACTAGTTACTAACCTTGATCATGTTACATATGAAAAAGATATTGGGCAAACAAGATTGATCAACAATTTGAGTGAATTTTGATTTAAACATTTGAAGTTATTCACTCTTCAATCTGGACTGATCAGATTGTCCAAAAACAGTTAAAGGTTGTTCATAATATCAAAAATATATGAATGAATAGAAAACACAAACATCAGCTTGATCCAAAACTTCTATGGCCTCCAAGAAATTTTAAATGGTAGAGGTTCAATCACACTATTTCCTGTGGTGGGGTCCACTTGAGCTTTGGATATGCTTCCTTTTTGTTCTTTAGACCTCAAATTATTTGTTAACATGGATGAATGGAGTGGATAAATTAAATAAATAACAGTGGACCCCACAGAGTTTACTCTGGTAAGGATAACGAGTAACTCATCTAAATGTAGTAGAGAAGGGTTTCCTTAAAACATTCATAATCATATATTGGGTCTACCTAAATGTGATTCACGTATCCAACCCACTCATTATGTGTGTCCCACTTGGACGAGGGGTCAGACCAAGTTTCAACCGCATCAATGCCTGTATTAACTTATAAACAGGTTGGATCTCAAATAAACATCGCGGCGGACCCTAAGAAGGTTTCGATAGTGGGTGTCACTATCCCACTCTTTTCTATGGTGTGGGTCCACTTGAACTTTGAATCTGCCCCGTCAATCAGATGCACCATTCCATGGTAGGCCACGAGCTTAAAAATAAAGTCAATCCATGACTTGGGTGGGCCACACATAGTTTTAGATGCTATGGCCCACCTGAGTTTCGTATATGACTGATTTTTGGACTTAAAGGGGACACATCAAATGCATGGTGTTGATGTTGTACACACATCATGGTGGGGCGCACACAGATTAACCTCATGGGAAGTTCCCATGAGGTGACCTTATAGTACCATTTCACTATTTTAGGTAACTCCTTCATGGGTGTTACTCTAACCGTATAGAGCCCACCTTGATATATTTTATGTATATCGACATCGTCCATATATTTTTTCATCATATTTTAGATGTTATTTCAAATCATAAGAACTAAATAATCTTAGGTGGGCCATACCAATCAAAACAATATGATGAATAACTATTAAAAACCTTTTGAAGGCTACAAAAGTTTTGGATCAATTTGATCTTTGTAGTTTACCTTCACTAGATCTTCTTTATTATCAACAAGTTAGATTGCAAATAAACGTTACTAAAACCTTACGATGGGCTCTTTATAATTTTTAATGGCGAGGTACTATACTATCATTCTTTCAAGTGGTGTGATCCACTTAAGATTTAAATCTACACAATTTTTTATACCCGGCCCAAAAATGGGTTGGAGAAACGTATGGGCGGCAAGGATATACAATACATCATCAAAATCTAACTTTTGTTATCTAAGTACTTTCCAATTTTTCTTGTCAGAATACAAAATCTAGTTTTCTTTTTTAAAAAATATATTTTTTTTACAATTTGACAAAATTTTCACAATTTTGTTTAATTTTTAAAATTTTCTTTTTCAAAATATCATTTTTTTAAATCGAAATCTCACTTTTATTATCTAACTTTTCAATTTTTCTTGACAAAATACAAAATCTAGTTTTCTTTTTTAAAAAATATATATTTTTACAATTTATCAATTTTTTCACAATTTTTTTTAAAATTTTTTTAAATTTTCTTTTTCAAAATATCATTTTTTAAAATCTCACTTTTGTTATCTAACTTTTCAATTTTTCTTGTCAAAATACGACATCTAGTTTTCTTTTTTAAAAAATATATTTTTTTTTTTACAATTTGTCAATTTTTTCACAATTTTTTTAATTTCTTAAAATTTCTTTTTTAAAATATCATTTTTTAAATCTCACTTTTTTTATATATAACTTTTCAAATTTTCTTGTCAAAATACAAAATCTAGTTTTCTTTTTCAAAAATATTTTTTTTTTTCAATTTGTCAAAATTTCACAATTTTGTTTAATTTTTTAAATTTTCTTTTTCAAAATATCATTTTTTTATCAAAATCTTGTAATATAACTTTTTAATTTTTCTTGTCAAAATACAAAATCTAATTTTCTTTTTTAAAAAATATATTTTTTTTACAATTTGTCAATTTTTTCACAATTTTGGTTAATTTTTTATATTTTTTTTTCAAAATATTATTTTTTTATCAAAATAGATGGACGGCATGAAATAAACACATACATCATGGTGGGGCCCATATAGCACCAACCACAAGCCATTGGATGGTGTCAGGGGGAGTAGCCAATTTGTTCCCCTTATTTGTAGTCTGGTTTATTTAATTAATCTTTAGATATGAATCATTTTTTAGATAGTTCTCTAAAATGATCTCAAAAAATGGATGAACAGTGTGGGTTGATCTCGAATTTTCATTATTTTAGGACTTGTGGGGCTCACCATTGTGTATGTTAATTATCCACTCTGTCCATTAATTTTAACGGCTCATTTTTAGGGTTGATCCAAAAAATGAGTCAAATCGAAACTGTAGGTGGACCACACCACATATTGATGTTATAAATTTATTTTTCATTATTTCTTATCGTGTGGTCCACTTAGACTTTTAATATTTTCTACTTTTTGAGCTCATGCACTGAAATAATATTTCAAAATTTATGGACGGCTTAGATAAAACAAATATATTGAAATGGGCCCCATGGAACCCCTTAAGCATCGTCAGTCTCTAATAAGATCCTATGGGGAGGTACGTTTTAGAGCTTAAAAATAAAGTCGATCCATGACTTGGGTGGGCCACACCACATACTATAGTTGAGAGGGTTACCCTCCCATTAAAACATTCATAATCATTTATTGGGCCCACCTAGATGTGCTTCAGAGATCCAGCCCATTCATTATGTATGTCCCACTTGGATGAGGAGTCAGACCAAGTTTCATACACATCCAAAACTCATGTGGGCCCCACCAAATGCTTTTATATGTTTTAGGGATGTCTTCACATAGTTTTAGATGTTATGGCCCACCTTTGTTTCATATACGATTGATTTTTGGACTTAAAGGGGACACATCAAATGTATGGTGTTGATGTTCTACACACATCATGGTGGGGCACACACAAATTAACCTCATGGGAAGTTCCCATAAGGTGACCTTATAGTACCATTTCACCATTTAGGTAACTCCTTCATGGGTGTTACTCTAACCATGTAGGGCCCACCTTAATATATTTTATGTATATCGACACCGTCCATATATTTTTCCATCAAATTTTAGGATGTGATTTCAAATCATAAGAACTCAATAATCTTAGGTGGGCCATACCAATCAAAACAATGATGAATAACTATTAAAAACCTTTTGAAGGCCACAAAAGTTTTGGATCTTCTTTACATTATCAACAGGTTGGATTGCAAATAAACATTACTAAAACCTTACGATGGGCTCTTTATAATTTTTAATTGTGAGGTACTATATTATCATTCTTTCCAGTGGTGTGGTCCACTTAAGATTTAAATCTACACAATTTTTTATACCCGCCCCAAAAATGGGTTGGAGAAACATAGGGGTGGCAAGGATATACAACACATCATCAAAATCTCACTTTTGTTATCTAACTTTTCAATTTTTCTTGTCAAAATACAAAATCTAGCTTTGTTTTTTAAAATATATATATTTTTACAATTTGTCAATTTTTTCACAATTTTGTTTCATTTTTTAAATTTTCTTTTTCAAAATATCATTTTAAAAATCTCACTTTTGTTATATAACTTTTCAATTTTTCTTATTAAAATAAAAAATCTAGTTTTCTTTTTAAAAAAAAATATATATATATATATATATATATATATAGTTACAATTTATCAATTTTTTCACAAATTTATTTAATTTTTAAAATTTTCTTTTTCAAAATATCATTTTTTTATCGAAATCTTGTTATATAACTTTTTATTTTTTTTGTCAAAATACAAAATCTAGTTTTCTTTTTTAAAAAATATATTTTTTTTTACAATTTGTCAATTTTTTCACAATTTTGTTTAATTCTATAAATTTTCTTTTTCAAAATATCATTTTTTTATCAAAATCTTCTTCTTTTTTTTTTCAAAATTATCAACATTATTCAAAGTTCTTAATTTTTTTTTTCAAAATCTAAATTTTTATAAAATTACATTTTTTTTTCAAAATCTAAATTTTTTTCTTAAACATTGTTAATTATTTTTCTAAGCTTTTAAACTTTTTTTTTTCGAAATTCATAATTTTTTTTTGTTCTTAATTTTTTACCTAAGCTTTAGGACCGTCTCTAATGCAAACGGTCTTTGACAGTCTCAAATGACCACTATAAGACGGCTAAGGACCGTCTCTAATAGAGACGGTCTTCGACAGTCTCAAATGGAGACTGCTAAGGACCGTCCCTAATACAGACTATTGTTGGCGGTCTCCATTGACCAGTAAAAGACGGCCGATGACCGTTTCTAATTGAGATTGTCCTTGACAATCTCAGATTACCAATAAAAGACTGCCAATGACCGTCTCTAATATGGAAGGTCTTTGACCATCTCAAATGACTACATATGAGACGGTCGAAGACCGTCTCTAATAGAGTCTTTGAGAGTCTCAAATAGAGATAGCTGAGGACCATCTCTAATACATACTATTTTTGACAGTCTCACATTACAGGTAAAGACGGCCAATGACCGTCTCTAATTGAGATGGTCCTTGACAATCTCAAATTACCAGTAAGAGACGGTTAATGACCGTCTCTAATACGGACGGTCTTTGACCGTCTCAAATGGCTACAAATAAGACGGTCAGAGACCATCTCTTATTCTAGACGATCAATGACCGTCTTTTATCCTCAGTTAACAATGGTTTTTTACCGTCTTAAATGATTTGTGGACATTCAAATTTTTAAGACTAATACAGAAGGTCAATAGCTGTCTTTTATCCTCAGTTAACGACGGTTTTTAACCATCTTAAATGATTTGTGGACGTTCAAATTTTTAAGACAATATTAAGGACGGTCAAGGGTCGTCTAAAATTTTAGAGATGGTTTACGATCGTCTCTAAAACGTCTTTAAACCAAGCAATTTTAGATACGGTCTAGAACCGCCTCTAAATCCGTCATTTTTTTCCATTTTTCACATAGTGAGTGCTTACGCACTTCATATCATTCAACTTGTCGTGCGCTCGGGCTAGTCGAGCTCGTCAAGTAACCCGATTGACTTGATATATGTTCACCATGTATGGACACCACTGCCTAAACCTAAGGTACCAAACTCACCAGTGAAATCCCTTTAAACCTTGGTACCTCGATTCGCTAAGACTCATGAGCCGGACATGGTGGTATGGGACATTATGGTCGAGCTGTCGGCCTACGCTGGGGCGATGAGCCTCCCCGTAATGACCAATGAGCAACTCAGACTCGTGAGCCGAATACGGTGGTATAGGACACTGTATTTGAGCTGTCGGCCTACACTGATCAGGTGACGAGCCCTTTGTAGTGACCTCGAGCGTACTCTGAGTCTAGGTGGAGGCGACAACCATTCCGTAGCAATAAGAGTATAAACTAGGCCTGCACTGATCAGGCAACGAGCCTATTGCAGCGACCTAGAATCGCAACATCGTATAAGATTTACTAGGACTGACGACCCTAGAATGGATCCTTGTTTGGGAATGATATAAGGGAGGTACCTTAGATTCCCAATCCTGATATATGAAAGGAACTAATAATAACTCGGTAATCACGCTTATAACATCGCACTGCATGTGCCCCGAGTTGAAGAGCACAGAGGGAAGAAAGCATGCCGCGACCGTAAGATGGTGTCCCATGAGGGAGTGTAGGCGAGGGCATGCATCATAAATACATTTCATCCTTGCATTAATAAGAGTATCTAGGAATGTCTAATATGTCTGTTTTATCAGTACTGCTCGACCGAATTGATAACATGTTAATCTTTGCTCTATGATTCCACTTAGTTGATCACTCACTCTCACGTTCTGCGACGGTGTTCTGAACACCCACCAGACCCTGTCTTAGTTGCAGATGACGATGCGACTCAAGAGGCTGAGCCTGATTACTATGACGATTAGGACAAGTTCTCGTATGTGTAGTTCTCCGGCGGTTTCGCTTAGGCCGTCCGGATCAACGGGGCTACAGGGCTTATCATTGTAGTTAAACTATTTTTTTGACATTTTGATTTTTGAACTATTACATGTATATGGTGACTTAGTGATGTATTCATACTCTGGAGACCGATCATGAACTTTTGGCTCATACACGTCTATATATACATCTTTTAGTCTTCCGCCTATGTTATA
This sequence comes from Magnolia changhungtana, assembly GCA_030180095.1. Lineage (NCBI taxonomy): Eukaryota > Viridiplantae > Streptophyta > Magnoliopsida > Magnoliales > Magnoliaceae > Magnolia > Magnolia changhungtana. Next base: position 2,208,329 of record JASAUF010000462.1, on the reverse strand, counting down.
TTAATTGAACTGGAGTATGAATTACTGTTTTAGTATAATCCCACTCATGATTAACGCACTAACACAGACAACATTCAATCATAAGCATATATGTTGCAAAAGTGATGTTTTGGAACTCAGGAGTTGAGTTGCTACTCGACCCCCGATTTTTAGGGCATTATAAGTTGGTATCAGAAACCTGCGTCCTAGAGCCCAGCTAAGTTGACCGCCTCCACAAAGTCCCTAGAGCTGGCACTGTCCACCGCTCTACGGTTCCTTATTTCCTCCGCACTTATCGTGGCATTAAAATCACCGAACACTGCCCAAGGCGTGCTCATAGCGGAGGAGATGGTAGCCAGGTCACTCCAAAGGGACCTTCTTTGAATTCTGTCACAGCTAGCATAAATGAAAGTGATCGTTATCGGCGAAGTGATGTCCTGCAAAGAGAAGGCTATTGATAGCGACTGGTTAAACCTGTTTATAAGAGCTGGAGAGATATAGTTCCTGACATAAACCCATATCTTTCCCCCGATATCTACATTGGAGAAGGATTGATGGAACCCCAGGGACAGTCCAGTTCCCACTCTCTTGTCATTTGGAATCATTGGCTCAAGAAAGGCTAAAATACTCAGATTGAACTTCTTGATGAGCCTTTTGGAGGACAAGATAGAGCGCCTATTTCCTATGCCTCTAACATTCCATACAAGGACCTTATCCATCAGTAACACGGCCTGAATTAACCGCCCTTCTCTTCAATCTTCGGAGTCTTGATTCCCAATCGCCTCTCGTATATAACACCCTTGACCGGCTTATGTAAGACCCGTATCCTAGTTCGTACTATTCCGATGAATCCTGCGATCCTTTCCGTCGAAGTCCGGCAATCCGCGACTGATAACCGACGTTGCGCACGACCGTATGTCATTTTCTTTAAATTCAAGTCGATTTAATCCGAGACCTGTATCGTTGCGACCGCACCGTCGCCGCGGTTCTAACGCCGTAACTCACGCACCGATCCGATACCCTGACTAGAAGATGTGAGCCGGCGTTTATTTCGAAGAAACGCTGCGCTTTTACGATCCTGAGAGAATCTCTACAACATGTCAAATCAATCCAATCAATCAAATCAATCCCATCAATCAATCAATCCATCACTTCATGTCAAGTACACATCATCTTTCTCCATAAGTAAAGCAACCCATGCTTTTTCTCACCAAAGTCAAACCACCTCTCACTTCACCCATCCCTCACCTCACATCACTCACCCATCACACCCATCACCTCTCCTTATCTCTCTCTCTCTCTCTCTCTCTCTCTCTCTCTCTCTTTCCATTCACACCTTCCAAGCAACCCAAATGAGAAAAAAATCCCACGTTGGGAGCCTCCCATGAGAAGAAAAAAATACATATGTGAGGCCCACCTTTCCCTTCCCAAAACCCCCCATCCTAGCCCTTGATTTCCAATCCCCACTGTCAAAGAGGAGCACAAGAAGGTTGGCATTCCAACGGACCGAAGAAGATCGACGGTGGGTGTTTTAAATTTCTTGATTTCTATCTTTTAAGGGCCCACTTGTGGTGGGACCTATCTAGATGTATGTATCATGATCATTTGAGGGACCCATAGTGGCGGGGTCCCTTGGCTACTCCGATCTCTCTCCTTCTCTTCCCTTTCTCTTTTACCTTGGAATGATGATATGATTGTATGGCCCACTTGGATTGGACCCCACCATGAGGCATGGTTCTATCTAAGCCATTTATAAGTGGGGCCTACCTTATATGTGTTGACCCACACCATCCTCCAGGTGGTGGCCCACCTAAACCGGGCCCACCTTGAATGTATGTGTTCAGTCCAGCCGTCCAGCGTCCTGACGCTGGACGTGGGAAGGAAAAACACAAATGTTGGCTTGAATTTTCAAGCCTTGGAAGTGGGTGCTCAAGTAGGCCCCACCTTGATGAATGTATTCAATCCAAGCCGTCCATCATTTTCCCCACCTCATTTTAGGCGTTGAGCCGAAAAATGATGTTAATCTGACTCTCGAGCGACCATACCTTTGGAAATAGAGATTTTCACCGTTGAAAACTTCCCTAATCTTTCTGTACATTGAAAAATACCCAATATTGGGCTTGTTATCCTTGTTATGAGCCATGGGGACCAACGGCTGAGGCGGATTTAACCGATGCGGGCCCTACACCGGAAAAACCGCGGAAAAAGGCGATTTCAAAAAAAAAAAATTAAATAGATAAAATAAGGCCGGCAGAAATCTTCTGCCGTCAACAGGCCTTGACAATGAGCCGCAGGCGCCGCGGCATGGGCGGGGGCGTTGAACAGGCCACGGGCCTCCTATCGTGGGCCCCACTGTGATGTGTACATGATATCCACTCCGTCCATTTAGTGGACCACCTCCTGAGGTGGGCCCCCTTTAAATTTCAGATATATCCAAGACTCTGGTGGCCCACATCATTAGAAACAGTGTGAATTGGCTGGCTGCCATTGAAATCCATTTTTGGGTCCAAAGCAGTTTCGGATCAAGCTGAAGTTTGTTTTTCCCCTTCTCCCAGGTCCGTACGACCTTATGAACGGATTGGATGGAAGCTAAACATTTGGGTGGGCCCCATATGGGACCCGCAATGATGTACGTGTCTTGTACCACCGTCCGCCTGGACGGTGGTACCGCTGTGATGTATTTGTTTTACCCCACCGTCCCTGGACGGTGGGCGTGCACGTGTGTGTGCATGCGTGCGTGGGCATGCACGTGTGTGTATGCGTGTGTGGGTGTGCACGTGTGTGTGCATGTGGGTGTGAGTGTATGCATGTGTGTGTGGATATATATATATATAAAATATTATATATTATACTGTATACAATATATACATGGGGGTGGGCCTTCATGTGGGCCCACACCATGATGCATGTGTGGCGTCCAAACCGCCCACCATAAGGAAAGCCTGTCTTAAGTCTTGAGGCTAAAAATGAGGCAGATCTATAATTCAAGTGGACCCCACCTTGGTGTATATATAAGGCTCAAGTGATTAGGCCCACTACGTCCTGCGTATGACCCATTGTTGAGGCCCACATTTGATGTATTTGTGGCCTGTTATTGAGGCCCACCTTCATATTTATAAGGCCCATGTGATGGGGCCCATTCGATGTATTTGTAGCCCGTGGTTGGGGCCCACTTTGATGTATATAAAGGCCATGTTACGAGGCCCATTGTGATGTATTCAAAGGCCCATGGGATATGGCCCATTGCAATGTACATAAGGCCCCTTTGATGCGGCCCACTTGATTTATAAAAGGCACATATGATGTGGCCCATTTGATGAATATAAGGCCCATGGGTCGAGGCCAACAGGATGTCCTTAGGGTCCATTGCAATGAGTGATTCCCCCATAGTATGTGTAATAATGTTTGAGTACAGGTCATACCTTGGGAGCAATGTTGGTTTGACGTCCACGTTGTAAGAATAATGTTGGTTAAATGTCCGCATTATAACTCTCCCTAGGGCCCATTAGTAGGCCCATACTTGTTGATAGTTCACCACTTTATAACATGCTTAGTGCACTTCCATGATTCATATGCATACGCATCATATGTATGCTTGATATGAGAAATGTTTGATCATAGCATAAGCCATTGGGCTGAGACATTTACGGGACTCTATATGAGACGGAGTGCCCCCATATGAGCGCATGGTATGCGCGAGATTACTGCATGACTGACGGTGTGACTCATGCATTTTGCATTGTATGTTGTGACTCACTGCACGCCCTAGCGACATCAGGGCCGTGGCTCCATAGGTACATCGTGGATGGCCATATCGGATACCGGAAATACTTTTTTCTAGCACTGTGGGCACTTAGGATGTCCTTGGGTGAAAGTCCCAGAACCTTTTTGGTACCAGGAGTTGCTCCAACGTCTAGACCGAGTGGATACACGAGCGCCCGAGTGCCGAATACCAGTAGGCCGCGTCTCCCACTGTGTCGTGGTCGGTTGAAGGGGGTGTGGCCTTATCCGCCTGAGTGAGGGGGCTATAAGCTAGGCTGAGTTTGACCAGCTCGCAAATGTGTCCGCTATCGACGAGCCGGGTAGGTATTGGCATACTACTGGTCAGGCGGATAGTGTGGTCTCTTCCACTTGCTTGACTGTGCAGCTAGGGAGGAGGCAGTCAGTGTGAGGTGTATTAGACCCCGGTGATATCCAAAGAGGAACTGTATTGACATGTGTACTTGAGGAGTACTGGCATGCTTGCTTTGCATCTCGCATATGACATTTGGCTACATAGGCCTCGCATCGCATGGCCTTGGTATGGCCAATCACATTCATACCTTGCATTACATGGCTTTGGTTTAGTTGATAGCACTCATGGACTTACCGCACATTTCCGCATTACTCTGATGTTATACACTTGGCACTCGCCTCGCGCACACACTTACACCACCCTCTAAGCTTTTGTAAGCTTATGCACGACCGTTGCGTGCAGGTAGCGTTGGACAGCAGCAGCGCTGAGGCAGGAGTGCGGATCAGATCATTTTGGAGCCTTTTGACTATACTGTATTTCCTTTCCCGCATTGTACTTAAAAGTTTTTGTTATAGTGGATATGTGGTGTTGTTGTCTTGTGACTTGGTTATGCTTGTGGTTATGCTCCATTACAAAAAAAAATTTCACACTGAAAATCCTCCTTGTAGGATCCCAGAATCGGAATTTGGCGTATGGGCGCTACGAGCCGAGAATGGGGTACTATGGAGGCTGTCGGCGCCGGATTCGGCGATCGGGAATTTTGTGAGCCCGGTTTCCGTGTTTGGGGCGTGACAGCTTAGCAGCTTATTTCTCTTCAAATCCACCGTCATCTTAATAGGTGATATTCGAACTACCCCTGTCCTGCTCAGAGTAAGATCTGTCATAGCACCAGCTATCGAATCTGACTGCGGGCTTGATGCAGTTCCCTTATCACCGGAGTACTCCGGGCGAATAGGAGTTTCCAACTCTACTGCATTAAAGGCTTCTGGAACCCTCGTAGCCTTAGTACACATCTCACCTTCATGGCTAATCCCTGTAGCCTCCGTTGCAAAAAATGGGGATAAATCACGCTTCGTGACCAGCTGGAATGGGGATGTTCTGAGTGTCTTCCAAGGAATGATCCTTGCCAAGCGCCTCCACATGAGAATAATTGGCATTGGGAGTACCCCCCCCCCCGTGTGGTACTCACTGACCGTAACGCCTCTGGCCTCCTGCATTATGAGGGTAGGCGATGAGGCCAACGCCTCCCTAGCATCCTGGGTGCTGTCACTGGCATAACCATTTTGACCAAGACTCTTATGGCCCGCTCTGATAGGAGAATTCCTAGCTGATCTCGACTTGACAATGTTCACCTTTCTTCTTACATAACGTAGTAGGTCTCCTGAAACTTGTAATGGCATTTGCACTTGCGATGTTATGCTGTCTGATCTCACTCTCAGCGTAGACATGTCACCCAAGTTACAGAGATGAGTGGGGAAGTATCTTTGCAATTTCAGCGTTGACTGATATACTGGGGCCCTCGATCTGGAATTAGTTATAAGACTGAGCTGGCATGGGCTGTCGGGCTTTCTATCTCTCGCTTCGATTAGGGCATTATCTCGAGCATCAGAGGCCCATATGTGGACAACCTCTGTAGCTACCCGCTGCAAGATGCTCGGGACTAACTGCCTAAATGACGAATTGACAATCCCCTGCTCCTCTGTCACTCCTTACTGATTCCGCTCTGCTTGTTGACCTTGACGCTTCTAGAAGGTCGTCACCACCCACTCTTTAGTGCTGGTTGGGGGTTGGTGAGATTCAGTTCTCGGTGGTTGACCCCCTAACATCTCCTTACGTTCCATCACCATGTAAATCGGGAACTCTCTATCCAACACTATCAGGTTGAGAACTCTGTTCAAATCCACCCCTGGATGCAACCTCACCTTGATACGAGCGAAGACTTGGAATAACCCAAGTCTAGCATTGGCATCCACCTGCAGAACACGCCCAAAATAGTTTCCCAGATCTAGAATAACTGATTCCAACCAGGCATGGGATGAGATCCCAAAAAGCCTGATCCAAGTACCCTCATTCTCAACGACAAAATTAATAGACCATGGGGATAACGATTCTATTCCCAATTTAGAGTGAAGGACCATGTCTTCAAGGAAGAATGCATAGTCCTCCTTGGATTTGAATATCATCAGGAATCTCCTATTGGATATCCTTGAAATATCTATAGCTGCTGCGGAAAATGAGGAACACCTTATAGCATCAATTAGACTCAAAATGGAGATGGAGGAATTTTTTACCTGAGCTATACCAGCCCCAGTTGGAGGTCATGGAGTTTCTTCTTCACTGCTCTCTGGTCCACCACTGTGGAGCAATCGGAACCCCTGTATTCATTGCCACTTCTTCTGGGTCTCTGATCTTTTAATACTTCCGCAAATGATCGACCCGAGTTACCCTCAGGGGCAGCACATTGTTCTAGAGGTTGCGACAACGACACCCCTGTACGTTGGGTTCCCAGCGAAACCCCCTCGAAGGACTTCTTCCTACGTTTTGCCCAACTCACAGAGACTATTCTACCATCGATTCGTCTTTCATTCAGCACCCCTATCGCTACCCTAACATCCTGCTCATAAAGGAACCGGACGAAAGCATAGCCCCAGGGTTTGAGGGAACCTAGGCGCGATGGAATGTAGACATTAAGGATCCTTCCGTAGTTGTTAAAGATGCCCCACAAATTTGTCGGGGTGGTGTCGAAGGAAATGTTGCCGATAAACAAGCTAAAATCGGATGAGGGCAGGCGCTCTGTTCTGACCACTGGACTGGGGGCTCTTCTAATCGACTCTCTAGCTCGCCCAGCGCTGTCCGCAAGAGAGGGGTTGACGACGCGAGACGGAGCCCTTGTTTTTCTTCTCCGGGAGGGAGATCTCCCCCTCATGGGCGACGCGAGACGGAGCCCTAGCTGTTCATGGGCAATGCGAGATGCGAGACTCCCTTTTCAGTTTCGTGCACACCCTGATAGCCATTAGGGCCTAACCTTCAATATAGGTTGTTTGAGATGTGGCTTCTTACGTGAAGGGGTGTGATATGTGCTTATTGTATAGCTTGTTTGAGATGTGGCTTTATGACGCAGGGATAGATGTGATGAGGTTAATCACCGTCTTTCTCAAGGGGATAACTACTCTGAATCCATGGAGCATATCTGGACTCCTCACAGAAATACCTCAAATCAACGAGTGAAAATAAGAAAATATAAATAAATTCTAGAAATTCAAATTTTAATTAATTGATAATTGTTTAATTTGTATGTGTCCCTGTTACACCATTAATATTGAAAAAAAAAATTAAACCAAAATTCGTAATTAACAAAAATAGTAAAATTTTAATTCTAATAAAAATTCTAATTCTAGTAAAACTATTCTAAAACCTAATTTCTAAAATCGAAAATTCCAAATAAATTTTTGGAAGAAGAGTCCTAACATAATTACAAGTTATTTCTAAAAAAGAAGAAAATATAAAAGTCTTAAAATAAAATAAAAAAATTATTAAAAAATTAGAATTACTAAAACTAGTAATTTTTTTCTTAAAATTTCGTTTTTGAACTGAAGGCACGTGTTTTCTGATGAAGTGGACAAACATGACCCACTTTATTTGTTAGTTCACCTCGGATGACCCGTTATAGTAAAGATTGATAGGTTGTGCGCCCCATAACAATACTCAGATCAAAAGTTATGACCATAACAATACCCAGGTCAAAATGTATGTCCAATTTACGGTTCACCTTCTTTTGGTCCAACCATGCTAGGAAGGTACTTGTGCCACGTCCTACATCACTTTAGGTTGGCTTTGGCGTGCTCTTTGATAAAACTTTGTTATCTTAAAAAATAAATAACAAAAAAATAAAATAAAATCTAGTAGTCTGTCCAAAGGATTATCTCAACAGATTATTTTTATTTTTATTTTTATTTATTGTTTTCCCTGAATGCGTGGTGACCGACTTATGGGTCAACTTTCGAGGATATAATTTCTTGGGGCATTTTGGACCACTTAACATGTTCCAAATATTGAATATACAATCAATAACCATATAGAAAGTCATCCATATATAGGACCACATCCTCAGTGCAATCTCTTTTCTTGGCTGCCGTACTTACCTCACACCTACTATACCTTCAATTATTACAATCTATGCTATTCATCGACAATGACAGGATCAATGATGGGGCAGGGATAATATTCCCTGTGTCTGTACATGATTCATCTTCTCAGCCAACTCCATAAAAATGAAATTGTAGAGGAAATGATCGTTACTCTCGTCGAGAATATCCTATATCGTGGAGTGGTCTTCAAATAGAAAAAGGGGCTTCCAAAATTCTAAAACATGGTTCAGTTAAATTGCACAACAATTAAAGCATGCTGGTAACTAAAGATATCTCACTGATCACAAGGCCTCCATACTAATTCAGGTGGTATTGGACACCTTGAAATGTGGCCAGAAACCATGGGGCATGTGTATTATTTTTCCACAAATAAGGACATCACCTTTTCAACTAAGCATGTTCAATGGTTAATTAAATTACTGTAGCATGTTGAGAAATTATATTCCATCTCCTTCCCATGCGAGCGCGCTTCACTTTGCACAACCATAAGATGGACCCTTTTATTAATCCAACAAGTATATATTGAAATTTTAATCCAAAAGAACAAGCTTCTATGACATTTTGAGAAAATTTTCCTTTGGATATTGCAAAAGCTTCCTTGATTGGAAAAGGGTACACATGTGAGAATTCTCAGGCCCATCAATTGCACCTGCGCAATCCCATCAAATGTAAACCATGAGTTATGTTTGTATTTGTGCCTATCACAATAAGTTCCAATCATCATGTAGGCCACAGCATGGCAAGAACTGTAACTCTAAAACAATACAAAGTATACGTATAGGCCACCCAATGATAAGGCTGGGATGATTTTGGCTACATACCACGTAGTCCCACCCTTTCTAGGGACAGTAGTGCTGTCGAGACCATGCATGTGACTAGTGACTTATCAGCATGCCTGTCCAATAAGGTTTGGACAAACCTGATAATGGGATTGATGTTGAGGATATCAGACTAGTCCAACTATCATGTGGGCTGTTGGGGACCGCAGAAGTAAATCCTGAATTCGAATGAAATAAGTGAAATATAAACACCGCAGAGCATGCACCAGAACACATTTTTTACGTGGAAATTTTTTGCTGAAAAAAATCACATCACAAAGCGACACCAAATCTACTATGATAAACAAATTACAAGACATATATCTTACTTATATGGGAAACCTTCAGAAAACCCTAAGCCTTCCTTCAAAACTCTCTTAGAAATGTTAAAGCCTCTTAAACTAGATATATATATATATATATAAAACACTCGAAATGGGAAACAATTTGTGCAATTATGTAAAATTGTGCACACCGTCGATCTAAGCATCGATCGATTGAGGTCCCATGTTCGATCAATCAACAATGTTCAAAATTGTCCATAAAATTTACAAGTATTTTCCAAATTATGTCGATCAATCAAGCTCCTATGATCAATCGATCGAACTTGTCCAGAATTGTCTAAAGACTAATATGTATAATCTAGGGCTCACTTGATTGATCAATCAGTCCGATTGATCAATCAAAATCCCTGTTTCATGTACAGATTGAAGACATCTAGATAATATGGGCCACATGAGTTTGGAGGTTTTCATGTGGTTATCCATTATTTTTTATGTTAAGGCTCACCTCGTGGTTTGATCTATCTGAATTTGGAGTGTTCTATTTGAGTGCCCTTTTTTCATTATTGTCCATTATTTTATATGGTGATGGCTCACCTAATGGTTGGATCTATCTATTTGGCTTAGATTCCATACATGTATCACAATGGACCACACACATAACCAACTTTTTTAGCCCATAAATATGGATATGCATGGAAGAGCTTGCTGGAATACACCTAACCTATTGCAATAGAATAAGTCGAGGCTTCAGCCATTGGATGGAGGTCCTTTTCAATGATCCAAGCATTATCTGTACTATGCGAACCGATCATGCTTTCACATTTAAATATTTCATTTCTTTGATTAATCAAAGGTTTAGAAGACAGTCAATATGCTAAGTAATCAAAGGGTTGAACATATTCCAATCCAGAAGTTTTTGTTGATTTGGATCTCCCATCAAGTTGAGGCCTGCCGCATGAATGTTTTGGCTCATTTAAAAGATGACTCTGTAACCAAAAGAATATAGTCCGGACATACCTATTGCAATATGTTGGGATTATTATAGGGACCCGAATAGTCTACAAACCTATTTCTAAGGGGCCACCATGTTGTAGATGTGAAATCCACTTCATCCATCGGGAAAAATCCTTAGGGCCCGTTTGGGAGCGTGGATTTGGAACCACCTCGATTTGGAGCCTTCCTATTATGTTTGGCACTCTAGATTCAGAATCAACTTTAATCCAAAAGTAGCTATGCATGGTATAATTAATGGGTTTGAATTTAATTACTAAATCAACTTTAATATCTCTAATTAGTAAACGTATGTAATGTTTGACAGAATAGTTGTAATAAGCCAGCTAAAATATATACTTTGCCCGAAAATGATGAAATTTCAAGTCTCAAATGGGCCACAAGCAAAAGATCATGTCTGAGTGACTAACCAACGATTTTTAACCATTGATTTACATGGACAATGTTTGGACGGCGCTAATCATTGTATTGAAGTAACTATAGTGATGCAATTGATAATCTAATTATTTTGTGATTCATTAATGGGTCATGTGTCCAATAAATTAATAGTTTTGTAACACATGTTACACATACAACTTTTGAAAAGATTTTAGATATAATCTAAGTTTTTATTGATTTCAAACCCTTGTTTGAGAGATTTGAAACCTTCCCCTCTTCGTTACTTATTGGTGCCAAACAACCAGGGGATTTGAAATCCCCTTAAATCCTCCCAAATCCATGGTGTGAAATCCCCTTAAATCCTTCCAAATCCATGGTGCCAAACGACCCATTAAGTTAATCGTACATACGAAACATCACTCAGATGGACCACAATAATGGGAATGGTTTAAAGTTGTGCCATGCGGTGGGGCCCACTTGAGTTTTGTATCAGGATGATCTTTGTAGCTCTATGATGGTGATCCATGTGCGATGAACGGGTTTGATAAATGATATAAACCATGGTGGCCCTACACCCAAACCTATAGTTGGCGCTCCATTACCATTGTTCCCTATAGTGTGGCCCATCCGATTTGTGGATGTGTCAGGTTTTGGACAGAGGGGGTAGTGTATAGAAAGCACCTGATGGATGGAGTTGATTATGCATAGGCAACATGGTGGGCCCACAGTTTTATTTTTGTAAGGGAAGTTTACTAATTGCACATTCGTGTAGGAGCCTTATCCGAGTATACGTAGGCACAAGTGTGTAAGATCTGAGCTTTCCATTAGATTGTGTTGAGTTTTGGTATCACGTCCTAACATGATCTGATGAGACGTCGCTCACACATCATGGTAGGGCCCACGAATTTTTTATGGCACCAACTACCGGCCGCAGATTAGCTACTGACAGGTTGAGCAGCGAGACTCCTACTTAAGTGACGTCACCAAGTTCTATGGACCCACCTTGATGTATGATTTATATCCATTCTGTCCATCTATTTGGAGAGATCATTTTAGTATAATATTAAGGATGAGTTAAATCCAAAGCTCCAGTGGACCCCATCACAAAAAACTGTGGGAATAGTGAGGCCCACCATTAAAAACTTCTAAAGGCCACAAAAGTTATCGGTCAAGTTGATATTTGTGTTTTCCCTTCTTTTATGTCTTATTTTAACTTTTGAACTGGATGGATTTCAAATAAACATCATGGTGGGCCTTAGGATAGTTTCAACAGTGGGAATCACTCTCCCCGCTGTTTTCTGTGGTGGGGTGCACTACAGCTTTTTATCTGCCTCTTTAGCTCATGCCATAAAATGATATCTCAAAATGGATGGACAGTGTAGATACAACACATACATCATAGTGGCCCATGGAACTTGGTGAAATCACTTCAGTATAATAGATACTGACAGGTTTTATAGCGAGACTCGCTAGTACTGAAGTGACCTCACCGAGTTTCGTGGACCCCATTATAATGTATGTATTGTATCCACAACGTCCATTCATTCGGAGATTATTTTAAGGCATGACTTAGAGAACAAGACAAATTCAAAGCTTTAGTAGACCCCACCAAAGAAAATAGCGGGGAGATTGATGCCCACCATTGAAACCTTCTTAAGGCTCACCATGCTGTTTTTTTGAAATCAAACCCGTTCAAAAGTTAACGAAAACATTAAAGAAGGGAAAACACAAATACCAGCTTAATCAAAAACTTTTGTCACCTTTAGAAGTTTTTAACGGTGTTGTCACTCTCCCCACTGTTTTCTGTTGTGGGGTCCACCGGAGCTTTGGATGTGACTCATCCTTTGGATCTTACAAGAAAATGACCTCTCAGTATGGATGTAAGGCGTGGATACAAAACATATATCATATACAAAACATATGTCATGGTGGGACCATACAACTTGGTGACGTCACTTCAGTAGTAGTCTCGCTACTTAACCTGCCAGTGGACAATCGGCACCCTCCTCGGCTACCTCGGAAGCGGAGCGGCTGGTGTACCCTAGAACAGTTATATAGCTGCAGTATGCAGTATTGACGTTAGCAAGTTAAGTGGGTCTGATCATCATGTATGTGTTATATCCAAACCATTCATCCATTTGGCGAGCTCATCTTAAGGCTTGAGATGAAAAATAAGGCAGATTTACCAATCAAGTGGATCACACTGCAAAAATTAAATGTTTACTATTGAAACTCTTTTTGGATCACAAGAGTTTTGGATCAATATGAAATTTTCTTTCGTCTTAATTCAAGTATTTGTGACTTTATGAAAAGATTGGATGTAAAATAAATATTATGGTGGGCCCTATGAAATTTTTAACGGTCAAAATAATTATCTCCGCTGTTATTTATAATGTGGTCTATATGATTGTTAGATATAATTCATTTTTTGAATAATGCTCTAAAAAAACCTCTAAAAATATATAAACAATATAAATATGGTAAATACATCATTGCGAGGCCATGTAACTTTGATCTCCTTTGAACCGTTCGTACAACTCTAAGCTCGGAGAGCGTAAGTGCACGACACGTACCTACAGCAGCTGTACAGTTGTGTGAGGCACACCAGCCAATCGCTTCCCTCCACCTCGTCTCCAATTAAATGCGGAAGGACGTGACACACGTCCTAAATCTACTCTTTAGGAGCCATTATGATACTCAGGCTGAGTATGACGTTTGATACGCAGGCGAAGAGAGATTCTACATGTGGCATATATTAATTTAAATAAAACTGCGTAGATCGTGCAGCACACCGTCTCCGTGACGCATTTCCAAGATCGGATTGTCTGAACGGTCCTAACTGCTTAGTCAGGGAGACTTAATTGTTGAAATAGAACCATTGGATATTTTATTTTTAACGGTCCAATAAATTCCTACCAATCCAATAGTCATATTAACAAATAAGCTTAAATTTTGATTTATGATACGTCTACCCAGGTTACAATAATTTTAGAAGTTTAATTTGACTACTTTTATGTCACGTGGAAACTCCTAAGTGCCTGTGTATCATCGCTGCCGGAGTATCAAAGCTTTTCTCATGGCTTCGCCATGTTAAAGGATTCAGTGTAATGTGTACCATAAGTTGGTGAATAGAGTAGTTGTACCACCCAATCCAATCGCTACACATGTTCATTGACCTCCCAACCGTCGATAGGCTGCCTCGTAGAGGGGCCATATCACCGGAACTACACAAACTCAGATGGAATTTTTTACTTTTTTATTTTTTGGTAAATGATGCCTCTGATTTTTTATGGCCGTTCAAAAGCAAACCATTGATGGGATAGGTAGCAACATTGGATTGGCATGACTCCTGCAATAATGGCTCATCAATAAGTTGTGGCATTGATTGGATGTGCAGTCGATGGGGCACATGGATCTGTCCAAATCCTCAAGTCCTAATCATTTCGCTACAACCTTTTTTTTTTTTTTTTTTTTTAATGTAGACAGTCAAATTAAAACAAGCCCCTGTCCTAGACTATCTTACCTGTGTGGCATACGTCCTAATTGAGTAGCCCCTTCTTCTTTTTCAAGACATGGGGCCACCATGGCCTGAAGTTGGTGGACTGGCATTATTATTAAGAAAGTTTACCAAAAAAAAATACTACCTAGTTAATAAGACATTTATATTCGAATACCCTTTTCGAAAAGGTACCCCTTCTCAAAAAGGTGCCTTTGAATTTTTCAAATATGTTTTAAAACCCTACCCACTTAATTCATCCCATTATCATTCCACTACTTTTCCTCGCCCCATTCCTGCAAGGAAATGGCTGACTGACTTGGATGGGCCGACAATAACCTTTAGGTAAAATTAACTCTGAACACCATTGGGTACTTAACTCATGTCCGGCCAAGGGGCTAAAAAACAGCTCCTTCTGTGATTCAGCTGGACTATATGATTGGAAATAGTGTACAGGACAATGCTCGCATTCCAAACAGTTTCCACCAATGTGGGCCAAGTGTATCAAAGATGGATATGATTTTTAGGCAACTTGCCTAATTTTTTTGGCAGAATTTAATAATTGGAGTGGATTTCATATGATTATCACAGTAGGCCATTTAAAAATCAACTGTAGACATCCTCTTCCAACCATTTCCACTCGTGTTCCCGGGAAAATCTCAAGTAGCACCATTTGTTTTGTTTTGTTTTTGTTTTTATTTAAAGCTTCATATGAGATTAAATATCTAATAGTTAAAATAGATCTTACATAAATATCATGGGGTATCAACAAAATCAAGAATGACATTTAATGAAGTTTCCTTTTTTAAAAAAATAATAATATGGACATAGTGGGACAGAATGCGTACCATGATTTTTAGTAGGCCCACCATAATGTATATACAAAATCCATCCCAACCACTAGATGCGAAATCCCGATTTACGCTCAAAACAAAAAAAATCAGGCTAACTTACAATTCAAGTGAACCACGATAGAGAAAACACATTGAAGAGAGACATTCACCCTTGATTTTTATAGAGCCTACCATGATAATTGTAGGAAATCACTCCAACCATTAGAGGACACCACAATTTGCCTGAAACATAAGCCTATCCCTGATTCAGGTGGCCCATGCCAAGGGAAACAAAGGGGGAGTGTCATAATTATATGAATAAGAATTTTATAAAACGATACCTCATTAATATGATATTTATATTTCAGTACTTTTTTAATTAATTTTTGATTAAGCTACCTCATCAGTCAAATTATTCCCAATATAGTACCTTCCAATTGGTTTTCTATGATGTCCGTCAGTTGAAAGTTGGAATTATTTTATTTTTATTTTCTAAAATAAGCCTTTAACCTGACCCATATTGCATATGGCGCACTATGGGCTCTATCATGATGTATGTATTTAATCCATGCCATCTATCCAATTTATTAAATCATTTTAGGGAACGAAATAGAAATAAGGCAAATTCAAATCTCAAGTGGACCACACCACAGGAAACAGGGGAGATGAACACCCATCAGTATAAACTTCTTGTGGGCTGGGCTACAAAAGTTTTTGGATTGAGCTGATATTTAATTGCTTTCCCCCTTCATCCAGGTTGGTGTGTCCTTATCGAGAGGCTGGGTGGTATATAAACATTATGGTGGGCCCTAGGACGTTTTTAATGGTGGCCATTAAATTAAATCCACACCTTTTCTTATTGTATGGTCCAGCTGAGATTTAGATCTATTTAAGTTTTGGGTTCATGTCCTAAAAGGAGCCCACGAAACGGATGGACCACGTGGATATACAATGCATATATCAAGATGGGCGCCACGGTCAGGGCTGCACCATGTCGTGTGAAGTCGAGGTCACGCGCTATCCGGAGAGCTTTAACCTGCGACAGACGGAAGCGGATTTGCCTGCTCCCCTAGTCTGAAGCTGTGTGCGGCCCACAGAGAATCCCATAACAAATCCACTCTGTTCATCCGTTTTGAGTGCTAAAACCATATGAACGGTTTGGATAGCCTATAAACATCATGGTCGGCTCCAGGAAGGTCTGGACAGCGAACGTTACTGTTGTCACTGTTTAATGTGGTGTGGCCCACATGAGTTTTGGGTCTGACTGATCTTTTGAGTCATGTTCTGTTATGCTCTTGCAAAACTGATGAACGGACTGAATTTGTGATGAGCATCTCTCTGGGCTCACACAGTTTCCAAATACAGCAAGTTCTTGTGCCGGGGTCACTGGCAATCCACGTTCGGCAAAGACACCGTCGCGGGGGTCTTAAACCTGGATTGGATACAGTAATCTCTTGGCCTAATACGATGATCGCCATCTATTCATTTTTTCAGATCATTTTAACGAATGGACCCAAAAATTAGGTAGATCAAAATCTCAGGTGGACCACACCGTAGGAAACAGTGGCGATGAATGCCATTATTAAAAACGTCCTGTGTGCTACAAAAGTTTTGGATCAAGCCGATTTTTTTTTTTTCCATTCATCCAGGTCTGTTTGACCTAATCAACACGTTGGATGGAAAATAAACATGATGGTAGTCATCAAGGTGTGCCTTAGGAAGTTTTGAACGGTGGCAGTTCAATCACCACTGTTTCCTTATGGGGTGGTCCATCTGAGATTTGACTCTACCTTAGTTTTGGGACCATGCCTTAAAATGATAGGAAAAATGGATAGACGACATGGATAAATTATGGTGGGTCTAATAGAGCATCGACCAATAGACTCTAGGACCACGGAGCGAATTCGGTGAGACCCTAGACTTACCAAGACGATGCGGCCCTTACCGTGGGGCCCATCATTAAAAACTTCTTAGATTCCACGGTTGAAAACCTTTATCACAGAATGGATGGACGGAGTGGATTACTCGTGGACATCACAGTGGACCCAGGGGTATCTTTAGTAGGCCCAGAGAGTGGCACGCTTCAGTGGAAGCGGATTGCGTACCGAGTAACTCAATTAAGTTGATGTTTTTTGGAGGCCAAAGAAGTTTTGGATGAAGCTGATGTTTGTGGTTTCTCTTCATCCATGTCTTTGTGATCTTATAAACAGGTTTGATGACAAATAAAAATTAATTTGGACCCTAGGAAGGTTTAAACGGTGGAAATCATCATTCGACACTGTTTTCTGTGTAATGGTCCACTTGAGCTTTAGATTCACTTCAATTTTAGTATCAACCCCTAAAATTACCAGTAAAAATGGATGGACGGTGTGGATAAACCACATACATTAACAGTGGGCCCAACTGAGTTTACTCAGTACGATAAAAGTGTACTGAGTAACTCAGTACGCAATCCGATTTCCGCTTCAGTAAGCCAAAAGAAAGAGCGCAACAGGGGGAGGTTTGGGGTACGGTTGGAGATTAGTGCATTTCCAGTACTAAAGAGAGGTTATTCTGAATGTTTTATTTAGAGAGTAAAAATATGTTTTAATAAATACACTATACATACACAGTGGTATAAGATGATAGACGGTTTTTTATTTTTATTTTTTTATTTTTAGCAGTAGAAAGCTTAAGCGAATTTTAGGAAAGAGTTTAAAAGCAAATTTTATTTTGAAATTCAATCAAAACACAGGCATTCAAATAACATTGTTTTTAAGTTATAGTTGAATAATTTATTATTATTATTATTATTATTATTATTATTTTAAATATAACCAAATTTTATAAAAGAAAAAAAAACTATACACAGAAAATGCTAAGGCCCACCTATTATATACCCCACGTAAGATAAGATTGTCATCCCAACCAAGCATAACTTAGGTCCACTTGATATAGAGAAAGAGACTCCCTCGGACGATTGTCTGGTTTGCTTAGATTGATCAGGAATTATCAGATTCCAAGTTTAAAAAATAAAAAGCAAAAACCAAAAACAAAAAAGAAAAAAAGATTCTAGAGCTGAAAAAAATCCGGAGCAGGGTCTTTGCACAGTATACTCACGTTATTAGTTCTGACAAGTGGGGCCGGCCATGCTTCCTTAATCCAGACCGTTGAACTGTTGCTGCCCACTCTGATGAAATGGTTAATTTTGTCAGATTGGTGTGATGTTCGTCTGGCAGCCCGTCAAATGTGCATTGGACCTAATGAAGGGTCTGGATCAATGGATTCTGTGAGCACTAGAGCATTTCTCTAAACAATACGGAGATTGTTTTATCTTATTCATAAGAGGTTTTCTGGCCCACACGCGCCTCCCTCCGCAAGTACATTTTTAGCACACGTGTGAACCTGACAACTTTTGAGAGCAGGTATACCGTCCATCAGGTTAGGTTTTTTTTTTTTTTTTCCTTCGCCCTGTAATTAAAAAAATTCATCATGATCCAAAGCTCGGGTGGGCCACACATCATAGAAACAGATGGGATGGGCACGCTCACTATTAGTTTTGTGTGGGGCCCATCGTGGTTTTAATATGCCATTTGTTTGGTGTGCCTCATCAAGACCTAATAATCAGCCAAAATTCATACTGCTCCAGCGCTGAGGTGGGCCACACCCCTTGGATTTAGAGGGTTTAGGTATTATTTTATGAGCTTTTGCTAAGCGGATAAAAAGTGTGCAAAAAAACTCGGTACGCTCCACACACGTGCCAGCATGACACATTGGTGTGAGATCCAATCCCTCCAACTGTTTGGTCCGACCTTGTACATGTTGGAAATCTCGTCTACTCTGCATCTGAGCCCTAATATCAGAAAAAGGAAGATGGGTTAGAAAACTTCAGCCAAGCTTCTCAGGCCCGTACAGTTAGTTAATTAAAACTGTGGCCCACCTGACAAGTGGATCGATTTGATTCTCTTGGTACGGCATAATGTTTTAGCCCCATTCTGATGGATGGGTTGGATCCAAACCTACCATGCCATGGTGGTAGATGTGATTGGATCCAAACCTACCGACAATTACCTGATGAAAGCACAGTCTTCCTCAAGGACAACTACTTTGTATCCATGGAGTTTCTTTGTATGCCTCACAGAAATTCCTCAAATCTACTAAGAGATAGAAAATAAAAATAAATTAATTGATAATAAAAAAATGAATTTACAATCCCCTAAATAGTGCTATGAAAACTAGGAAGAAGTTTCAAAATCAAACTCTTAACTCAAACTCTCTAAAATCATAACTTACTATGAATAGTAAATTTACCATTTATAAATGGTCATGATTTCCACTGGGCCTCATAGTTTTGTGCCAAAAATAGTAAGGGTCCTATTTGGCTTAACCATGTTATCACTACTAAAAAATCGAGCAAAAGCTATGGACTTTGAAAGCTTTTAGGTACGGAATAAATCCATAGCAATATAGCTACGGATTAAATCCGTAGCTAAAGCCTAAGTGATCTGTAGCTAAAGCGTAACTCCTCACCTAAACCATATTAAACATAGATGGTGCTTAAGGGGATCCATGGGGTCCATTAGAATATATATGTTTGATCTAAGCCGTCCAACAATTCTGATATATAATTTTAGTGCATGAGCCCAAAATTTATGTAGATTAAATGTCTAAGTGGACCACACCATAAGAAATAATAAAAATTAAATTTCTACTATTAATATGTTGTGTGGTCTCCTTACAGATTCAATCTAGCTCATTTTTTGTATCAGCACTTAGAATAATAATTTAAAATTAATGAACGAAGTGGATATATGAAATACATCACAGTGGGCCCCATGGTCCTAAAACCCAACGCCCCCAAGGAGCCGTCCATCACACGCCCCTCCAAAATCCAAACCCCCTTCCAAAAACAAAACCTTTCCCATCCGCCATTTTCTCCCGCGCACAGATGAAAACCATCTCTCCATCTCTCTCTCTCGCACTCAGTCTCTCTCTCTCTCTCTTTCCCTTGCCCTCTCTCAATCTCCCACTCTCCCTCACCCTCTCTCCCTTTCTCTTGGCCGCATTCCCCTCTCTCTATTTTCAAAAACCCATTTCGCTGCAAGAAGGAGAAGAAGAAGGAGAAGGAGAAGAAGAAGGAGCACGGTTAGTTTCTCTCTTTCTCTCTCTTTATCTATTTCTCAAATATGTTGCGTTTGAATGCTCAATCCTTCAATCCCTATGCTCAATCTTTCAATCCTTCAATCTGCATTCCCCTCTCTCTGTTTTTGAAATCTAAAAATGCTTTGTGGGCTCCACCATAATATGTGTATGTCGGCCATTCATTTTTTCCAACTCATTTTAGGGCCAATTATCAAGTGGACCACACCATAGGAAACTGTGGTGATTGAACGCCCACCATTAGGGCCTGTTTGGGCGGGCAGATTGGATGGAGTTGGATGGTATTAGAGTGGATTGCATGGATTTCAAGCTAATGATAGCTGCGTTAGTGGATTGGTGCAAGATCTATGGGATTGCTATTTCCGGTCTGTTTGGGACGCCCAGCCAATCCTGGGATTAAACCTTCCAATCCCTTTCAATCCCTTGAACCAAACATGTCCCAAGCAATTTTGAAGGAATTAGGGTGGATTGGATGGGATTTAAAGGTAATGATGGTGATGTTAGTGGATTGTCTTAAGATCCATGGGATTGCAACATCCCGGGATCAAGATCCCGTGTCTATTTGGCACGCCTGGTCAATCCGAGATCTATCTTCCAATCCCTTCTAATCCCTTCCAAGCCCATCCAAGCTACCTGGCCAAACAAGCCCTTAAATACTTCCTAAGGTCATAAGAATCCTTCATTTTGTGATTTTTGAAAAAAATTTTAAGGTGTGTTTTTGGATCTGTTGTCATATACACAATAAGGTTTGTGTATGTCTCTAGCGACCCGTTTGGACGGGTGGATTGGAAGGGATTGAGTGGTATTAGGGTGGATGACATGGATTTCAAGGCAATGATGGTGTTGTCAGTGGATTGTCTTAAGATCCATGGGATTGCTATATCTCGGGATTGTTATATCGTGTCTGTTTGGTACGCCCGGCCAATCTCGAGATTAAACCTTCCCATCCCTTCCAATCCCTTGAACCAAACATGTCCCAAGTAAATTTGAACGGATTAGGGTGGATTGGATGGGATTTAAAGGTAATGATGGTGTTGTCAGTGGATTATCTTAAGATGTATGGGATTGTTATATCTCGGGATCAGATCACCCCAATCCCGGGACTTAACTTCCAATCCCTTCCAATACCATCCAATCCCTTTCAATCTGCCTGGCCAAACAGGCCCTAGTCGTTTGCATTGTGGGATTAAAGTCAACCTTGGGAGGTGCTTCCATCTGTAGCAAGGTCTATTATTTATGGTGTGGTCTGCACCCTTAAAAATTGTGGTAAAATAAGCCATGCTAACCATGAAAACTTGTTTGATTGGTTGCAAGTGTAGTGGACTGTAAATGAGTAGTAATTATTTACATTTTCATTATGCATGAATTAAAATGATTTGCATTATGAAATGTTATATAAATTTTGGAATTAAAAAAAAAAAAGGGTCCAGTGCAATGTTTATTTGTTATCCAACATGTTGATTTATGTTAGACAGATCTAGATGAAAGGAAAACATAAATATCATCTTAATCCAAAACTTTATTGCGCTAATAAGTTTTTAACGGTGGGTGTTCAATTACCATCTTTCCTTTGGTGTAGTCTACTTGAGATTTGAATCTACCTCCTTTTTTTACAATTAGCTGGAAAAATGGATTGACTGTTGATGCGAATGCTAATAGGTTCAAATGTAACCATGTTGATGCGAATGCTAACAGGTTCAAATGTAACCATGTGCCGCATGTAACATTCGATCAATTTCCCTTTAAGATTCAACAAAGAGAGAGAGAGAGAGAGAGAGAGAGAGAGAGAGAGAGAAAAGAAGAAGGATTCTACTCTTCACTATATTACTTTTCTAATGGGTATCTTTGGAAGATTGGAGCTTTAGGATCATCATGCTCTATGCATTGGAATAAAGCAAACGATTATTCAAATCCCTAAGCACACAATTCCAATGTTTGTAGAATAACATGTCTGCTCCCATTGGTAGATACTGCCCTCACCCAATTTTCTTGAGATGCTACTAAATGTGGTATCCACTTGTGAAGTTGTTAAAGATCATGTGAAGAGTATGAGTTTGCATGAAAAAACAATAATCTTGGACATACTAGGTATTTATACATATATATATATATGGGTGTGAATACTCATGTTTATTCAATAAAGATTTTATAAGTACTTGATATATTAGAATTGCATGCGAGATTTTTCATCTATGCAAGTGGTTTAAGATTTTACTTATAAATTACATTATTAATTTATTGTAAAAATACAATGATTGCAAACTCCTTAATACATTGTATTTGGTAGATAATATCTGTCTGGGTCCAATCATTTGATAACACTTCCTTCATTTCCAACTTTGAGGAGGATGGTGCATTAGGCTAATTTCCAACTTTAATTTTTGGTAAGGTGCAAGTTGAAAATGGACCCCTTGGTTAATCGAGATTCGACTGTAATGAATAGGGAGTGGATGACACTAAGTTTCCCAGACCCACGTTTTATTTCTGGAATGAGAAGTTTTTTAAAGTTTGCACAAGAAAACCTTTTTGGTAGAGAATCCGTTCCTTGTCCATGCACCACTTGCAGATGTGCACGTTTTCCGGTTTCTTATGATGATATGGAAATACATCTAATGAAAAATGGATTCGACCCAAGCTATAGGGTTTGGAACATGCATGGGGAGCATGTATCACCTAAGTGTACTATATGTGAATCAAGTTCCCAACAATACCATAGTGTCCCGAACTTAAATGAGGTTCACAACGTGATCGTTCAAGAACTTGGTGGTAATAACCTAAATGAAGTTGTACAGGATGAGCCGAATGTGACCCCTATAGTTGAATGCGTCTTTGGAGAAAATGAAACCAATGACTTTGAAGCAAATCTACGAGACGCAATGATTGAGTTATATCCTGGGGCCCAAGATTTCACCGTGTTGACTTTCATTGTACAGCTTTTCAAATTAAAGGTAAATCATGGATGGAGTGAAAAAAGCTTTACAAAGCTCCTTCAACTACTAAAGAAGGTGTTACCTTCCGGTAACAAGGCCCCAACTAATACCTACCAAGTGAAGAAGATCATTACAAAGTTGGGTCTTGATTATGTGAAAATCCATGCTTGTCCAAATGACTGCATCTTATACTGGAGAGAGAACGAGATGAAAACCATTTGTCCAAATTGTAAAACTTCTAGGTACAAAAATGAAATGGATTCTAAGAGAATAATCTCAAATACCTAGGAAGGTGTTAAGGTATTTTCCATTAACACCAAGGCTACAAAGAATGTTCATTGTGCCATGGTTGGCACTTGACACTCAACTAGAAAATTTCAATATAAAAAGATGGAGCATCCGGCTGATTCTATTGCATGGAAGAATCTTGATGACAAGTATACAGATTTTTCAGTTGAGTCTCACAATGTTCGATTGGGTTTGGCTATAGATGGGTTTAACCCATTCGGCGCTTTCAGTATGTCGCATAGTTCATGACCCGTTATGTGTGTGACGTATAACCTTCCACCAAAGCTTTGCATGAAACCTCAGTTTACTATGTTGACTTTGCTCATTGAGGGACCGCGACAACTAGGAAAAGATATTGACGTTTATTTATAGCCATTGATTGATGAACTGCAAAAGTTATGGTGAGAAGGGGTCACGACGTTCAATGCATACCATGAAAACAAATTCAACATGTGTGTCATTCTGCTTTAGACAATCCATGACTTTCCAGCATATGGTAACATTTCTGGTTGTAAGACAGAGGGTAAGTATGGTTCTCCTATATGTGGTCCCAACATAGATTCTTTGCAACTCAAATATAGAAAGAAACATGTTTATATGGGCCACAGACGATGGTTGCCAATGTCAGAACAGGCTAGGAAGGACACAAGTGCTGACACATTCAACAAAATGGTGGAGATACGATGTCAACTGATCCATCTGGATGGGATCGAGGTCAAAAGACAAACTGCAAACTTGAATATGCAGTGGGGGAAGACTGGGAAGAGTAATATGAGAGGTATTGATGGAGGTCGACAAGAGTTAGGGGATAATGTTGAATCACTATAGTTCTTCAAACAGTCTATATTATTTGATCTGGAGTATTGAAAAGATATTCCTGTGCGTCACAACCTTGATGTCATGTATATTGAGAAAAATATATGTGAAATCCTTGTTGCCTTGATGTCGAACACGCCTGGTAAAACCAAGGATGATGCTAATGCACGCAGGGACCTGAAACAATTGGAATTAAAAAGTGTCTACGGATGAAAAAGAATAATGACAAAGTGATTCAGAAACAAGGTCTTTTCTGTCTATGAAAAGAAGAGAAAAAACTTTTCATTCAGACTTTGCATGAGCTGCGTGTTCCGATCGGTTTTAGTGCGAATTGGAGGACTATCGTAAAGGAAGATTGCGTGGATTTAAAGGGAATGAAGTCTCATTCTTACCATGTGTTGATGCAACATTTGCTCCTAGTTCTCATCCATCATGCATTTAGGGATAAGAAGGTCATTTGTCTTATAATTACAAGCTTTTGCACCTTTTTTAATGCATTATGCTCGATAACCGTAGACCTTCAAACACTCTTTACTCTCGAGAGGGGCATGGCTAGGACGTTATGTCAGCTTGAAACTATATGCCCATCATCGATATTTGTCATTATGATGCATTTGTCGATCCATTTGGCTTACAAGGCTCGCATATGTGGTCCTGTATACTATCGATGGATGTATCCATTCGAAAGGTACGCTGTGAGTTTAATAAGAATAAATCGGCTTAACATCTACATTTGCATGTATATATAATATATTATTAACTTTGCCAGGTTCATGAAGACATTCAAATTCTATGTCCGTAACAAGACACGACCTGAGGGTTGTATTGCAGAGCAGTACATCCAAGAGGAGATAGTTATATTCTACAACCAATATAAAGGAAAACAGAAAACGAGCCTACTAGAAAAGCTGGAAAAATGGTTTAACAGAGTCATTCCAGGACTACGTAAGTTGGAAGATATTATTGATAATGACCCTAATGATGACGACATTGGTCCAGTAAGTTCGGGTCAAAGTGTTATCCTAGCGGGTATCGAATACGAATAAGCTCGTACATGGGTACTAAAGAGTCATCCCAACTACGACTAGTGGGAAGGTATGTATAATAAGATCATATATATATATATATATATATATATATATATATATATATATATCTTCCTTACTTTATGCGATTTCAATATAACAATGTTATTGAATATCGCGGAGGAAGCATAAAGATTTCTTGCAGCGATGCTATAAGAGGACCAACAGGGTGCCTAGCGAGGACCAATTCATATCTTGGTTGAAGAGGCAACCAAAGTTCATTAAATCTGACGATAATGAATTTAAAGATGTAGTGAGAAGACTTCTAGCTTTTTCTATGCAATACAATAAGTATTGTATTAATGGTTTCCTCTTTGTCACAAAGGACTATGAGGAGAATAAAATGAACCAAATCAGTGGGGTTAGGACAACCTTCCGATCAAGTGCTAAGGATATCAATACAGTGGATGAAAATCAACCTTACTACAGAGTCCTTCGTAGAATTATCCAATTGGAGTACTGAACAGGGTACAAGCCCGTCCTATTTAAGTGTGATTGGGTGAAAGTGACACATCATGGTGTTTCTTTTGATGTCAAAGCGAATATGAGATTAGTAAATTTATCTAGTCTTTACAGTTCAGACAAAGTCGGTGACGAGCCCTTATTCTTGCAAAGCATGCCATGCAAGTTTTCAACTTCAGAGATTCAAAAAATCCTGACTGGCATGTGGTCTTGGAGGTTCCAAAAAAATTTTTTGTCGAAGAAGAGACGTGTATTCTATCGGAACGATTAAAGGCTGTAAGTAATGCTGATGAAGGACCTGATCTCACCTCATTAGCAATGGTTGATGAGTTGATATTCAATGAATCTGAAGACGTTAGTGTTATGGTCGAGAAAACAAAGAAAAGAAAACGATCAAAGAGAATCTACTGATTTGTTTGTATTTTCTAAGCATGTAACAAAATGATATTTATTAGAGAAAATTTAATCAAGGTTTGGATAATATAGTGAATTTTTTGTATGTTATCTATGATCTAAATTATTTCTTAACCATTAGCTTTTTTTTTTCCTTTTCTTTTCATATTAGGGAAGAAATAGGCACATGGATTCACAACCATAGGTATTAGGTGTGCAAGTGCTTGGGAGTACAGATTCAAGCAACACCAAAGGTAATAAAATACTTCTCCTTAATTATATATGTAAATTTCCTTTTTCTTATATATTAGTGGTAATCAATGATGTGTATATATAATTGTTATTCTTTTTATGTAATTGTGTTAGCTTTTTCTTCATCTAGAAAGAGAGGCATTACTAGGAGGGCTCTTTACTTGTGCAACCTGATGGGAAAAAAGTCCTAAAGACGAATGAATTCAGGCAACCGAACGAGGATTGTTTCAATCACAGAGACTTTTCATCGCATGTCGGTGTCCTCACCCGTTCTTATATCCTGATCATATACCTGGACTTTCGCCAGGTGCCTCATGAACAAATTCATATAATCATAAAAAGATTGTCACAGTTTTATGAGTTTGAGGGTCAAAGTTGGGATGCAAGTCTTGATTACGTTACAAAACGCATCAATGAAGCACGGAGGAATTACAAGAGAAGATTGACTACAAAATATATTAAAAATAAGGATCCTATTGCTATGAGAGATAGTCCTGCCCTCCCAGGTATCCCTATGGAGGATTAGAGGGTCTTCATGGATCAACGTACCACCGAGGAATTCAAGAGGGCAAGCGTAAGGAATAAAGTCAATCGGGCCAAGCTAAAAGGACCTGTGTGTCTTAGAAGGCACAGCATGACTGTTACTCGTCATAAGATGGTATATATTAAAAATAAATATTATAGTTTAAAATTGAATTTAAATTTGAATTATCATTCATATAAATCTATTAATGATGTGTATTTGAATGATATGTAATGTGCCAAAGGCGATGGAGAAGAATCTTCCCTCTGATGCCGAGATAGGTAGATGTGAAGTCTTCTTAAGAGCCCATACAAGAAAGGACAAAGTTGTCTAATATCCTGACCTTGTTGTAAGTGCGTCCCTCGTACCACTAACTAATACCCTTATGAAAATCCTATGTATAACTTTAAATTATATTGCATTCCTTTGTATTTTTTCACAGGAAAAACTATATGAGCTCTATAGTAGAAATCCCGCTTCTAGGATAACCGGCATGGATGATGCCCTTATAGAGGTACTAATAAAATTTAAAAACTACTTAAATTTTATGGAAATTATGAATATCATAATAACTTGATTTACAATATTTTACAGTTGGTTGGTTCCGACAATAGAGGGCGAATACGGGGTTTAGGTTGCTCAATAGGCAAGCTAGGACTGAAGAAGTCAGCCCCTGCTCGTTCAAAGGTAGAGAATGTGACAAAAGAAAAAGAGAGCGTAACTTAAGAGTTATTTCAGGTGAAGAAAAAATTGAATGGTATGACTCAAGATATAGTTGAGATGAAGAAAACATTAGTGGATATGCAGAAAGAGAGACAGTATACTCAAAATCTCTCATCACCAACAGTTGCTAAATCTACTCAGGCATCGTCGGTATGCAAGTATAATTTTTTTACTGTATTGAGCTTACAATTATATTATAAACGCTAACAATACCAATGTCATTTTATGTGTAAATATAGCCGGATATTATATATATCGGTAAGAGATGCGACTTGTTTGGTTTTGGAAAATGTGGTGTAGTTCCTCGTGGTGAAGTACACGAAGTTAATCCAAATACAACTGTCCATTGCGAACCGTTGGAGGATGGAGCTTTTGTTGTTGTCCTGACTGAGGTTATACAACCTCATGCTCCTTTGTGGAAAGAAGATGGGTTCGCATCTACACTTGGAGAGGCTGATTCGGGATCATTTGTGCACTGGGGGAAAAAGGCTTTGAGAATTCAATAATTTGAACGAATTTGGTACTCTATAATTGAACATGTATAGTGTGCATTTTGAACTAATTTTGAACTAATTTGGCACTTGGTTTTTTTTTTGTTTAATATTGAATGAATTTTATACTCTGTATTTGAACGTATTTATAGTCTTAGGCTCCATTTGGTCATCACATTAGTATTTATGAAAACATTTTTTTTTGAAAAGCAAATGGAGCCTAAGCCCTTTTTTAACTTCGCCAATGCAATTTCTTACATTGCCAGTCCCAAGCCTGGGTAAAGGAGGAGGGAGAAGGGCTTTAGAATGAAATCGTTAACTATGGAGGAGATCCTGAAAATGTAGTGAGATTACTCAAGCATGACGGTTATGCATATTCTTTCAGGTGGATGTTGCATGTGGGAGGATTGGAGCTGCGTATTTTAGATTCAAGCATCTGGTACGTTTCTTGTCAAGAATGCATATGTATAGTTCATCAAACAATACATTATGTGATATCATGTGCATGATATCTATATTGTAATTACAGTTATATATAATAATAATAATTTATTCATTATAGTGCATTCACAATAGTTATCATTGTGGTTACATTTATTCATTATGTGACAGGTTTTCAGGTAAGATGAATGAGTTTCAAAATTAAATGGTTTGTGATTTTGAGAAGTGATTCCAAGGATGTATATGTATTTCAGGGGCCATCTGCACCTTAGAAGTATATAATGGAAGGTAAGGAAAACCCTCGAGTTCCTTGGCCATTTGGACAGGCCGTGATGAACAACATTGGAGCATTAGAGTGGCCTGACCATAATGAAGCTATCCATTTCCTATGGAAAGCATTGGAGTGGTCTGGCCATTTGGATAGGCCATGTTTATGTATTTACTTGAAATTAATGGAGCAGACCTGGATGTGCGGAGGAGCTATTTGGATGAGTGGGGGTCCCTGGAAGGTGGGAACCGCTGTTATGACCATGATGAAGCTGTCCATTTCCTACGGACAATATTGGAGGGGCCTTGCCATTTGGACAGGCTATGTTTATGTATTTGCTCCAAATTAATGGAGCAGACCCGGATGTGCGTCGGAGCTATCTGGATGAGTGGGGGTCCCTGGAAGGTGGGAACCGCTGTTATGACCATGATGAAACTGTCCATTTCCTATAGACAACATTGGAGGGGCCTGGACATTTGAACACGCCGTGTTTATATCTGTATTTGCAGATACCACACCCTTAACCTAAACCACACCCTTAAATCGTAAACTCCAACTCACAAACAAAACTAATTGCTCCATTTCCCGACTTCATAAGACCTAGTAGTAAAACTCCAACAATAAGAGAGCTCTACTACATGTTAACACACCTCATAACTACTAAAATACACATTGAAGATTTAAGGCAACCGTCAGCTCAAAATAACCAACACTTATCTTGAATAAATCTCCAAATATGCCACCCAAAGCTACAGAACGAACTAACGGTCAATCCAGAGTGTTTAATAGGCCTGTCAAGAAGAATGGATGGTCCAGATCATGTTGAATATCACGTGGACCCCACTTTTCAACTGTATAGGTGCACAGATAGTGTGCACCCGTTGTGCACAAGACCGTATATATGGTCAAATCGCCTTTGACTTGATAAAACCCAAGGAAAACTAAGATTTTCCAGCTACTCCCACATTCAAACGACCGTCCGCTCACTGTCATGAAATGGTCCACCATCACATACTGTCGAAACTCGTCTCACCAAATATGAGCAGTCCATCATGCTCGGCAGGGATCACCGACCATAACCGTGATGGAATCCATGGACAACAGTCACCTGCGAGAGCACGATCAGGAAATGATCCGGCGTTGCACAAAAGAATGTTGACGGGGATAGGACATCCACGTCACGCTGCTATGCTGGCAGATCTAACCATGTGAAGTTGTGGGAAATCATCCACGCACGCAACGGAGGCCTCGTCAAGCCTACTATTTTTGGAAACAGCCACCTATCCGGCAAAATGCATAAGAATAATTTCTATTTCAGGCTAGCGCGATCTCCACCTTTCTCCACCTTTTGGAAGCTTCTCCCGAGCAATCTTGGACGTCGAACTTAGGGTTGCCCATAAGAATCTCGTAGCGAAACGAGATTTTACCTAGACGTCCCAACGACATGAGTCACCTCCATATTAGGGTGTGCATTGCGATCAAGGGTCCTGGGGCACCGTTAGATGGGCCACACAGGCCTCATAGACACCATTCGAAACATGTGAACGCATCCGATCAAATGGGCCTGTCAGCCAGTCCGAAACCGCCATGATCAACTGGTCATCTTCCCCGATTAGATCGTGAGTGGCGCATTTCGAACAGTTGCTCCTTTCTCTGATCCAAGATGACCATCATGTGGCCCACCCCATCTAATGTCCATCAAGGATGAATTTGGAGGCCCATGCATGCGATCAGTGGAATGGGAGGACCCTGATGATGGTTTCTTCGAAATTTCGTCACTAACAGTGCCCTAATCCCCAAGATTAGCCGTGGAAAGGTCTAGAAATAGAAATGGCTATAAATAGCTAGTTTTAGGGCGAATCCCAAGGCAAGATAAGAAAGGAATAGAAGGGGAGAGAGAGTGAGAAAGAGAGGGAGAGTGCAGCCGCAGGAGTGAGTTGCGGACTGTTGCCACATCTTGACTAAACCTCACTGTCCACTCCCCAAGTGTAGGGTTGTGATATAGTAATAAACTCAATAAGACCGAGGTCGAATCCCAAGGGACTAATACCTGTACGTTATCTGAAATTAAGTAGAACTAGAACTAGACTAAGATATAAACTAGATCGAATAGAATTGAATGAATAATGGTGAAATATTAATTTAAAACTTAAGGAATCAGAGAAAGGAAACTAGGGATTCAGAGGATCCACTTGTAGATATCAGAGCGATCTTATGCCTGCTTCAGGAACTGAACTGGACTTAGAGTCCCATCTTCATCCAGTTGAAGAGTGTAACTCTGGAAATCAAGACTGTACTTCCTTTGATATAGTTTTCAAGAGATAAAAGGTGTATGAATTAGAATAGATTCCATCACCAAACCATGCCCAGGAGACAAAGTAAACAACAGAATTAAACTAATTACCAACCAATCAACAGATATATGAAGGTTAGGAAGAATACCGACATCCAACCATGCCCAGGAGACGATGGTGAACAATAGGGTTTCCTAACGTTACAATCAAAATAAGGCAAGGAACATGCTCAAAGCTATTGCAGACCCATTGTAATTTCAATCACAACAGACCATTAAAACCTGAAAACATTCCCATAATAAAATTAAATCAAGATTTATTCAGTCTAAACAAAAGGCACAAGCATAAATTCTCCCATCACGCTACAAGCTTCACCTCTTAGCCCTAGCTAAGAGGTTTAGCCAAACATGATTAGGCTAATGGCTCTTAAAAGAAGAAAACATTGAAGGAAAACAAAAATAGAAAAAGAAAAGGAAGAAAAACCAATGAAGTCGGGCCGCTCCACGGCACTTTCTCTCGTGCTCCTCTCCACGTCCAAGATGAATCCCCTCCACTCTCTCTCTCTCACGTCTTTTATAGGCTGAAGCAAGTCGGTTGGCTTGGAGATGTTGGTGGATGCAAATTCTTTACACAGCGTCGTGCGAACATAGTGATAAAAACCCAAGAATGCTGCCCCCGTTGGTTCTCCTAGCGTCCACCAAAAGCATTAAAAACACGTCCCTGTGGATGGTTTTCGATGGACTACAATATGGACGGTCTAGATCATACATCCGATTCATGATGGTGGGCTGCTGCTTTCTTGAAATTTCGATTTTCCCGGATATCCGTGAAACAGGGACCGCGTAAGAGTTACGCTGGATCTTAGTGGGGGCCTCGATCAAGCTCTGATGAGAAATCCACGTCGTCCATTTGATGCTCAACGAAAAACAGGTTGGAAAAGGTGGGTTTTGGATTGGATTCAGTGCAGCCCACTGGATTTCTCATTTCACCGTTCGTCCTGCGTTTGAACGGTTGATATCCGATCTCTGCTGCCTATAGAAATTTCTTCACCTACACGATGGTAACATGGGCCGTGGGTTTCTAATAGACGGTTCAGATTCATCATGTGAACCATGATGGTGGCCCACAGAGGCCCAATCGCACGTCCCTGTGCAAAGCTGCAACCATAAAAACGGAAGATTTGTTTTGAGGAACGAGTGCTCGGTCAATGGCTTGTTGACTGAGCTCCTTGGTGCGGTGCACGGCGGGTGCTCATGTGCTGTGCACATGCACTCACATCAATGGGCCCCAACTTGATGTTTTTGAGAGATCCATTCCATTCATCTTCCTTGACACCCCCTTTAAGGGGTTGAGACCAAAGTTGAAACATATCCAGTATCAGGTGGGCCCGGGTTTGATAATGTATGGTCTGATCTAATTGTTGAGCTATTTACATAAGGATCCAATGGCTGAAACTCAACTTGTACGATTAATTTATGGTCCTCAGGCCATATATGAAGCTTCGAGATGAACGAATGGTTGGAACCCTGTGATCTTGCATTCTGGACCAATTTCGGGCCACTTGAGATTCAGTTTCTTGAGTTTCTCGGTTCTTTGGCATGTAAATCCGTCGATCCTAGTCCCTTTGGGTCCGTCCGTTACCTTGGTAAATTCTGAGCATTAAACCTTGGCTTTTAGCACCCACTTTCAGTCCAAGCCTGTAAATTTACTTTGCAGTACAAACACGATTAAAATAGGCCATTTAAACAGTATCATGTTCATAAACCCAGGTAATAACTAGGGTCTAATATGCAATATTTGACCCTCAACACAACCCCTAACCAGCATTTTGCTAGTCCTGAGTAAGGTATGCGAAAAATAAGTTGAGAATTACAGGACAGTTTCTATAAACTCGGGTGATTTTTGAAAGACAATCCAAATACTAGAATTCTAAAATTCATGAATGTTGGGCATTACTTTCTCTTGGACTCAAGCGCACGATAAACTTCATAATCAAGTTCAATGTATTAACCCATTAATTAGAAAATATTCTAAACATTGAGTTCCATGGGTGTACAGTGTAAACCTGGCTTACCATCATTAAAATTCACTTCTCTATTTCAAGATATCATTGGTCACCAACAAGAGAATTCATGATAACCAAGACTTAAACCAAAACTTACCTCACAGATCATTTTTTCATTCTTCCAGCTTTTGATTTTTTCATTAAAAGTAATGCCAAAAAAAAGGGGGAATCAAATCCTCACCTATAGAGAGCAAACTTATGGTGAAGACTGTACACCCAACCCTTTTCACATATCATTCATGGGGAATTAAATCTACACCTATAGGGAGCAAACCTATGGTGAAGATTTGCCCAACCCTTTTCAAAGGTATCTATATATTTTTTTTTAGCTAGATATTTTCTTTTTCTTCAATTGATCATGACGGGCAGATTTTCCAGGCTGGTTCCTTACATGTTTAGTGCTTACCAAGTTAACCCTTCAACATCAAACTGAAACCTTAATGTGAAATCATGACTCAATCAATGTTTAAAACTTCTAATCATGGGTTAACAATTCAAACTTAATTGTGAAATCGCCAACATCACGTATTTTGTAATTCTAAAATCACGACTATCCTTCAAAATCACTTCGAATTCATAAGAAATTCCAGAAAAAAATTGTGATCAAGACCAAGAAAACACTAATTAGGTAACCTAATCTCCCACCCCCAACCTAAAATCTACATTATCCTCAATGTAAAAGATGTAAGCATGCAATGCACATGTGACAATGAAAATAAGGGAGAAGTAATGGAAAGATAGTACCTGGACAAAGGAATCAAGAAGCTTTTTCTAAAGAGAACGGAGCGTGAGAGCGGCTAAGCACAAGAGTTTAAGCAAACTATCCTAAAGCAACTGAAAAATAAACTAACCTAGTGGCATAAAACCATCTAACCTAGAATGATATAAGAAAACTACCCTAGTCCTATGAAAGCAGCAAATTCTAATCCTCATCTGTGAAAGTACGAGAAATCTACTCAGTCATGCATCTAGGTTCTTCCTTCGGCCAGTATCTTGGTAAATTTCTCAGAAGGCTTCCCAGCAAGATCATCCAGAAGCCCTTTTTACAGTAGGCTTGGATGTCATGGAGCATGAATGTTTAGAGAAATTGATGGACCTTAGAATAAAGTTTCCCTTTAATCTTCTGAAGTGTCCAAAGTATATACGATTCACCTGTGGTAAAAAAAAATTCAAAGTTAATACACCATGATGAATCAGAGACTACAAGTAGATGAAATTTAGAAATATTCGTAGTAGGTGGTGTAATCTCCACACACGCCGAAGTTTCAATCTTCGGTTCAATTCTCAGTTCCTCCTCCTTTGATGGTAAACATTCAGGATCTGGGGGAGGAGGTACTTCAGAATAAGGGTTCTCTCGATTCATGAC
Source organism: Magnolia changhungtana (assembly GCA_030180095.1). NCBI lineage: Eukaryota > Viridiplantae > Streptophyta > Magnoliopsida > Magnoliales > Magnoliaceae > Magnolia > Magnolia changhungtana. The sequence continues at coordinate 2,173,831 of JASAUF010000462.1, read as the reverse complement.
AACTACTGAGATATTGTCTTGCGAGACATCCACTATTTCTTGTATCATGGGATCATTGAATCTGCAGAATGTGCTAAGCAATCATCTAAAGAGTCCAAATATTCAGTTTAAAGGAGTTCATTCATCCCATCGAGATCTATGATGATATGTCCAATAACTCCTTTATCTTCTTCGAGAGTAGAAATGAGCATACTATCTTATTTGTTCTCAAGGTGAGATGAAATCACCACTGAGTATGTCTCTTCTTGACCTAAATAAGCATATTCTAAATCAGAGGATAAAGGATTTAGGTCAAGCTTCGGTGGCTTGAGGTTAGACGATAGAGGCATGACATCAATTTGGGACAATTCTTCAAATTGTGGCCTCCACTGGTTAACTTCAAGTACCAGCGCAGTATCAAGCAAGGCACACATCTCCCTAATCATGTCATCATCCAAGTCAAGGGAGTGTAACAGGCACGTCTCTAAAGGGTCAGAGGATATGGTCAGAGGTGTCGTATCTTCCACGAAAGAGTCAATCATATTAATGTCGTGGAAATCGTCATCATCCTCTACGTTTCTGTCGTTATTGAAAATGATGTTTGACTTCAATATCATATTCTCAAAAGACATAGTCATGACACCATTCCTGCAATTAATAATTGCTTTTGAAGTAGCAAGGAATGGGCGACCAAGAATGACAGGAATCTGTGTGCTTATGTTACTGATGGGTTTGGTGTCCAAGATGATAAAATCTACAAGGTAGTAAAATCTATCGACCTAGACCAATACATCCTCAATTATCCCTCTTGGTACACGAATAGAGCGATTAGCAAGTTGTAGTGTGGTTAGGTTGGGTTTTAATTCCCCAAACCTAGTTGTTTGTATACCGAGTAGGGAATCAGATTGACGCTCGCTCCTAAGTCAAGAAGTGTGTGATTAATTCGATTGTTCCCAATTACACATGATATGCTTGGGCTACCGGGATCTTTGAATTTCTGTGGCACATCTTGATTTAGGATGACACTCACTTTCTCAGTCAAAAAGACTTTCTTTTGAATATTCTATCGTCTTTTGGTCATACATAAGTCTTTCAGGAATTTGGCATATGAAGGTATTTGTTTTTGACATTAAGTAGAGGAATATTAACTTTTACTTGTTTCAACCCCTCTAAAATATCCTGAGAGTTAGAGAGAGGTTTTGGTTCAACCAACCGTTGGGAAAATGGAGCAACTGGCTTCTCAAGAAGTTCCGGTTCTAATTTTTGTGAGGCATCACTAGATCTATCATTGTTTCCTCTTCTGATTCTTGAGGCTTTTCAGGCCTAACCGGAAGGGTTTTATCAATAATCTTCTCACTCCTAAGAGTGGTGATGGATTTAGCGTGCTCCATCTTATTTGAAGAGCTTGGGTTGCCAACTTTATATTGCAACTTTAGATTGGGAAGAGGTTGAGTTGGGAGGCTCCCCTTATTCCCAATCGTATTTTTAGCCTTAAGTCCTTGTAATGTTTTGTTAAGGTCTTACAAGGTTTGTAGCATACACTGATTGAAAAGATCTTGCTTTTCAAAATGTTTTAGAATCGGATCCTCTTGAGGTTTCTCTTGTTGTTGTTGTGAAGTTTAATTAAAGAAACCTTGAGGGGTAGCAGTTTGTCCATTCCTCCAACTAAAATTTGGATGATTTTTCCAACCGAGATTGTACGTATTAGAGGTAGGTCCATTGAAAGGTCTTTGATAGTTATTTATGGCACTGGCTTGTTCATTTAACACTTCTCAAAAAACAGGTATTGTAGGACAATTTTCAGTTGTGTGAATGTTGCAATCACATATGCCGCAAATAATTTCATTAACCTTATCCTTCTTTCCTTCCATGACCTCGAATTTTCTTATGAGATTAGTCACTTTATAATTGAGATTATCCTCTTCTTTCAAGAGATACAATCCACCTTTCTCCTTAGATTGAGTCAGCCTAGACATGGTGTTCGAATTTGGGTGTCCCATGTTTGTGTGTTTTCAGCAAGTCTATTCAAGTAATCCCACACATCACCAACATTTTTATTTATAAATTCTCCATTGCACATTGTCTCGACCAATTGGCACATGGAAGATGTCAATCCATCATAGAAAAAGTGTGTAATGTGTCACGTTTCAAATCCGTGTTGTGGGCATGAGCTGACAAGATCCTTGAACCGCTCCCAACATTGGAAGAATGTTTCATCCTCCTTTTGGGTGAAGTTCATGATTGACTTTCTAAGGGTGTTCGTTTTGTGATATGAAAAAAATTTCTTTATGAACTCCCTTGTCATGTCATTCCATGTGCCAATAGATTGAGGACATAGTGAATGTAACCATGTCTTAGCTTTCTCTTTTAAAGAAAAGGAAAAGAGTTTCAGCCTAACCGTGTCCTCAGACAGGTTAAGAAAGTATAAAGTGACATGATTTCATCAAATTCTTTCAAGTGTAGATACGGATTTGCAGATTCAAGCTCATGAAACTTTGGAAGGAGTTGGATCACTCCTGGCTTGATATTCATGTGTCCCGTATTTTCTGAAAAAACCATACATGAGGACATACTCACCCCCGCCTATTGTAAATAATCTCTTAAAGTATGAGGCGGGGGTGCTTGATGCACCTCATTCTCATCCTGGATGTCCTCTACCCTAGGTTGGGGTAGAAGAGTTTGATTTGCGGCCATGACCTTAGTTAACTCTGATGATCTCAAGTGGTGTCTAATCTCGCAATGGATAGATAACCCCTCAACCAATCCTCCTTGAGACGTAGAGTGTTGTCACGAACCCACTTAGGCATGAAACACTCGCAGCCCTCAATTCAAATTTTAAACCTAAACCTAAGAGAAAGGAAGAAATATAACTCTAGAAAATGAGAGAAAAGAGTTGGAAGGAAGTCGCCAAAATAAAAGTCCTAAATTAAGAACATGCAAAACAAAACAAATCAAGTTAATTTTTACAGATAGAAAGTCTAGAAATATCAGGAGAACCTAAAATAAAAAGTAAACTAGTTTCTAAAAAAGGAAAATAGAAAGTTTTTAAAAACAAATTAGGAAAATTCTAAACTTAAAATAGAAAGAAAGTTAGTTTCTAAATTAGAAGAAATCTTAGAATTAGAAAATTTCTAAAGATAAAACCTAATCTAAAATAGAAAACAGAAAGACTAGAAAATTAGTAAGAGATTACCAATTTAGAATGTGTATGACAAGGTCCTACAAAACAGGAAAACAGATTAGTTTTATAGAAATTAGAAAAATCTAAACCCAATGATAGAAAATCCTAATCTTAACTTAATTCTAAAACTAATCAATTTCAGAAAAACGTAACTGCCAATCCCCCGCAATGGTGCCAAAAACTTATTCATTCCCCAAGTGCAGGGTTATGATATAGTAATAAACTCGATAAGACCGAGGTCGAATCCCAAGGGACTGATACCTATACGTTATCTGAAATTAAGTAGAACTAGAACTAGACTAAGATGTAAACTAAATCGAATAGAATTGAAGGAATAATGTGAAATGGCAGTGAAGACCGCTTGAGTTGAAGAAGGAATATACCAATATGTCCTAGAGGGGGGTGAATAGGACTTTTTAAAGTTTTTATATTTTATCTAAAAATCCTACTTCACTAATCCTATGATCATGCAAGAATTAGGATTACTCAACTGTAACTTTACTGACTTCCAAGCTTTGTAGAGGATCCAATCACAAACTGCTTAAAGAGTAAACAATATAAAGTCTAGTTCATGATGGATATGACTGTGTAGGTGTGTGAGAAGTGATCAGATATTTAGATATGGAAATATTAATGCAAATCACTCAATCAAAATAACAAACTCAAACACAGTCATTTTATAGTGGTTCGACGATAAGTCTACTCCACTCCCAGCTGCCAGACTCAACCCTTGAGTGTACCGGATTTCACTAAGGAGGTTTTCCAGGGTTCACCTCAAACCTAAGGTTTTAAATCAGGTTCACCTTCAACCTTTACACGGAGGTTTCTACTCGATTCACCTCTAACCCTGGAGTTTTACTAGTTCACTCCTAACCAGATGTTTATGACTCCTATAGAGCAAGGGTCCACACAACGCACCCAAATGTTTATGCTCTCCACAGATCAAGGGTCCATACAATGCACCCACCATGTACACTCCTGCCGGAGGCCTCCTTGAGGACTTCAAAGGGTGAGAACCACTTAAGACCCAAACCTAGAAAGGAATGATCACAAGTGTCTTCCGGACTCTAGATACTTACAGATAAGTTGATGAGTCTCATTCAGTACAATGTCGAAGATCTCCTCCTCCTTGTTGACGAAGAGTCTTCTGCTCCCTTGATCCGTAACACAAAATAATATACCTATACTAGGCTTCGGGTTGGGTCAAGGTGAAGATGGAATCCTACTCTCAGAATATTTTCCTATCAGAAATGTAGAGCGATTATAATCTTATGCATTCAAGGCATCCCAGCTTAATGATTTGCCATTAAGGTAGTTGCTGGAGGATCCTTGAATGTGGAAGTTCATTCCTCAATCCACTCTATTGAATGTCAATGGTGAGGGTGGATTGGATGATGAACTCCCTTAAGAGAAAGGGCTTTAGATATAGAATATAAGTTGAAATACTCAAAAGCTCTCTCTATTTTCTCTCACAGCAACAAAAGACAAGTCCTCTATAAATAGGCAAAAAGTTTCAACGGATATGAAATGGTCACATTTATGATAGAGTTCAATATCATCGAGCATATACTCTCGATAGCATCAATGGTCTGCTCGATGACTCGGACTCAATGTCATATGCTTTTGAAACTCTTTGCCAATTGGTCGATGAATCGAAACTATTGTCGATGTCATCGGATTTCGAACTCTGATCCCATCGATGACAGGTTCGATCCATCGACACTTTGAAAAATGAGAGAGACTTGACTTTGAAATATTTGAGGTTTTTATGAATGATCGGGGGAACCATCGAGATCATCAGAATTTGAATGTCGATGATATCGACATCAGAGTCGATGCATTGATAAATCCAGCGGATTTGTCTTTAAGCTTGCTGGACGATTTATGTTCTTGTTTGATGCAATCGACCTGGTGCCGATGTCATCGATATTTGAATATCGATTCTATCGAAGGGCCCCTGATTATAGTTAAAACAACCTAAAATATCTGCTGTAAGAAATGCATGCCCACTATCGATATCATCGATGGTCCTCCAATCACATCGATATTTGAATTCAGATCGTATCGGACGGTCATCGATATATCGAAGGATTTTGAGATTTTCATTAAAAAATAGGGGCGCCGGAAATCAGCCTGTCGATCTTATCGAGACATTCTCAATGGTCTCGAGATTTGAATATCGATGATATCAATATGTGTATCGATACATCGATAATTCGTCCAGTTATGTTGTGAAGTTGCTGGATATATTTAGTGTTTTTATCGATGATATCGACAGGTGTATCGATACATCGATAAATCCGTCCAAATGAATATTTAATTGCTGGATACTTTTGGTCCTCTTATCGATAATATCGTTAAGGTATCGAGGACATCGACAGTGCAGATCGATCATATCGATGGTGCATCGATAAAATCGAGAAGGCGAGAAAAGCTTAAAGATTTTCCTATTTGCAAAAATTTTTCTCACCCTAAAATCCTATGATTTCTAACTTGTTATTAAGGGTTTTTCTTTACCTGGTGTTTTGGGACATGGGACGTGAGGCTATGATTTACCTATGGAGAGCTTGCACAAATCCAGTTGAGGCAAACACTTGAATTAATCTTCCTATCGAGCTCTGTAGACAGCCTCACCCACCACTCACGTAACTTGACAAACCAGGGCACTTTCAATCTCCCCCTTTGTCAATTATGCGACAAAATCTCCAAAATATCCTAGAATACAAACACACCCTAAATTGTGTGTACATGCTTTTACACAATTTTACAATTTTCTAACCCATGTACACAACCAGTATCTACTCCCCCTTACTTCAAAAACTCCCCCTTTCTTGGTGCAACTGCTCCCCCTAATACCTGTAACACATTACATATACAATTTTTTGCTCGGGGTGTTTGCAAATGTTCTCCCCCTTTTTGTCAGTCATTAGCAAAGGTATAGCAAGTGATATTAACTGAAGAGTGAATCACATGGGAGAACCCATCAGGTAAAAGCAAATTATTGATGTATAAAAGTTGTAACTTAATTCAATCAAATATCAATTTTAGAAATCATGAATGCATATTAGATAGGATATAGTAGTTATATAGCAGTGAAAAATATTCATTTAAGTACATCACATGCATTCCAGAACTTTGATAAACCAAGGAAAAAATTAACACACATATGGCAGTAAAAGATGTGAATTTTGTGCAGCCATAAAAGAACCAAAACTGCCCTAGACAGCAGTAAATTCCAAACAAAACTAACTGTTTAGTCCAACCACAAGATATACTGCTCCACACAGCAGTTACCAAAAAAAACAAGCCCATATATGGGCACCCAACAACATTTATCAACAATAGCCCAGCTGTGGGCATATACAAAAAAAATTGTTCACATCTAGAAAGCTGTCATACATACCAATGATAGCGAAGAACATCTAAAAAGATACTGATGTTCAAGCGTGAGATAAGATTAAGGTGTGTATGATAGCATGCATTAACCAATCTTATGGAGCAGAATGAGATGGCATCGTGTCTTCCCGTCGACACGTCATCAGATCCACCAGCTGTTGTACAGACTGCTGTACTTTGTGGACGACTCTCTCCAGGACCGTCAGATGCTCACGTATAGAATGAATCTCTCTCTGGATAGTTCCGATTCTATCTAGTTTGAACCTTTTGCCATATCTAGTTAATGACGCGGACGGAGCTAGATCAGGTCTAGGAGGTGCATCTTCAGACGTTGCGGCCCCTTCCATGGGATTGGCACCTTCTCCTTCAACTTCTTCCACCTAGATTTCTTCCTCAAGGTTTTTCTTGTACTCGTGAAACTCCAAATCCATCTTTTGGATATTTCTTTGATTGAGAACTTGGAGTGGGAGTACCAGATCAGCAGTCGATGGAAACCTGATTGTGTTGCATATTAAGTTGATAATCCAGGGTTACGGCAAATGGAAGTCCCTAGATGTGTGGATGGCATTTACTAACTGAGAAACAATTAGAGATGGAAGGCAGATCTTTGTTCCTTTGGCAACTGAGTATACAATCGTGGTCATGAGGCCGGTGAGATCAAACCTGTTGGTACTTCTAGGATAGATGTTGGTAGCGAAGATACCATGCAAGATTCGAAATCTGGGTTCCATATACTTGGCTTTTAATGCATTCCCTTGATGCCAGGGGATGTCCCAACCATTGCAAAGATACTTAGTTACACTGGATCGTATGTCCGTGTTATCAAGATCCAGCTCTGGGATACCTTCCGGGACCATGTTGAGTCCGATAGTTTTGGCTATTGTAGCCGGAGTGATAAATGCATCATCACCACCCAAAGATACCATGAACGAAGGAGGGTCAGCCACTGGTGAATGACATGTAGCAAGGAAGTTACGTGTTCTCTCAAGTTGGCATGGCCCACCAAAGTCCAGAACTGGCAGCCAATCTATTGCGGCAAACAGGGGTTCCAATTTGTATGGTTTGAGGCATTCCCTGTCTACCCTCCTTTCTTGTATAAGCTTCCTGCCCGTGTATTTGGGTGGCCGTGAACTTGCTCCAGTTGAAGGAGGTGGTGCATGTGATTCTGTTTGGGACCCGCCATGTGGGGTCTACCTCGATCTCTGCTGTGTGGGGATCCCACTTTCTGGGACCCCCGCCCTGACTCTTGAGGCGAGTACTTTTTGTCGGGTGGCTATTGAAGATTCACCAAGGCCGGACGCTACCCCTTTATCCTTTCCCATATGACAGATAGAAAGATGAACGATCTGGGAAAGACGACAAAAAAAAAAAGACAGAAACTACAAATACCCAATAGAGAAAGAACTCGTAACGTGTTAGAAGGGTATTACTGGATTTGTAGAATGCTTTTGGGTCATCCAACGTGGCTCCAATTGATTTGGTCGAGAAAAACGAGCAGAGAGGGTGACAATGAAAACCTTGAGAAAATTACCCCCTTTTTCGTTTCGCTGGCTTTTTATCAGACGGCATTTGTCGATATGATCGACCTTTATTTCAATGATATCAAGAGTTTACTTATTGATTCTATCAAGTCTGTCTCCGATATTAATCTTGGCCACCCGACGATCCATATTCTAAGGAACCGTCGATAACATCGACCTTCTATCGATAAATTAAGAATGTCATATCGATAGTCATATCGAAGATGAAGATTTTCAAGTTTCAGCATTTAGACAGATCTTCAAGTATACTTTTTGTATTTCTATCAATAGTATACTCAGCAAAAATTATGTACACACACTGTACACAACAAAATTATAAACATTTGAATGTTTATACAAAAAAATTGAGGCAAGCAACCTCAGATATATCACTTTAAGCAAAAAAACATTTAAGCATAGGTTCAGATTCTATTGCTTGGTCTGAACTAATTCTTTCTTATCCATTTCATTTTGTTACCCGATTTGAGTGATGGTTCAGGAGCATTGTTTCTACCCATATCCTTAAGAGGACTTTTGAAGTTCTGTATTTCTCTGGTTGATAATTTATTAACATGATTCTGACCAGAGTTAGGTTGAGTCCTCCTAGGAGTTATGCATTCAAAATTATAATGTCCTAGATCACCACACAAATAACATGCTGGAGTTGTTCTGGTTTTGATTCCAGAAGCAGTAGATTTTTCAGTTCTGGGAGTTGCATTTCCAGACTTTGATTTGTGTTTTTCATATCTAAGACCACTTTTATCCTTTCCAGGTCTTCCCATTCTTAATAGTTTTTCTAGCTTTTCGCCACTCTGGGAAAACTTGTAGTTTATCTTGGCTACTTCTTGGATTCTTCCAGGTAAAACAGGAGTGTATGATTTTCATTTTGAAGCAGCATATTTTCGTCTTCTAATTGCTCATCTTGTCTGTTCAGTTTTTCAGACTCGTTTTTAAGAAGAGTATTAACTTGTTCAAGTCTATCATTATCCATATGATATTACTGCAGATCATTTATTAAATGTGTGTTGATTTCCAATGCTTTATCCAAGTCTTTCTGTAGCAACTTGCTTTTGTTCTCTGCTATTCCGAGTCTTTTAAGGATATTAATGCAATGAATATAAAGTTGATTATAGGCATCTTGCAGTTTATCCTCTTTGATTTCTTCAATTTCCTCATTGTCAGATGAAAATGATTCAGTGGCTAGCTGTTCTTTCTCATTCTTAGATTCAGTGGGGATGATTAAAGTAGTGGAGACCATAAGTATTTTCAATGATTTCTGATCTCCATCACTTTCTGAGTCACTAGATTCTGAACTTGACTCCTCAGTATCATCCCACGTGGCAGCCATAGCCTTGCCTTTAGTTTTTCTGTTTGGGCATTCGGTTGATAGGTGTCCATACTCCTGACAGGCATAGCATTGTAGTTCTTTGGTTCTTCTACCAAATTTTCTTGTAGGAGGTTTGTTGTTCACCTTTTTACCTCTGGAAGGCCGACCGCGATTCTTATGAAAGAATCTTCTAAATTTTTGTTCCAGCAAAGCCACTTCTTCATCTTCATTTTCATTTTTGCTCTCACTGTCCTCATGTAATGTTTTCTTAGAGGTTTTTAGGATAGTGTTTTTGGATTTTTGGGATTGTGTGAAGTGTAGTTTAAAAGTTTGTAGGGAACCTACCAGCTCTTCTACTTTCATTTCATCTATGTTTCTACACTCCTCTATTGTTGTAACCTTGGGATTAAAACGCTCTGGTAGGGATCTTAGAATTTTCCTACAAATTTTTGGTACCAGAACTTTCTCACCCAATCTACCCATGGAGTTGCATATGATATTTAACTTTGTGAAAAACTCCATAAAGGTCTCATGCTCTTCCATTATAAGACTTTCAAACTGTAAAGTCAGGAGTTGAAATTTGGATTGCTTCACAGTGCTTGTGCCTTCATGGTTTGTTTCCAATAAATCTCATGCTTCCTTGGATGTCCCACACATACTTATCTGATTAAAAATATCCTGGGATATAGCACAGTAGATAACATTCATAGCCTTAGCTTCAGATGTCTGCCTTTCTTTGACGAATGCTGTCTACTTTTCTTTGGATTTGGGCTTTGTGATTGTTGTGCCACTATCAAGTACGATTTGTTCAATAGGTGGCATATATCCACTTTCAACGATATCCCAAACGTCATGATCCAAAGATCTCAGAAAGTAGTGCATCATAGCCTTCTAGTATGCATAATTTGAGTCGTCAAATACTGGAGGTCTAGTGACTGATGAGCCCTCCACTTTGACCATATTCCAATCTTCAGTCAAGATCACTCTCTAGGCGGTGAAGCCCGTAAAGAGAGACCCGCTCTGATACCAATTGAAATGGCGGTGAAGGCAGCTTGAGTTGAAGAAGGAATATGCCAATATGTCCTAGAGGGGGGTGAATAGGAATTTTTAAAGTTTTTATATTTTATCTAAAAATCCTACTTCACTAATCCTATGATCATGCAAGAATTAGGATTACTCAACTGTAACTCTACTGGCTTCCAAGCTTTGTAGAGGATCCAATCACAAACTGCTTAAAGAGTAAACAATATAAAGTCTAGTTTATGATGGATATAACTGTATAGGTGTGTGAGAAGTGAACAGATATTCAGATATGGAAATATTAATGCAAATCACTCAATCAAAATAACAAACTCAAACACAGTCATTTTATAGTGGTTTGACGATAAGTCTACTCCACTCCCGGCTACCACACTCAACCCTTGAGTGTACCGGATTTTACTAAGGAGGTTTTCCAAGGTTCACCTCAAACCTAAGGTTTTAAATTAGGTTCACCTTCAACCTTTACACGGAGGTTTCTACTCGGTTCACCTCTAACCCTGGAGTTTTACTAGTTCACTCCTAACCAGATGTTTATGCTCTTCATAGAGCAAGGGTTCACACAACGCACCCAGATGTTTATGCTCTCCATAAAGCAAGGGTCCACACAACGCATGCACCACGTACACTCCCACCGGAGGCCTCCTTGAGGACTTCAAAGGGTGAGAACCACTTAAGACCCAAACCTAGAAAGGAATGATCACAAGTGTTCTCTGGACTCTAGATACTTACAGATAAGTTGATGAGTCTCATTCAGCACAATGCCGAAGATCTCCTCCTCCTTGTTGACGAAGAGTCTTCTGCTTCCTTGATCCGCAACACATGATAATATACCTATACTAGGCTTCAGGTTGGGTCAAGGTGAAGATGGAATCCTACTCTCAGAATATTTTCTTATCAGGAATGTAGAGCTATTCCAATCTTATGCATTCAAGGCATCCTAACTTAATGATTTGCCATTAAGGTAGTTGCTGCAGGATCCTTGAATGCGGAAGTTCATTCCCCAATTCACTCTATTGAATGTCAATGGTGAGGGTGGATTGGAGGATGAACTCCCTTGAGAGAAAGGGCTTTAGATATAGAATATAAGTTGAAATACTCAAAAGCTCTCTCTATTTTCTCTCACAGCAACAAAAGATAAGTCCTCTATAAATAGGCAAAAAGTTCCAATGGATATAAAACGATCACATTTATGACAGAGTTCGATATTATCAAGCCGGTTCGATATCATCGAACATATACTCTCGATAGCATTGATGGTCTGCTCGATGACTCGGACTCAATGTCACATGCTTTTGAAACTCTTTGCCAATTGGTCGATGAATCAAAGCTATTGTCGATGTCATTGGATTTCAAACTCCGATCCCATCGATGACAGGTTCGATCCATCGACACTTTGAAAAATGAGAGAGACTTGACTTTGAAATATTTCAGGTTTTTATGAATGATCGGGGGAACCGTCGAGATCATTGGAATTTGAATGTCGATGATATCGAGATCAAAGTCGATGCATCGATAAATCCAGCGGATTTGTCCTTAAGCTTGCTGGACGATTTGTGTCCTTGTTTGATGCAATCGTCCTGGTGCCGATATCGTCGATATTTGAATATCGATTTTATCGAAGGGCCCCTGATCATAGTTAAAAAAACCTGAAATATTTGTTGTAAAAAATACGCGCCCACTATCGATATCATTGATGGTCCTCTGATCACATCGATATTTGAATTCAGATCATATCGGACAGTCATCGATATATCGAAGATTTTGAGATTTTCATTAAAAAATAGGGGCGTCAGAAATCAGCCTGTCGATCTTATCGAGACATTCTCGATGGTCTCGAGATTTGAATATCGATAATATCAATATGTGTATCGATACATCGATAATTCGTTTAGTTATGTTGTGAAGTTGTTGGACATATTTAGTGCTTTTATCGATGATATCGACAGGTGTATCGATACATCGATAAATCCATCCAGATGAATATTTAGTTGCTGGACACTTTTGGCCCTCTTATCAATAATATCGTTAAGGTATTAAGGACATCGACAGTGTAGATCGATCATATCGAGGGTGCATCGATAAAATTGACAAGGTGAGAAAAACTTACAGATTTTCCTATTTGCAAAAAGTTTTCTCACCCTAAAACCCTATGATTTCTAACTTGTTTTTAAGAGTTTTTCTTTACCTGGTGTTTTGGGACATGGGATGTGAGGCTATGATTTACCTATGGTGAGCTTGCACACATCCGGTTGAGGCAGACGCTTGAATTGTCTTTCTATCGAGCTCTATAGATAGTCTGACCCACCACTCACGTAACTTGACAAACTAGGGCACTTTCATAATGGTGAAATATTAATTTAAAACTTAAGGAATCAGAGAAAGGAAACTAGGGATTTAGAGGATCCACTTGTAGAGATCAGAGAGATCTTATGCCTGCTTCAAGAACTGAATTGGACTTAGAGTCCCATCTTCATCCAGTTGAAGAGTGTAACTTTGGAAATCAAGACTGAACTTCCTTTGATATAGTTTTCAAGAGATGAAAGGTGTATGAATTAGAATGGATTCCATCACCAAACCATGCCCAGGAGATTAAGTAAACAACAGAATTAAACTAATTACCAACCAATCAACAGATATATGAAGGTTAAGAAGAATACCGACATCCAACCATGCCCAGGAGACGATGGTGAACAACGGGGCTTCCTAACGTCACAATCAAAATAAGGCAAGGAACATGCTCAAAGCTATTGCAGACCCATTGCAATTTTAGTCACATCAGACCATTAAAAACTGAAAACATTCCCATAATAAAATTAAATCAAGATCTATTCAGTCTAAACAAAAGGCACAAGCATAAATTCTTCCATCACGCTATAAGTTTCACCTCTTAGCCCTAGCTAAGAGGTTTAGCCAAACATGATTAGGCTAATGGCTCTTAAAAAAAGAAAACATTGAAGGGAAAACAAAAATAGAAAAAGAAAAGGAAGAAAAACCAATGAAGTCAGGCCACTCCACGGCACTTTCTCTCGTGCTTCTCTCCACGTCCAAGATGAATCCCCTCCACTCTCTCTCTCTCAAGCCTTTTATTGGCTGGAGCAAGTTGGCTAGCTTCGAGATGTCGGTGGATATGAATTCTTTATGGAGCGTCGTGCGAACATAGTGATGAAAACCCAAGAATTTTGCCCCCGCTGGTTCTCCTAGCGTCCACCAAAAGCATTAAAATCACATCCCTTTGGACGGTTTTGGATGGACTACAATATGGATGGTCTGGATCATGCATCTGATTCATGATGGTGGGCCACTGCTTTCTTGAAATTCTGATTTTTTCGGATGTCCATGAAACAGGGACCGCGTAAGAGTTACGCTGGATCTTAGTGGGCGCCTCGATCAAGCTCTGATGAGAAATCCACGCTGTCCATTTGATGCCCAACGAAAAACAGGTCAGGAAAGGTGGGTTTTGGATTGGATTCGGTGCAGCCCACTGGATTTCTCATTTCACCATTTGTCCTGCGTTTGAAAGGTTGATATCCGATCTTTGCTATCTCTAGAAATTTCTTCACCTAGGCGATGGTAACATTAGCCGTGGGATTCTAATAGCCTGTCCAGATTGATCATATGAACCATAGAGCCCCAACCGCAAGTCCCGATGCAGACGCTGCAGCCACAAAAACGGAAGATCCGTTTTGAGGAAGGAGTGCTCGGTCAATGGCTTGTTGACCAAGATCCTTGACGCGGTGCACGGCAGGTGCTCTTGTGCTGTGCACATGTACTCACATTAGTGGGCCCCAACTTGATGTTTTTGAGAGATCCATTCCATTCATCTGCGTTGACACCCCCTTTAAGGGGTTGAGACCAAATTTGAAACATATCCAAATATCAGGTGGGCTCGGGTTTGACAATGTATGGTCTGATCTAACTGTTGGGCTATTTACACAAGGATCCAATGGCTAAAATTCAACGTGTATGGTTAATTTATAGTCCTTAGCCCATATATGAAGCTTCGAGATGAACGAATAGTTGGAACCCTGTGATCTTACATTCTGAACCAATTTCGTGCCACTTGAGCTTCAGTTTTTCGAATTTCTCGGTTCTCTGGCATGTAAATCCGTCGATCCTAGTCCCTTGGGGTCTGTCCCTTACCTTGGTAAATTTTGAGCATTAAACCTCAGCTTTTAGCACCCTTTTTCAATCCAAGCTTGTAAATTCACTTTGCAGTACAAACACGATTAAAATAGGCCATTTAAACAGTATCATGTTCATAAACCCAGGTAATAACTGGGGTCTAATATGCAATATTTAACCTTCAACACTCACCAGTTGGCGAGTCAGCCGAGTCAGATTCGTCTCTTACTGAGAGAGAGAGAGAGAAGGAGAAAACTCCTTAGCTAGATCCGTTTGAATCCATTCCCACTCAGTTGCAGACTCTGTGGTGCTACATCGACTCGGCTTTCCAGACCCCTGCAAACTCCTACCCTGCCAGTGCAACCGGTCGGCTCCAGCATCGCCAATCTATCGCAGCTCGGATAAAACTCGTCTAAATCCACTCTACATCACTGACTAGATCAGGCGATAATCAGGTATGAAACCCAACTCGATGTTTGCATTTACATCCATTCCCAACTCAGTCATGAGTTAGCGTGACTTAGATCTGCATTTCAGGGTAAAAACCCTGATTTAGATCAGAGAAGGAGATCGATTTGCATCAACATAACTGCACCATTAGGTATCTCAAACCAATCTCAGTTGTTGCTATGACATTGAACTCAACTCGTTAACGAGTTGACTATACCCAACCGAGTCAAGTAGCGTGTTACCTCCAGAAATCCATATTTGAAATTAGCCAAATAGGCCCTAGAGATAACACAAAATCCCCGAGTTGAATGACCCAGTAACAGTTTGTAAATGGGCTCAATCATCCTCTCATCCCTACCATTAGTAACTAGACTGAGTTAACTCAGTGATAATGTGTGGAAATGGTGCTTCCAAGGAGGCATTTAACTGACTACACTGAAGGTTAATCATACCTCATCCACTCTTCGATGGCTGTGAACATCGTCGTTCAGGTATAAAAACCAACACCTACTCAGTTGTGAGTTGACTCGTCTAGTTCCCAACTGAGTCGACTCGGTCTTGACTCACAAATGTCTTCCTTCAACAAACCCCAACAAGTGAGTAGAAGTGGAGATTTATGTAAACATTAGGCTATAGGTAAGTAGGATTGGAAATCTAAACTTACACTTGCTTGGATTTTAGGATCCTTACATTCACCCCATAGGAGCATTCCAAATCAACAAAAGGATACCCACGTCCCAAGGTGAGGGATATCCCACTTGACTTCCTTATTTCATTAAATTCTAAGATAGCATTAAGCCTAAAAGCATAGAGATATGTAAAATAGTATAAATGTTGATTTTACTTCCTTTAAATCTTGAATTGGTATCACTAATCATATGAGAATGCTTATACCTTATTACTTTAATTCATCTGATAGAAGTTTGTATTGTACTCTATATGCCGCATTTAGAATCACCTAGTTATATGTACACTTCTACTACTTATGTTAAGAAGTAGGAAATCTTGTCTCTATTCAAATGGTAAATTTGCTCCATAACTCGTTATATATGCTAGACTCATTCTAACTTGAATTTAAGGTGCATGAAGTCTTAGAATAGTAAACTATTTCTTTTATTCCTATTTGGTTATGTTGAACATGAGTAAATATACAAATGTGTAGTAATTATGTGATTAAGATTTAGTCTTGCATTCTCTCAGTTATTCTAGTAATTGTTCAATTTTGGGCATAGTCCTACTAGTAATAACAAGAGTCATGATGCTTCAATTCATTCTCGAGATGTATAATGAAGACTAGGTGTGGAATGTCACCTTTTGTGAGATGTAGAATGAACTTGCGTCTAATTTAATTACTTGATATGTCACATTTATGGGCCCTCACTTGAACCTAGAGGAAGAAAAAGGACTTATGTTGAGCTCATGCTTGGACGTTTGATATTTTATTAAAGGACCGCAAGCTTTGACAATATATATAAGAGAATTCTTGTTAACCTTATGGAGCATATATGAGCATCATGGTGCATGACATCCACGCAGGACATATGAGCTTTTCCGAGTGCTCAATGTAAGTCACATTCTTTTCGATTTACTAAAAGTTCTATTACTTCAGTTAACTCACAGCACATGTGCATTTGTGCTACTTTGGGCGCTCTCTTTACATGAGGCTTTTTCGGGACCAGACACTCCTCGGGCGTATCCCGTGTATTTTCTCAGAAGTCAGGATATCCTTGGGTGCACTCACCTGCATGGTCTTTTCCGGGTGACTAGTTCTCTTTGGGCATACCTGTGAGTACTTTTTTCGATGACTAGTTCTCCTTGGACGACCCCTTTATTTTGACAGTTGGATATGCATTCCCAGATTTGTGGCTTGAGCATACATTCATACATCCATACATTTATATACGAGTTCATGTTATCCTCATTATGATTTGAATATGTTGGTTTAAACTATTTTGGAATGAATTGATATGCATGAATCCTTGCGAGAAATTCCCATTGAGTTTTTACTCACTCAATCGTGCGGTTACACCAAATAGACCCAAGTATGATTGTGGAAGGTAGCACATATGATGGGACTCCTGGTGTAGCTAAGGAGGAGTACAGTGAGGAGGAACCGTACGATGATGTGGTCGAGCCATTGGAGCTCCACTAGAGACTTAGGATTTACTCCTTTATATTTGTTTATCTTTAAGTTTTGTAATTAAATCCCCTGCTGAGGGATCTCACTTTACTTCTTTATTTCCACTCACATATGATGAACTCTTTTGATTAGTTTATATGACAGTTACCCTTTGATGTTATGTAGTTTTTTAATAAGTAGCTGTATAATAGTTTCATTTTATGACGTAATTCTCGGGTTCTCGTACTGGAGCGATCATCCTCAGATTATGAGGATTAGGGTGTTACATCACTGGACTAACTAAGCACTTTTTCGATGCCATCGATGAGTGTTCAATGCCATCAACAAGATTAGTTCAATGCCATCGATGAGTGTTCAATGCCATTGAGAATTTCTGAAAAATCATGTTGTCTCTGGATAGTTGAGGTGTTAGTTCGATGCCATGTATAAGTGTTCGATGGCATTAACAAATTCTGCACAGATTTTTCGCAAAAATACGAATTTGTGGGATTTGTTTCTGATTTCATTTGGGATTATATATATATATATATATATATATATATATATATATATATATATATATATATATATATATATATATATAGGTGTAAATGGGATTGAGAAGTATTCTAGGGGTTTCTAAATTGCCCTAGAGTTTTAATGGGTGTAACAAGGGTGAGATTCGAGTTTGTTCAAATTGGGTAAGATCTTCCTCTTTATAACTTATGCTTTCACTATGATATCTGTCATTATGTGTCATGGTTTTTTTCCTAAAAAGCTCTTTCCATGTTAAATCGTTATGTTCTCTTTGTGTTTGCTTGGTACTATTAGATTCATATCCTAGATTCATCTCTGCATGCTTCTGCAATCCCCCAACATGAGTGCACTGAAAAGAAAAGAAAAGAAAAAAGCTTCTCAATTCTGATTGATTTATATTAGCTTATTTATATGGCTCTTAATGGGCCGAGTTAGGGCCACCCAAAGCTCTGTCCAAACCCAGCTTGTAATTTCAACCTATGCACGAGATGGGCTGAAATAATCCAGCCCGAGTCTGGCCCAAAACATTTTCATAAAGCCCGACCCAAGTCCACCTGAGCCCAAGCCCTGAATATTCAGGTGGATAAATGGCATTTTGGTATGCCTCATGTGTAAGAGAGAGAGAATGAAAAAAAAAAAGTGGTTGAAAAAAGACTGATCGGCCAGGCTGGGTTTATTGGCTTTTAAGGTGATAAGCCCGAGTCCCACTGTTTACAATTGGGCTCCTAATTTAAGACTGAGCCCGACCATCGGGCCTGATACACCACCCCACAATCAGCTCAATACGAGCCAAGCCCGAAGGTCAGTCGGCATTAACAGCCCTGCTTGTTCAGCGTGACGTTGGTTACTTTCCATTTCATCCATCCAATCCGTGTCGACCAATCAGTAGATGTAACGTTTTTACAAGTCATTCCAAGTGGGGCACAGCTGCCACGTCGACTTTTAGGTGTCCGCGTGTGGGGAGACGACCTTGTACGCTGTCTCCAACGTACACGTGGCAGTATGATGCATCAATCGAAGCCATTCATCTTGCTGTATGTATTATTGATATAAAAGTAGAACTATTTCATTCACCGTATATAAACTAGATGCACGGTCCCTACTGATCAATCGCCTTTCAACCCGGGCAATGAACTGTCCGTACTGATCAATCGCCTTTTAACCCGGGCAATGAAGATATGGATTACCACATTGCCGTTCTCCCGTATCTACCGTAACATCTCCGTTCAACGTGGTTGGACCAGCCCCGAGGTGTGACGTCGGCCGAGTACCTGGGCTGCCGACGTCACATTCCATTTGTGGTTGGGCCACGTGTTGCTCCCTGAGATGGCCACGCAAAGTATGTTGGTGGGCCAAGGTAGATCAATGGCCTATTTAATGAAAGCGGGGGACGTGTTAATCACCACTCTCCGATTCCATCTCTCCGTCTTTCTGAAGAAACTTCAAATCAAATCTTCGTCCATTCCTTATTAGAGAAAAATGGCAGACAAAGTCAGTAAAATCTCTCCCCCATTGTCCTTCTTATTTCATTACATATGCATACATATATAAGATGAATCACTTTTTCTTTTTCTTTTTCTTTTCTAAGTATGTGTTTTATTTCTTCATACATGCGTATTATTATATGTTTCTTGTCCTTTATTTTTTTTTCTTTAATTTGTTTTTCTGTAACTGTTTTTTTTTTTTTTTTTTTTTTTTTTTGTCACCTTAGATCTATTTACAGTTAACAGTGTAGGATGATGATTTATTCAAATTATTTTGATTATCTTTGGGAATTGGGTGTTTTCTTGTTATAGAAATGCAATACATTCATTTTTTGAGAATTTTACAAAAAAAATAATAATAATAATAATAAATACCTAATTAATATGAATTTTTCATTCAAGCACTTGTTTAGGAAGAGGCTTTAGTGACTTCGATGAACCCCACAGTGATGTTTATGTAAAATCCACACTACCCATTAGGTTGTGTCACCCCATATTACGCAAAGGACCCAAAAAGCAGCTCCATCTACTATTAAGGTGGACTACATGATTTGAAATAGTGTACAAGCCAACACCTGTCCTCCAAACTGTTTCTATTATTTTGTCCCAGGTGAATCATGGTTGGGTATAATTTTTAGTTCCTAAATAATGTTTGTGTGGAATATTAATGGTTAGAGTGGATTTAATATAATTATCACGGTGGACTCTATAAATATCAAGGGTGGATGTCTCTCTCCCAATTATTTCTTAATTTAGTGTGGCCTACTAAAATCATGGGTTAGCTTGAATTTTTTTTCTCTAGGCATAGTATAGATTAAATACCTAATGGTTATAGTGCATCTTACTTAAATATTATGATGTACCTGTCAAAACTAAGAGTGGCCTCGAAGCAATTCCTTTTTTTTTTTTTTTTTTCTATTCTCTTTGCAAAAGGAGAGGAGGACAAGGACTTATTTTTAGCTGGATTCACTATGATGTACGTGGGAAGGGATTTGATTTTTAGTGGGACTCTCTATGATGTGTCTACGAAATTTACTCTGACCATTAGATGTGTAGTGCCAGATTAGGCCCAAATTTTTTTTAAAAATAAAAATAAATAAATAAAAATCCAAGCTGACTTGGGATTAGGTGGGGCCACAAAAGATATATAAGTTGGGAGAGACCTCCTCCTATGATCTTTACAAGGCCGCTGTGATGATTATATAAAATCAACTTTAACCATTAGATGCCATGCAAAACTTTAAGTCTGGGGCTGAAATTCACACTCATCCATAGGTCAGGTGGGTTATACCAAGATAAACGGTTTGAAGGGTGAATGTTACCCTGTACACTATTTTCAATTGTATGGTCTTCCTCGGGTGAATTTTGGGTCCTTGGCCTAATATGAGGTGAGGCATCTAGTAACTAAAGTGGATTTTATATATACATCACAATGGGGCCCACCCAAGCAGCGGACCTATTTCCTGGCACGCCCACTCAATGAACCATTAAAAAATGTAATAGACAAAAGGTAGTGGAACGATAATTATATCGATTAATTAATGATTTAGCTTTCTAAGAAAGTAATTGAATGTAAACTCTATATTAATTAAGTAGTATTTGTAAAATTCCCTTCATGATGTAACTTTAGGTTTTGATTATTTTCCTTTGTGTTTGATATAAAACTACAATTATCTGCATTTTACAGCTTGGGTTAACAATTTTCCTCTCTCTCTCTCTCTGTCTCTCTCTCTCTTTCAAAGGACCACCTACCTCATCTAATTTGGGTTTTGATTATTTTTCCTTGTGTTCGATTTAAAACTACAATTATATCCGTTTTACAGCTTGGGTTTCCCTTTTACCTCTCTCTCTTTCTCTAACTTGATTATCAATGATTTTCCTTGTGATTGTCTCGTAGAACTACAAATTTCCAACCCCTTCTCACTTGGATTTTGCTTTTCTAATGTATACATAGAAGACATCAACGTTGGTGTTGAACGTTAATCTTGACTGCGATCCCTGCTACAAGAAGATCAAAAAAGCTCTCTGCAAATTCCGTGGTGAGGCTCTCTCTCTCTCTCTCTCTCTCTCTCTCTCTCCACCATTCTTATTAGTATGTGGGGCCTGATTTTATAGTACGGGAATAAGCAAGTGGGCCATCCCCAAATGAATAGCTCGGATCTTGTACGTGCATGCTGATTATATGGTACGGTAATGAGAAGTCGGCCATCCCCAATATAAATGGCTCGGATCTCCTACGTGCGAGGCAACTGGCATGATTCCCCCTCCACGTGTTACCAACCTCCCATTTCTCATTTCCGAGCAGCCACTATCTTACACCCTCTTTTGCAGAGATTTGCTCAAATACATCCCCGATTTATTATAATAAGACAAGTCGGGATTATAGCCGTCGAATTCGGGCCTTTTCCAGAAATACAAACCGCTTATTAGACAAAGCTCCCATTGGCTTGAGGATACCCAAAAGAGATCTCATAATAGATTTTAGAAATGTTACGATGATACAAAGGTTATGATCACCGTTCATGTTCGAAGCAAAAAGCCAATTATCAAAGGATTGAAAAATATTATTTGGTGTATGTTCACCATACAAAGCGAGTGTTTTCATATAAACGGTTTGGATCATTTGAAGGTGATCAGATTCAAACGTGAAAGTCCAGATGTATTGTATTACCATACGTGGGGATGCATTGCGGCCAACGCCCTATTGTATGCATGCGTTGGCGAGTAGCCTTCATTTTTTTCGAGAACTCGTGCATGACTACGGGCGCGACAATTTGCTGACGTGGATCATTTAATCTATATTTCATATATAGATTAAATATGAAAAAGAATTACAAAATATCAAAACAGTAGCACTTGCTGGTTGATTAGAGACGCTGGTCTCTCTTTGTGTGAAGTCTTTGGTTCAAACACCTGGCTGAGGGTTGAGTACCCATAGGTGGTGAAATCCCACCATGGCGTGATTGTGTGTGCGTGTGTTAAAAAAAAAAAAAAAAAAGTCTTTGGTTCAAACCCCCCTTCTGGCGGCTCAGTTCGAAATCTTAACGACTGTCTGTAAAGTGCACAGGTGGCCCACCTTATGAATGGACCCTCCTTAATCTTTAGGCCAGGCCATCCTAACTGTTCCATCCATCTGATGAGTGGCCCTGGTCCTTCACACGTGTGCCACTCAAGAAATGAGAAGTAGAATGAGTTAGTACTGATGCGTGTTTCCCGTTTTGAGAATTCGAGAAATCCAGAGCCAGAGTTTTGACGAGAAGCAAAAGAAGGTGACCATATCTGGTCCGTTCGAACCGGAGAAGCTCATCAAGAAGCTCTATTGCAAGGTCGGATGCAAAATCATCATTGGCTACGAGATCCCGAAACCGCCCCCAAAAACTACACCTAAGCCGACTGATACACCTAAACCGGCTGATACACCTAAACCGGCACCTAAACCGGCTGATACACCTAAACCGGCTGATCCACCTAAAGACAAACCGGTGAATATACTGATTGGGCCGATCGGACCGGTGTGCTACTGTAGGCCGTTTCGATTACCGGATTGCCCGGTTCCGGTGGATTGCACTTGCAGACGGACAAACCCAACTTGTCATTCCAGGCCATGTGGATCCCATGGTAATTGCCAATGTGGGGGCGAATGTGGGGGCCGCAGGCCATGTGGATCCCATGGTAATTGCCAATGTGGGGGCGAATGTGGGGGCCGCAGGCCATGTGAATCCCATGGTAATTGCCAATGTGGGGGCGAATGTGGGGGCCGTTATGAAGATTGTAAGATGATGTAAAAATGGTGGGCCCTTTTTTCATCTTTTTCTTGAAGTATCTATGTGATGTAGATTGCTTAGTGATGGTGTTTGGACGTGGTAGGATTTTGATGTGGCTATGTGCTACTATCAGAAATGGGACTAGTCGAATATGTGCTTTGCATGGTCATCTCTCACAAACCAATCAAATCTTGCCACGTTCTAACACCAATGAGTATTATCTTTTTCGTGGGAGGTATTTAGTTTAAATATTCTGTACTAGCGTAAAATGCAATTGGAGTGGATTTTAATATTTGGAAATTGGATTTGAATTAAAAGACAGACATTTAGTAAAGATTTCAATTGAAGAAATGTTTTTTCATGTAAATGGTTTGGATGCATGCTTATAACTAGGGGTGCACTTGGAACCGATAGAACCGGTAAATTAGACTAGAACCGACCGAACTATACGGTTTAGTTTGGTTGTATAGTGCACTGGATCCGGTTCTGAAAATCAAAGAGCCGATTAATTCAGTTCAATTCTCAGTTTGAGCTTATGTAGAACCGAACCGAACTATAAAACTGAACCGTGGAATCAATCTTGGAACTGAACATAGAACCAGACCATGCATTATTAAAATAAAAATAAAAAAATAAAAAACCTAACTCTTCATTCTCTTCACTTCACCCCTGATGTTGTGCTGCCTCCATTCCTCTCTCTCCTCTTCTCTCTCTCTCTCTCTCTCTCTCTCTCTCTCTCTCTCTTGCTCTAGGGTGCACATGGGTCGGTTCAGTCCAGTTATGGGGTGAAACCGGAACCGAACCGTTCGTTCCAAGAAAATCGGAACTGAACCGACCATAAAACCGGATTGGTTCTACAGTCCTGGGCTTTTTATAATCCAGTCCAATTGCGTGTTTTTTTTTTTTAAAAAAAAATAATCTAGCTCATGTCCATTCGTGTTGTGATCCATTTGATGAATGGTCTAGATGTTGTGTAAGGTATGCAAAAATACATTTACGAAAACAATCAAAGGGTGAGAGAGAGAGAGAGAATCACGGAGCGAGAGAGAGAGAGAGAGAGAGAGAGAGAGAGAGAGAGAGAGAGAGAGAGAGAGAGAGCGAGGGAGATAGTGGAGCGTTGGGCGGCGGACGGAAGGTGGTTGTAGAGTGTTGTGTGTGTGTGTGTGTGTGTGAGAGAGAGAGAGAGAGAGAGAGAGAGAGAGAGATGGAATGGGGGCAACGCAACAACATGGGTGGAGTGAAGAGAATGAACAATTAAGTTTTTTTTTTTTTTTTTTAATGGTCCGGGTCCAAGATTGGTTCCAAAGTTCGGTTCTACGGTTTGGTTCAATTCTACATAACTCTAAACCGAACTAATCAGTTCTTTGATTTTTGAAACTGGAACTAAAATCGGTGCACTTTAAAACCAAACCAAACCATGCAGTTCAGTCCGTTCCGGTCTGGTTTACCGGTTCTACCGGTCCACTGGTTCTACTTGTTACATGTGCACACTTATAACACTTGGAAGGAATTTCTTCCCCGCATGGCTTTCCTCCAAAGATGGTTCTAGCCTTGTTCTTTCCTCCATATATACTACGGTTTGTATATGGAATCTGATCCATTCATCTGACTCCTCTTGCCTGGATGAAGGATCGTGCCAAAAACGAGACCATTTTACTATTTGGAGGGTTTCAGTGTAATCAAAGGTTGGTGTTCCTTGGAAACTGTTTTCCTATGTTGTGGCCCACGTGAATGATGTAGCAACCTAATTTTTGCATCCCTAGTCTAGGAAATCAGGTGCCTCTGATGGACGGATTGGATTGCACACAAACATCATGGTGGGGCTGAAACAAGTTGGGCAGTTTCTTTAAAGTAATAGTTAACGCCGTAAATTTAATTGATGATTGTACGTTAGATAGGACTTTTAAGCAATTATCCACCAGAAATAGGCGTACAAATTGGACGGTTCAAAATTGTGAGCGTGTACGGTAGAAAATAGATGCATCGCGGCACCTGGGTTGGTATTACACGCTACAAGAGAAAGCATGAAGACGTGACAAGTACTATCATGGCACAGGTGCGTGGTGTATCAGAGAGTCCATTCATCAAGAGGGCCACATGTGTATGAGAGAAATGGACGCCCAAAAATTGACAGATGTTTAATGTACCGAACCTGATCAGCCGACCCTTTTTTTTTTTTTCTTATCTATTCTATTGGGCCAGTGGATGTTTACCGTGGTCCCTTTTGATGAGTGGTTTGGATCATGCATATGTACGTCATGTTGGTACGTTTGCCGCTCCACTTGGTCGTGGATTTCCTTGCGGTCAATGTGGATTTTGCGTCAATCACTTGTGCTAACCTCACATCACGTGAGATGACTTGTAAGCAACACCCTGATCCATAGCAAGTGGTGTGGTAGACTGGGTGAAAGATACCTCGTTTCAACACTGAGGTGTTGGTATCGATTTCTCAGGGATAGCTAACAGTATAGTGTGAACTGACGGTGGGTGTACTAACAAGTTATAAAAAGTAACTTGTGAGCATTCTCCTGAACCACAAATCAGCTGGTCACCTCATCAGGTGGGCCACACGTCATTGTACATGTAGCGTGTCATATTCTTTCTATCAATTATTCCCATTAAATTGTGGGAGGTATAATGAATGGACCAATCTGAATTCTTGCACAATGAGGCAGGGCGATGGATGGACTGGATCAAGCACACGTGTTCCATGCTTAGCTTTTCTTAAGGTATAATATATATCTGATGAGTAATACTACGTGCTTGGTCATGATCCATTTTCCATTTTGGCTTGAAATTTGGTCATTGTAGGTGTATGTGCATATAATTTTGGGCGTATTAAAGCCTAATATGGCTTAATCAGAACCAAACTCCTATCATACCAAAGAGAGATAGATTGAGAGACTACAAGAAATACCACTTTTAGCGACGAAACTTTTCGTTGCTAAAAGCCACATTTTGACAGCTAAAAATTTTTAGCGACGAAAACTCGTCACTAAAAGACCGATGTAGACGAAAATTCGTCACTAAAAGACCGATGTAGACGGGTTTTATCGACGAAAAATCCAAATCGCCACTAAATGTAATCTTTTTAGCGATAAAAATTTTCATCGCCAAAATATTTTCAAAGATTTTTAGCAGCGAAAATTTTCGCTGCAAAACAATTTCCAAGACTTTTAGCAGCGAAAATTTTCGCTGCAAAAAAAATTCCAAGACTTTTTAGCAGCGAAACTTTTCGCCGCTAAAAAAATTTCCAAGACTTTTAACAGCAATTCCAAAAATTTTAGCAGCGAAAATTTTTGCTGCCAAAAAAATTTCCATGACTTTTAGTAGCGAACATTTTCGTCGCTAAAAAATATTTCCAAGACCTTACAAAAAATTCCAAACTTTTAGCAGCGAAAATTTTCGCTGCCAAAAAAAATTTCCATGACTTTTAATAGCGAAACGTTTTGCCGCCAAAAAAACTTCCAAGACTTTTTAGCAGCGAAAAGTTTCGCTGCCAAAAAAAACTTCCAAGACTTTTTAGCAGCGAAAATTTTCGCAGCTAAAATTAAATTACAAAACATTTAAACTTTTAGCTACGAAAATTTTCGTCGCTAAACGTCTCTTTATATATATATATATATATGTATATATATATATATATATATATATATATATATATATATATATATATATATATATATATATATATATATATATATAGCTCAAAATTCTGCACAAACTTCCTGATATACACCTGTTAACAATATATTTCATCATATTCATCCTGATATACACCGTTATAAAATATATTTCATCATATTCACATTCACATCCATCTAAACCCAAACCCAAACATAAACTACATTCATCCAAACATAAACAATCTTATCCACATCACATTCATTCACGCATAAATATATATAAACTTAACATCATAAACAAAAATACCTTAAACCTAAACCTAAACCTAAACCTATAACCTATAACCTAGACGTAAAACCTAAAACCTAAACCTATAACCTATAACATTTAACTTATAAGTTTAGGTTTAGGAAATGGGGTTCGGATTCGAGATTGGGTTTAAGTGTGGTTAGGGATTTGAGATTAGGATTAGGTGTAGGTTTAGGGATTTGAGAATACGTTAACGTTTAGGTTTAGGAAATTGGGCTTGGGTTATAGATTTAGGTTTAGGTTTAGGTTAAGTTATAGATTAAGGTTTAGGAAATTGAGTTTAGGTTATATGTTAAGGTTTAAGTTTAGGTTTAGGTTATAGGTTTTGAGATTTTGAGAATAAGTTTAGGTTAAGGTTATAAGTTTAGGTTTAGGAAATCGAGTTCTGGGTTCTGGATCAGTTTAGGTTTTTTCAAGTTAAGGTTTAGGTTTAGGTTAGGGAGTTGAGATTAGGATTAGGTGTAGGTTTAGGTTTAGGAATTTGAGAATACGTTAAGGTTTAGGTTTAGGTTATAGGTTAATGTTTAGGTTATAGGTGTTTTTTAGGTTTGGGTTAAGGTTATAGGTTTAGGTTTAGTTCATAGGTTTTGAGATTTGAGAATAGGTTTAGGTTAAGGTTATAAGTTTAGGTTTAGGAAATTGGGTTTAGGTTTGGGTTTTCAAGTTTAGGTTTAGGTTTAGGTTAGGGAGTTGAGATTAGGATTAGGTGTATGTTTAGGTTTAGGGATTTGAGAATACGTTAAGGTTTAGGTTTAGGAAATCGGGTTCGGGTTATAGGTTTAGGTTTAGATTAGGTTATAGGTTAAGGTTTAGAAATTGAGTTTAGGTTATAGCTTTAGGTTATAAGTTAAGGTTATAGGTTAAGGTTTAGGTTATATGTTAAGGTTTAGGTTTAGGTTAAGGTTATAGCTTTAAGTTTAAGTTATAGGTTTTGGGATTTGATAATAGGTTTAGGTTAAGGTTATAAGTTTAGGTTTAGGAAATCGGGTTCGGGTTCGGGTTCAGGATCGGGTTTAGGTTTAGGTTTAGGTTAGGGAGTTGAGATTAGGATTAGGTGTATGTTTAGGTTTAGTCATTTGAGAATACCTTAAGGTTTAGGTTTATGAAATTGAGTTTGGGTTATAGGTTTAGGTTAGGTTATAGGTTAAGGTTTAGGAAATTGAGTTTAAGTTATAGGTTTAGGTTATAAGTTAAGGTTATAGGTTAAGGTTTTGGTTATAGGTTAAGTTTTAGGTTTAGGTTAAGATTATAGGTTTAGGTTTAGGTTATAGGTTTTGGGATTTGAGAATAGGTTTAGGTTAAGGTTATAAGTTTAGGAAATCGGGTTCGGGTTTGAAATCGGGTTTGGGTTTGGGTTTAGAAATCGGGTTCGGGTTCGATATCGGGTTTGGGTTTGGGTTTTCAAGTTTAGGTTTAGGGATTTGAGAATACGTTAAGGTTTAGGTTTAGGAAATCGGGTTCAAGGTTATAGGTTTAGCTTAGGTTAGGTTAGAAGTTAAGGTTTAGGAAATTGAGTTTAGGTTATAGGTTTAGGTTATAAGTTAAGGTTATAGGTTAAGGTTTAGGTTATAGGTTTAGGTTTAGGTTATAGGTTTTGGGATTTGAGAATAGGTTTAGGTTAAGATTATAAGTTTAGGTTTAGAAAATCTTGTTCGTGTTTGGGATAGGGGCTTAGGTTTGGGTTTTCAAGTTTAGGTTTAGGTTTGGGTGTAGGTTTAGGTTTAGAGATTTGAGAATACATTAAGGTTTAGGTTTAGAAATCGGGTTCGGGTTATAGGTTTAGGTTTAGGTTAGGTTATAGGTTAAGGTTTAGGAAATTGAGTTTAGGTTATAGGTTTAGGTTATAGGTTAAGGTTTAAGTTTAGGTTAAGGTTTAGGTTATAGGTTAAGGTTTAACTTTAGGTTAAGGTTTAGGTTTAGGTTTAGGTTTAGGTTTAAGTTATAAGTTTTGGGATTTGAGAATAGGTTTAGGTTAAGGTTATAAGTTTAGGTTTAGGAAATCGGGTTCGGTTCTGTTCGGGATCGGGTTTAGGTTTGGGTTTTCAAGTTTAGGTTTAAGTTTAGGTTAGGGAGTTGAGATTAGGATTAGGTGTAGGTTTAGGTTTAGGGATTTGAGAATACGTTAAGGGCGTGTTTGGACGGGCCAATCCCATGGGATTGAATTGTATTAGGGTGGATGACAAGTAATGATGGCTCTGTCAGTGGATTGGTGCCAATCCAATGGGATTGCTAAATCCAGGGAACTCACCACCGAGTATGTTTGGCTCGCCTGGCCAATCCCGGGATTACACCGGCCAATCCTGGGATTGCTCCGTCTAACCAAACATGTTCCAGGCAAAATAGATGGGATTAGGAGGGATTGGGTGGGATTAGGAGGGATTGGGTGGATTTCAAGGTAATGATGGTGATGTCAGTGGATTGTTGGCAATCCCATGGGATTGCTATATCCAACTTCTGCCTGTTTGGCATGCCCGGCCAAATCCCGGGATTGCTACTTCCAATCCACCCTAATACAACCTAATATAATCCACCTTGCCAGGCCAAACAGGCCCTAAGGTCTAGGTTAAGGTTATAAGTTAAGGTTGAGGTTATAGGTTCAGTTTTAGATTTAGGTTAAGGTTATAGGTTTAGGTTTAGTTTATAGGTTTTGAGAATTGAGAATACGTTTAGGTTAAGGTTATAAGTTTAGGTTAAGGAAATCTGGTTCGGGTTCGGGTTCGGGATCGGGTTTAGGTTTGGGTTTTCAAGTTTAGGTTTAGGTTTAGGTTAGGGAGTTGAGATTAGGATTAGGTGTAAGTTTAGGTTTAGGTATTTGAGAATACATTAAGGTTTAGTTTTAGAAATCGGGTTCGGGTTATAGGTTTAGGTTTAGGTTAGGTTATAGGTTAAGGTTTAGGAAATTGAGTTTAGGTTATAGGTTTAGGTTATAAGTTAAGGTTATAAGTTAAGGTTTAGGTTATAGGTTAAGTTTTAGGTTTAGGTTAAGGTTATAGGTTTAGGTTTAGGTTATAGGTTTTGGGATTTGAGAATAGGTCTAGGTTAAGGTTATAAGTTTAGGTTTAGGAAATTGGGTTCGGGTTTAGGTTAGGGTTTTCAAGTTTAGGTTTAGGTTTAAGGATTTGAGAATACATTTAGGTTTTAGGTTAAGGTTTAGGGAATTGAGTTTAGGTTATAGGTTCGGTATAGGTTTAGGTTAAGGTTTAGGTTTAGGTTATAGGTTTTGGGATTTGAGAATAGGTTTAGGTTATAAGTATAGGTTTAGGTTAGGGTGTAGGTTAGAGTTTAGGGAATTGAGTTTAGGTTATAGGTTTAAGTTATAGGTTATAAGTTTTTAGTTAAGGTTTAGGTTATAGTTATAGGTTTTGGAATTTGAGAATATGTTTAGGTTATAAGTATAGATTTAGGTTAGGTTATAGGTTAAGGTTTAAGGAATTGAGTTTAGGTTATAGGTTCAGGTTATAAGTTATAGGTTTAGGTTAAGGTTTAGGTTTAGGTTATAGGTTTTGGGATTTGAGAATAAGTTTAGGTTATAAGTATAGGTTTTGGTTAGGTTGTATGTTAGAGTTTAGGTTATAGGTTTAGGTTTAGGTTTAGGTTATAGGTTATAAGTTTAGGTAATTGAGAATAGGTTTAGGTTATAGGTTTAGGGTGTGGTTTAGGTTAAGGGTGTGGTCCTTGCAAATACACATATAGACACGGCCTGTCCAAGTGGTCAGGCCCCTCCAATGTTGTCCATAGAAAATGGGCAGCTTCATCATGGTCATAACAGCGGTTCCCACCTTCCAGGGACCCCCACTCATCCGGATAGCTCCGACGCATATCCGGGTCTGCTCTATTAATTTTGAACAAATACATAAACACGGCCTGTCCAAATGGTCAGATCCCTCCAATGCTGTCCATAGAAAATGGACAGCTTCATCATGGTCGTAACAGTGGTTCCCACCTTCCACGGACCCCCACTCATCCGGATAGCTCCGACGCACATCCGGGTATGCTCCATTAATTTTGAGCAAATACATAAACACGGCTTGTCCAAATAGCCAGGCCACTCCAATGTTATCCATAAGAATTGGGGGTTGGCTAACACATATAACATGACCAACAAGAAAGTTCATAAGTAAAGTCAATCTCATTCAACATTATTTTTAAAAGTAAAATTTGTAACTCAATATTCAACAAGTACCTGATCATGTGAAGTAGTTGCTGCAGCTCCAAGTCACCTAGAAATAAAGCTTGCCTTCTTACCATTTCCACTGCGCAGAACAGATAATTGTATTAAGATCTAAATCATTCTGAATAAGCATCACAAAAGAAAGCCAATGCTTACATGCTAAGGCAATGCAACTGTCACCCTGCACTAGTGGACATGGCTCGTGTGCAAATGAGGTGACACAAGGCTCGATGCAATGTCTGAAAAGAATGCCAAATGGTGAGATGGATTTGTTGGTGGAAGGAGGGCTTAGGTTCTAAAGCCTTCAAGATTAGAATTCAACATGCAGCTTTAACAATCTACAACATGAGAAATCAATCATTTGGGCTGATTGGTCAGAAGTACCTTAGAATAGGAACAATTCATAAAGAACTCACATTCAACAAAAAAACAAAAGCAAAAAAAAGAAAAGCTTATAAAGTAGTGGCATGGCTCTGGATCATTTGGTTTTTATGATTTCGGACATATGGAGTATCCACGGTTAGGTATAATAGATGAACAGTTTGGATCTCATACATATGTGCCTTACGTACCTGACATAACTAAGATATTAGCATCTAGCACTGGATACTTGATGATTCGTACAACAATGAAGCACTTTGACATCTGCAAAAAATAAATTGACAAGTGGAATTCTGCATATTACTGGTTTGCATTAGAACAAATAACCAACCAAATGAGAACTTATAAATTCCTAGATGGCTAAAGAGAACTTAGATGGTAAGGTACACCCAATCAGTTTCTCATAAAGAATTTGTTTCCAGAAAATAAATTTTTTAGCAACTTGTAAATTCCTAGTTTTCAAACAACCCAAAATACATATTCATTACATCACATATGGATAAGGAATAGAAGATTATAACCAACTTATTTAGAAGTGTAAACAAACAGATGCATATGAGTTCTACTGTGTGCTTGTAAGTAATCAGATTACATGCAAAATCATTCATGTTGATAGCTTCCAACATTCTCAATCTGCAAAATCATTCATGTTGATAACTTCCAACATGATCTAACATGAACCTTGCATGTATTTGGGGTTCTTTTGGAATGGGTCTGCTTCCATGTGTGGAATATGCCCATCCAGCTGTAAGTTAGAGCCATAAATCTAGTAGTAGTGATTTCATACTTGTGTTTTTGTTACAGCATTTGTATCTAAATCAAATAAATAATACCCCTCATCTAAACAAGGATGAGGGTCTGTAGAGCAATCCTAGTAATCATTCCACTCCAAATTCCCCTAATACTAAAGACAAATAAATAAAATTTCACATACGGAAATACAGAATTGTAACAAAGAATCAAGCCTACCATAATAGTGATAAAGCTTGTGCAAATGAATGGCAAAAACACCACGTTCTTTGATCCATTTTAGAAATATATAAATCATTCCACGAAACATGCAATAATGTCATAAGCAGACACACAACAGAAAGTAAATGTAAACTAGTGAACAAATCAAATGGCTAAAGGAAGCATATACACTGATAATGGTAGCTGGAAATAAGAATATTTATTCACACCAGAAAAAATAAAAATAAAAATTGATCAGAGCTAAACAAAAGTCAAAACAGAATGTTGGTTAGAAAACAATAGCATGCAACCAACTGTAGTTGCTTCACAATTCCAAAATCACTGCCACATAAATTTTCTGGAAGAAAGAAATTACATATATATTTTTGTATGACATATACATATGAGCAAAGTAACTATACATATGACATATCCACAGATCATGCAGGAATATGACAAGCATGTCAAATTACATACCTAGAATTTAATGAAAGAAAAATAGGCATCAATTACTAAACCAAATTAAAGAATGTAGCCAAGCTCAGACAAATTACATTTGGGAAACAATGTCATGGGGGGCGTGGGCAAGTAGATAAAAGGGTGTATCCTCCATGTAGAAATTATTGGGTCCTGATGTGTCACACCAAATGTTCAGCCTTGTTTTACCGACCATTGTTGTCCATTTCCTTTAATTTTCTACCAAGGATACCTAAATAGCAAATTGTCACTCCTCTTGAATCCCGCCCTACTCTCAACCATGTGGTTTTTTCAGCAAGAATTACACACTTCCACCATCCCGCTACACATATATCTCCACTAGACTCGGTATTAATTAACTAAATAGGATGAACGAAATATCTAAGGCTGCATTTGAGTGCACCAAATATCATGAAATTCCATGCCTAACCAGTCTAATTTGTTGCAGAATATCATGAAATTTCTTCATATTTTGTGCAACCAAACGCAGCGTAAAATAATAAATTTACATTAAAGGCCATATTTCACTCAAAGAATGAGTAGCAAAACCTTAATTTCTTGTCATAGCTTTTCAGTAATTTCAGTCTTCCTAGGTTTCATCATCTAGCCCATGAGTGATAATGTATCTTGTCCTCCTTGTGGGTGAGCATTTGCAGCATCCAAATCATGAAGTGTAATGTCCTAGAATGGAAATGAAGAATAAACAATCAGAACCATCTCAAAAAGAGGGGGAAACCAAAAAAAAAAAAAAAGGGGAAATTTATTTGGGTAAGCATGTGTCAACATGAGTAATGCATGTGCTTGATCACAGTAGCCAAAAGTCCGCTATCATCTTCCTTCAACTGTAATCTGGAGTCCTAATTAAGAGTTTTGAAACATGCATTCTTGGAGTCATGCATGTACTGACTTGAAACATGCATTCTTGGAGTCATGCATGTACTACACTTGCATCCTCAAATAGTTTGCCTTGGAAGTAACAAGATTTTTGCTCATTCAAGAAACAAATACACACTAAGAAATCATTTAAATGAAAGAAGAATTTGAAGCTGATGCAACATCAGATAACATTTTTAATAATTATGAAATGTGGCCGGATGACATTTTCAACATATCTAAACAAACTTACATTAACAGCAACAGCCTTCAATGCAATGCTTGCTAAAGCTAAACAAGGTGAATTGACTCCATCACGAAGAGCATCTACAACGATGCCTGCAATGTCAATTTTGGCAAATCTTCGAGCATATCCAAAAACCTGGATTTGCCTACATTTTTCAGTTAATTCGCAAAATCTATGGAACATCCTTAAGCTTCATTCAGGGCAGTGGACCCCACTAAGGTAGGCCGTATGGCCATATGCGCGGCCCACTACAGTGAAAATACGTGGCGTATGTGTATATATGTGGCCACCTAAGCATGTGATCATGTGTGGCCCATTGAACTTACACAATTATGATATGTGTGTGGCCATCTGAACAGGCTCCATTTTCAGGGGCATGACAGACTTATTATAGTAACTTTTTAAAATTTTTTGTTATCGTACATTTAATTTTAACAAATGAAGTCGTTACAAATAAAAAAAAAATGCCACATCACAAACTAAAGGTCCTTCCTAATGCTAGCTGAACTTTAGGGTGACAATGAGCTGGGCTCAAGCTAAGTAAAATCAAAATGTTGAAACTCGTGCAAAAGTCCACCATATCTTCTCGTTGAAAGCTAGCCGCATGAGACCATTAAATTAAGAGAAATACCATTAAACAAAACACGTGCCACCAGGAGTTAATTTTTCTGAGGCTTAAACCCCAATTAAGAGAAATACCTTTAAACCAAGAGAATTCCATAACTGATTTTGCACTTCGTTGGTTTCCACCTTTTAGTAGACTATACTACAATGATAGTTCACCACCAATTTCTAAGTTCCAAAAGAAACAATAGCCTCCATAGTAAACTAGCTCAAACTTGATGGCATGCCTCATAAAAGCCCCAAAATATTTAAAAACATAGTTTTAAAACTCGACTCAAAAATGAGATCACCTGTAGTTGGATAGGGCATGCAATCTATCTCATCCTTGATAGCAATTGGAACTCCGTCCAAAACTGAGATTGGTTTGCCTATAAAAGGACATAATGAGCACTTACACAGGTAAGAGTACAACAAAAAATCTTACATCGTGAGTTGAATTTTCAGTGGATGATCTAATTTATGAGTGTTTATTTGTTAGCAATAGACTTCTTGTTTGATTTTAGAATGGCATCCATTGTATGATCCACACCAGCAAATCAGTGTGGTTTGTGGTTTGTGGCAAATTGGCATCTCCTCATCCTAGCCATTGGACAAACTGTCTAGAACTTGTAAATGGGCACCACATATATTTCTTTAAGTAAAAAGATTTTTTTAAAAAAATCACAAACAAAGAAAGGATTAGCATATAATGGGAACAAGTCACAAATACCTCGCTTTAGTGATGGTTGACAAAGGACTCCGAGGTTCTTAGAATTCAAGAAATATACAGTTGGGAACACCAAAAACATTTACAAATGAGATCTTCTAAAGTTCTCTAATCCTGAAGAACATGGGAATATCAGCCGATATCAATAATCAAGTGTATCTCTACCCCATCAATGAAAGCTATTCAAATTGGTAAGTTTCAAAGTTGACCTACAAGCGGTTTCCACAGCTTCTCGAATCAAGGGATTAATTTCTCCAATGATCTTTTTAATAGTTGAGAAATTTAGACTAACCGATCCTACCCCTTATTTTCTTTGCACTAGGACAAAGAAACCAACAAAGCTGACCCCAAATGCCTAGGACAATGCTATGATAATGAAAATGAAAATGACAATGATGAACAAGGAAAACGACATCATAACTGAAAGGTTGAAATGATCGTTGGATCGGGCAATGTAGCAGATGTAAACCAACTACTATTGGTACATTAAATCTTGATCTTATCTTAACATCTTCTAAATCTTGTGTTTGTTGTTTTATTCATCTATAAGACCCCATAATATGTAGATCTCCAAGGCTAAACAATCATGAGATTTTCCTCGTCAACCATTTCCAAGTGAGGTTAGATAAAGGCATAAAAAATGCCTGCCCACGATAGAGATCTGGCAAGGAAATGGAAATATCCTCTAATTGACTCCATGGCCACAATGCCGTCAATAGCCAAAGCAAAATACATCCATTTAGCTCATTTCAATGGTTACTGAAAGTCTCGTAGCTAGAGGGATTTATAGCCTACCCTAGTAAACCGAGAAAAAAAAAAGTGTCCTAAAATTCAAGCAAATAACTAGAAAATGATTTAGCCAAACCTCAAATGTATTAAGCAAGAGGCACCATTTAATGTTGGGCCAAGAGTTTATGGTGTCGTTTGGCTCCCTTGCTCTTAAAAGGGGTTGTGAATCTATTTTTAGGATGCAAATATTCAGCAAAAGAGTTTCTGTCTATAGTGTTTAGGTATTGCAAAGGCTAATAATAGCAAGGACCTAGTTTTTGTGCCCTATAGTGTTGTCAACCACGAATTTAAGGTAAGATGGATAAGATCTCTCATAAACCAGGAAAAAAACATCATTCTAGGGTTTCAACACCCTTGGACAAGCCCTATACTGGCAGATCTGAGATCAGAGGAGAGAGAGAGAGAGAGAGAGAGAGAGAGAGAGAGAGAGAGAGTTTACCTGCGAGAGAGCGAGGGCGATTTCGGGCTATTCGAGAGCAGATCTAGAGATGCTGTCCTCCACAATTAGAGGGAGAGTGAGACGGAGAGTGAGCGGAGAGGGAGAGCGAGCGAAGATGGAGAGGGAGATGGAGAGGTAAAGAGAGGGAGGGAGAGGGAGAGAGAGAGAGCGAGAGGAGGGGCGAGAGAGAGGCCGGGGCGGGGTGAGAGAGAGAGAGATAGAGAGAGAGAGAGAGAGAGAGAGAGGGCAAAGGGATTGGGCACAGCTCTGTTTTTTAGCGAGCGCCCAATTTTGGGTGGGACCATGGACGGTGCTCTGTGGGCCCTACCATGATGTATTTGTTTCATCCATTCCGTTCATCCATTTTTAAAGATCATTTTAGAGCTTTATGCTAAAAATTAGAGGGATATAAATCTCAGATGGTCCACACCACATGAGAGCAATAGTGATTGGATATCCACCATTAAAATCCTCCTAAGGCCCACTGTACTATTTATTTGACATCCAATCTATTGATTTGGTTATACAAGACCAGATGAAGGGAAAAAACAAAAATCAGCTTGATCCAAAACTTTTATGGCTATCAAAATGTTTTTAATGGTCGACGCTCATTCAACACTCTTTCGTGTAATGTGGTCCACTTGATATATATATATATATATATATATATATATATATATATATATATCATTTTTAGTCTCATATTGTAAAATTATCTTTAAAAATATATGGACGGCATGGATGAAACACATACATCATGGTGGGGGCCACAGAGCACTGACCACCAGCCATTGGCGGGTGTCAGGGGGAGTAGTCAATCCGTTCCTAAGCGTAATGAGTAATGTGGGGCCCACCATGATTTATTCATTTTATCAACTTCATCCATCCATTTTAACATATAATTTTATTACATAAGCTCAAAAATGAAACCTATAAAAATCTTAAGTGGACCACATCATAGGAAATAGTATAAACTGAACGTCTACCATTGAAAAATTTTGGGAGGCCACTGAAGTTTTGGATCAAGTTTATATTTTAGTTTTCCCTTCATCCATGTATTTGTGATCTATTGAATAGGTTGCATGACAAATAAAAATCACTGTAGGCCATAGGAAGATTTCAACGGTGGAAATCATTATTCCCACTGTTTCCTGTGGTATAGTCCACTTGAGCTTTGGATATGCTTTAATTTTGGGCTCAACCACTAAAATGATCTAGAAAAATGGATTGACAGTGTGGATAAACTAAATACATTCACTATGTCATTGCTAACTGGATACGATAGGGTAGGATGCAATGTGCGTTGAAACCCTTTCGGGGGTCACAAAAGTTTCGGATCACTATGAAATTTGCTTTTCCTATTCATTCAAGTATTTGGGCTCAACCACATGAAAATGGTGTTGATTGAATATCCAACATTAAAAACTTCTTATGATTGAGCCAAAGTATGAGGCAGATTCAAAGTTCGAGTGGACCCAATCATCCGTATACGAAACTCAGGTGGGCCATACCATCTAAAACTATATGAAGACATCCTAAAAAATATAAAAACACTTGGTGGGGCCTAGATGAGTTTGTTTTTAAGCTCTTGGCCCAACCAAGTCATTGCCTAAAAATGGTTGTTCTGCCTATATGTGACCCACCCTTCTACAACAAGAGAAGGGCAATTAAAAAAGAAATGACAAAAGGTCCATCCTCAAAATACAAATGCAATAATGACCAAATTGGCTCCCTTTTTTTTTCAACCAGCACAAACTTGCCCATCCTCAATATACACAGGATGTAACTTGGACCACACACTTACACATGCCATGCAGGCAAATGTGCCTGTAAGTAGCCTTCCCATCTATCATAACAAACGCTTGCAAAATTTACATGGGGTGGAAGGTCTCAGATAAATCCAAGAACTTCATAGCAACCCGACCTTCCATAGAGCTAACGGCAATACCTACAGGTTGCAATCCAAGTTAGAAAGTATCGATACTTATGATTCATACTTGGACTTGTTTGAACAGATCCATACTTGGACCCCTAAAACTTGTGAAGTATCAAAACATAGAGCTGTCAGCTCAATTAGACCTAACCAATTAAAGGATAGTAAATTGACAAGTAAATTGAAAGTATTGGACTGTAGACTAAAAGAACATACCACATTGGCAATAGCTATAGACTGCCCATGTCCCACATGCTGTAAACTTAGTAATGATGTCATTTATCAATGGAAAAGGAAGAAGATGTCAGGTGATTAAAATGCCAGATTACTGCAATGGGAGCATGGTGCATCTGCATATGAAACCTCTACAGTCTTTAGTCCTAATATACTACTAAAAATTGATTTAGATCTAACTACATACTTGGATTTAACATTTTAAAACAAGATAGTCAAATCTTTCAAGACCTAAACGTTCATACTCAATCAATGTGCAAAACTGTCAATGATGGGTCTAATGAAGTTGTCCGGGCCTATTTGCAGTTATGTTATATTGCCACATGAGCTTCTATACAAATGACCAAGTTGCACAATCCATGTGGGCTAAGCATATCTCATCATATACATCACAGATTGTCCAAGTATTCCCCACATTAGGAAGCATCAAAATGTGTACCAACCATTGGACAAGTCCCACCATGAATGGTCTACATCTAACCACTTGTCCCATCAGTGAACATTTTCCCAATCAATTGACCGCGGCCAATAACCGACTGAATGTTTAAGATCATTTATTCATGAGATTTTCCTACCATGGCCAATTCAGTGGACCTCACCAGACATTTCATATCACAAACTACTGAGCATTGCCATGATCCATCAATTCAAACAACCTGGAATAATCCGAAGAGGATTGAGGGTTATGGATGGAATTACCGTATATAAGAATCATTGTTGCCCATTGTGAAACTTCTGTTGTGGGTAGAAATGGAGGTGGCGTAGAGGCATTCGCTGCCTCCATGGACGATGAAAGTGTTGCCCTGCTCATGAATCTTAGGACCAAGGAGTTGTGTATGAAGGCATCTGT
Organism: Magnolia changhungtana; assembly: GCA_030180095.1. Classification (NCBI taxonomy): domain Eukaryota; kingdom Viridiplantae; phylum Streptophyta; class Magnoliopsida; order Magnoliales; family Magnoliaceae; genus Magnolia; species Magnolia changhungtana. The sequence goes on along the minus strand of JASAUF010000462.1, from coordinate 2,134,300 downwards.
GGGAGTGAGAGAGAAGTATAGAGCGAGAGAATGAAGGGAATGGAATGTATCTTCCATGCCATTTTCTCTCTCTTTTAATTGTAAGAAGAGAGAGAGAGAGAGAGAGAGAGAGAGAGAGAGAGAGAGAGAGAGGGGGGGGGGGCTAGGGTAAGGGCATTTCATGCTATACCTCATTTTTTTGTCTCATATCATTAAATGATATAGAAAAATACATGGACCTTGTGGATGAAATACATACATCATGGTGGGACTCACAGAGCACCGACCACCAAGAATTGGCCAATGGTAAGGGGAATAGCCAATCTGTTTATGCAAGAGTCCTACTGAAGTGACGTCACTAGTTATATGGGTTCCACCATGATGTGTGTATTGTATCCACACCATCCATCAATTCGGAGAGATGTATCAATTGTATCCACATTATCCATCTATTTTTTTTCATATCACTTTAGATTATAATAGATTAAAAAAAAGAAGAAGAAGGAAGCAAACATCTACCCCATTAGTTAGTAGCATACGATGTAGGTGCACCCACCTTCCAGTGATTCAGATCATATTTCTAGTGCACTATGAATGGATCATGAATAAAGGTAACCTCCATCAAACAAACCAGCCATCTAATTAGTGTACATTGCACCATTGTATATATACCACTGGACATGTATTACTTTAAACCATCTACAGAGTTTATTATTAAAATGGATGGATGGGGTGGATCAAAGACATAAATCTAGGTGCATCCCACAGAGATTACTCAGTACCCGATCTCCTACCATCAAAATGCTTATTCGTGCAGTTGGCACGAGTTCTTGTGAGAACTTTTTGAGAACTTTAGTCCAAAATCTGAATGGTCCATGTGATGAAGCATCACATGAAACACAGGGCTCAACTTTTACATTGATCCAAAACTTTCATGGGCCATGTCAAAAGAAAACAGTTTTCTCCTTTGATTTTCATATCACTTTTCTATGACCCACCGGAGTATTAGATCGGAGTGAAAATTAGTCCAGGGGGGTTTAATGGGATGTTTTATCACATGAACCGTTCGGATTAGAGTCCCATGACACGTGTGGAAAGGATTGCACGTGCGCACGTGCACAAGTGAGCATACATACGAGTAAAACCTAATCCACTCCCATTTTTAAAGCAAAAAAGGAAACAAATCAAACCCTACCGTTTTGGGGAGGAGTAGAGAGAGAGGGCAATCATTGCAGAGAGAGAGAGAGATTGCAGAGAGGGCGGTCGTTGCAGACAGAGAGAGAGAGAGAGAGAGAGAGAGAGAGAGAGAGAGATTACAGAGAGGGAGGGCGATCGTTGCAGACAGAGAGAGATTACAGAGAGGGAGAGCGAGAGATTGCAGAGAGGGAGAGTGCGTTTCTCCATCTTCCCCTCTTTTTAAATCTTCAGTAACATTGAGGTATCTCTCTCTCTCTCTCTCAATCTCTCTCAATCTTAATTCTGATTTAGGGTTTTTCAGATTTTAGGGTGGATTCCACCGGAATGTTTATTTGCCATACAACTTGTTGATATGCTAGGTGGGGCCCATGGTGATGTTAGTCGCAATGGGCCGTGTAGCCCGCCTTACCCAACAATCCGACCTAGATTTGGGGATTTTAGGGCTTACAGATTTGGGGATTTCAGTTGTTTATGTTGTTTGTAACTTTTAAAAACAATTTTTGGCAACGCTGTTTACATATGGTGTTAATGTTCAAATTGTTTCCAAAAAAATTTTTCCCATTAAATGTTCATGGAGTTTTAGCTTCTAACAGACCAGGCTTTTTTTTTTTTCCATTGAAAGTTTGGGTTATTGAGAAGACTGGAAAGATTTACTGGGTATGGGATTCGAATGATTTTGGAAAATTAGTAGTTTCATGGAGTTTTAGTTTCTAAAAGGGCGATGTCCTTCAAAAAAAAACAGAGAATTTATAGTATGTTGTTTCTTCTTCCTTCTCTTTTGTACTCTTGCTATTTTCATTTGTCTTCCAAAGTCGATATCTGCCGTTAGGAGTTCTAAGCATTTAACATCAGAAATGGTTACAACCAATGTTCAAAAACTCAAGACTCACCTGAGAAATTGGTCTACTTGACCAAGTCAATAAAAAACCTTACTAATTTTATAGAGCTTGGGCAAGTCGAGGAACGAGGCTTCCAACTTGTAATACACTATACTCAGAGGTTAGCTTAACTAACTTGGCTTGGCAGACGTTCCAGTTGGTCTGTGAGTTTTCAAAACACTGGTTATAGCCAATCCAAAGATTATCTTAATGAAATAAAAATAAAAATAAATTGTAGAAGACTATCAAATGCATCATCACGACTCATCGTATGCCTCCAATGAGGCATGGAAAATTGTCTCTAAAGTATGTTAATTTTGCATGCTGACCACATTTGCAATGGAACTTGCATAATTGATAGCAAGGATCCCATAGATGTATGTTGATTTTGCATGCTGACTCTCATTGCAAAATATAGATCCTTGGCCACCCTTCATAGTTTCCATTTAACAATGCCTTATAAGAATTGTTATTTGATATCTGAGCCACTCATGGAGAACTGAATACAAAATAAAAAATGGATTCTCCGATGCAGCCATTCTACACTCCAGATCATCTCCAAGGACATGTCTTCGCATTTCTTCAAGCTTCACAAGACCACTTTTCTCACCCACAAGCAACTCCAAATGTAATATCCTCCACATAGATAAATGTCCCCTGTAACCCAAGGTTAGAAGAACCTTAAATTCCCTATTGACTCGAAGGAGTGCAGTACTGTCAGATACTGTGACTTCAGAAATTTCTTTAGGGAGTGAAACTTCCAGCAGTTTAGCTCTTAGAAGTGTATTGAACTTCTTTAAAGCTGGTTCTTGGCTAGCCTCAGTAAGTGCATTCTGAATTCCCATATCTTCTATGGATTTTGGTAAACGCTGATAATTTCCCATGAGGAGAACTTCAATAGCAGATGGAACATCATAAATTGGAGCATGAGCTTGCTGTAGTCTCTCATGCACGAAGAACATAGAATCGGCACTAGGGTGAAACATGTATCATGGCTTGAAAGGGTAGTCAGTAAGTTGTCTTGACAAGATCTTGAACCAATAGAACTTGCAAAAATCAGGCCACAACAGTTATTAGTAGGAACTCAACAAGAAGAGAGAGAGAGAGAGAGAGAGAGAGAGAGAGAGAGAGAGAGCACCTAACTTCCCACTTACTATGGCTCCCAGGATTTTTATGAGAAAATAGGAACCTAGAGTGAAACTTAATGTAGCTCAAGTGTTGTAGAGATCAAGCAACATTGTCAAGTTTAGATATACTGTAAAACCCAAAGCAGTCCAATATAGCTGATAGAATGTTGTGGAAATATTTGATCCCCGACCCAAAGTTAATGCAGTGTAATCAGGTTTTCAGTTCCATGGTTCACTTCTTGCTGTGAATGTTAAGGTTTCATCATTATTTTTTATCACTTCCTCTTGGCTAAACTGAATTCTTTAGGACTGAAACTACAAAATCTGTGGGTACTATTGCTAAGATGCAGTTAAAGATATGTGGAGGATGCTGATGTTGTCTATGCATGCTGAGAAAGAAACATGATTGGAAAATGCTTGTTATTTTAATACATGCAGTATTTTTAGATGTAAGTTGTTTTATATGCTTGTTGCCTATTCTTATCTGCTTGATCTATTTGATGTCGAAACCAGAAAGGTCTGACAGTAAATAACTTTTTTAAGTTTCCAACCTCTTCTCCCTTATGGTTGTAAATTGTAATATCTATGAGAATTTTCCTGATATAGTCATTTTCATGCAATAAAATGTTATGAAGACAGTTTATATATGCATCTTTTGAGATACTTTGCTTTGTTAATGTGTTTCCACTTATGATCAATGATTTGGGTTATGTATTTTCCTAATAGTTTCTCAGCTGTCATATCCTGAACCTGAGATTCTTCCTATTTATGTGTGTTATGTTGAACTTGTCTTGAATTCTAATAGTCTTGAAAACTGTATTTTACTTGTCATAGTGTGGCTCATTTCTTGGAATCTTGAGGTATGTTGGAGGATGCACTTGAAGTCGCTACCGATCCTAATTATAGATTTGATCTAGCTGTCCAGCTTGGGAGATTAGAGAAGTTTAAACTCATCAAGCTCATTAATTAACCCGGTGCTAGTTTTGTCGGGACAATGTTTAAATCGACGACACATTTGGTGAGTTTTGAAATGAAGGAATCAATTATAGTACCGGTTTGAGTGATGAGTTTGATGAGTTACTTTCTCAGGAAATATAGTCTGGCTAAGGATTTGGGAACAAAAATTGTTAACTATCTTTGGTTTGAGAATTGTATGAAGGAAGGAAAACGCCTACCAGAGGGTCCATATACCATGCAGAGGTATTATTGTTATTCCTTGTGCTGCTTAAATAGAAAAGCTAGAACTGCATTTTAATAGTTATATTTTTCTTTTGTGTTTTGATGAAGCTATCCATTTCCTATGGACAGTATTGGAAGGGCCTGGGCATTTGGATAGGTCGTGTTTATGTATTTGCTCGAAATTAATGGAGTAGACCCGGATGTGCGTTGGAGCTATCTGGAAGAGCGGGGGTCCCTGGAAGGTGGGAACTGCTGTTATAACCATGATGAAGCTATCCATTTCCTATGGACAGCATTGGAAGGGTCTGTCCATTTGGACAGGTCGTATTTATGTATTTGCTCGAAATTAATGGAGCAGACCCGGATGTGCGTCGGAGCTATCCGGATGAGTGGGGGTCCCTGGAAGGTGGAAACCGCTGTTATAACCATGATGAAGCTGTCTATTTCCTATGGACAACATTGGAAGGGCCTGGCCATTTGGACAGGCCGTGTTTATGTCTGTATTTACAGGGACCACACCCTTAACCTAAACCGAACACAAACCCGGTTTCCTAAACCTAAACCTTAACCTATTCTCAATTCCCAATGCTATAACCTATAACCTAAACCTAAACCTAACCTAAACCTATAACCTAAACCTAAAACCTAAACCAAAACCTATAACCTTAACCTAAACCAAAACCTATAACCTATAACCTAAACTTATAACCTTAACCTAAACCTAAAACCAAACCTAAACTTATAACCTAAACCTATAAACTATAACCTAAACCTAAACCTAAACCTAAACCTATAACCTAAACCAAAACCTATAACCTTAACCTAAACAAAACCTATAACCTAAACCTTAACCTATAACCTATAACCTAAACTTATAACCTTAACCTAAACCTATAAGCTAATACTTAAACCTAAACCTAAACCTAAATGTATTCTCAAATCCTAAACCTAAACCTAATCCCAATCCCAATCTTAACTCCCCAACCTAAACCTAAACCTAAACCTAAACTTCAAAACCCGATCCCAACCCGAACCCGATTTCCTAAACCTAAACCTTAACCTATTCTCAAATCCCTAAACCTAAACCTACACCAAATCCCAATCTCAACTCCCTAACCTAAACCTAAACCTAAACATGAAAACCCAAGCCTAAACCCGATCCCAAACTTGAACTCGATTTCCTAAAGCTAAACCTTAACCTGTTCTCAATTCCCGAAGCTATAACCTATAACCTAAACCTAAATCTAACCTAAACTTATAACCTTAACCTATAACCTTAACATAAACCCAAAACTTAAACCTTAACCTAAACCAAAACCTATAACCTTAACCTAAACCAAAACTCAGTAACCTAAACCTAAAACCAAAACTTAAACCTATAACCTAAACCTTAACCTAAACTTATAACCTTAACCTAAACCTAAAACCAAAACTTAAACCTATAACCTAAACCTATAAACTAAAACCTAAACCTAAACCTAAACCTAAACCTAAAACCTAAACCAAAACCAATAACCTTAACCTAAACAAAAACCTATAACCTAAACCTTAACCTATAACCTATAACCTATAACCTAAACTTATAACCTTAACCTAAACCTAAAACCAAAACCTAAACCTATAAGCTAAAACCTAAACCTAAACCTTAACCTATTCTCAAATCCCTAAACCTAAACCTACACTTAATCCCAATCTCAACTCCCTAACCTAAACCTAAACCTAAACTTGAAAACCCAAGCCTAAACCCAATCCCGAACCCGAACCCGATTTCCTAAACCTAAACCTTAACCTATTCTCAAATCCCTAAACCTAAACCTACACCAAATCCCAATCTCAACTCCCTAACCTAAACCTAAACCTAAACATGAAAACCTAAGCCTAAACCCAATCCCGAACCCGAACCCTATTTCCTAAACATAAACCTTAACCTATTTTCAAATCCCTAAACCTAAACCTTAACCTATTTTCAAATCCCTAAACCTAAACCTACACCAAATCCTAATCGCAACTCTCTAACCTAAACCTAAACTCGAACTTGAAAACACAAACCTAAACCCGATCCCGAACCCGAACCCGGTTTCCTAAACCTAAACCTTAACCTATTCTCAATTCCCAATGTTATAACCTATAACCTAAACCTAAACTTAACCTTAACCTATAACCTAAACCTAAAACTAAAACCTAAACTTATAACCTAAACCTATAAGCTAAAACCTAAACCTAAAACCTAAATGTATTCTCAAATCCCTAAACCTAAACCTACACCAAATCCTAATCTCGCTTTCTCTAACCTAAACCTAAACCTAAACTTGAAAACCCAAACATAAACCCGATCGCGAACCCGAACCCAGTTTCCTAAACCTAAACCTTAACCTAAACGTAAACTTAACCTTAACCTATAGCCTAATCCTAAAACCAAAACCTAAACTTATAACCTAAACCTATAAGCTAAAATCTAAACCTAAAACCTAAATGTATTCTCAAATCCCTAAACCAAAACCTACACCAAATCCTAATCTCAGCTCCCTAACCTGACCTAAACCTAAACTTGAAAACCCAAACCTAAACCCGATCACGAACCCAACCAAGTTTCCTAAACCTAAACCTTAAACTATTCTCAATTCCCAAAACTATAACCTATAACCTAAACCTAAACTAAACCTAAACCTATAACCTTAACCTATAACCTAAACTTAAAACCAAAACCTAAACCTAAACACGTAACCTAAACCAAGAATCTAAACCTATAAGCTAAAACCTAAACCTAAACCTAAAACCTAAATGTATTCTCAAATCCCTAAACCCGAACATAATCCCAATCCCAATCTCAACTCCCAACCTAAATCTAAACCTAAACTTCTAAACCCGATCCCGAACCCAAACCCGATTTCCTAAACCTAAACCTTAACCTATTCTCAAATCCCTAAACCTAAACCTACACCAAATCCCAATCTCAACTCCCTAACCTAAACCTAAACCTAAACATGAAAACCCAAGCCTAAACCCGACCCCAAACCCGAACCTGATTTCCTAAACCTAAACCTTAACCTATTCTCACTCCCAAAGCTATAACCTATAACCTATAACCTAAACCTAACCTTAACCTATAACCTTACCCTATAACCTAAACCTAAAACCAAAACCTAAACCTATAACCTAAACTTATAAGCTAAAACCTAAACCTAAAACCTATAACCTAAACCTATAACCTAAACTTCTAAGCTAAAACCTAAACCTAAACCTAAACCTAAATGTATTCTCAAATCCCTAAACCTAAACCTACACCAAATACTAATCTCAGCTCCCTAACCTAAACCTAAACCTACACTTGAAAACCCAAACCTAAAACCGATCCCGAACCCGAACCCAATTTCTTAAACCTAAACCTTAAACTATTCTCAATTCCCAAAGCTATAACCTATAACCTAAACCTAAACCGAACCTAAACCTATAACCTTAACCTAAACCTAAAACCAAAACCTAAACACAGAACCTAAACCTATAAGCTAAAACCTAAACCTAAACCTAAAACCTAAATGTATTCTCAAATCCCTAAACCTAAACCTAATCCCAATCCCAATCTCAACTCCCAACCTAAACCTAAACCTAAACTTCTAAACCCGATCCCGAACACCGAACCCGATTTCCTAAACCTAAACCTTAACCTATTCTCAAATCCCTAAACCTAAACCTACACCAAATCCCAATCTCAACTCCCTAACCTAAACCTAAACCTAAACATGAAAACCCAAGCCTAAACCCGATCCCGAACCCGATTTCTTAAACCTAAACCTTAACCTATTCTCAATGCCCAAAGCTATAACCTATAACCTATAACCTATAACCTAAACCTAACCTAAATGTATAACCTTAACCTATAACCTTAACATAAACCCAAAACCTAAACCTTAACCTAAACCAAAGCCTATAACCTTAACCTAAACCAAAACCCGCAACCTTAACCTAAACCTAAAACCAAAACCTAAACCTATAACCTATAACCTAAACCTATAAACTAAAACCTAAACCTAAACCTAAACCTAAACCTATAACCTAAACCAAAACCTATAACCTCAACCTAAATAAAAACCTATAACCTAAACCTTAACCTATTACCTATAACCTATAACCTATAACCTAAACTTATAACCTTAACCTAAACCTAAAACCAAAACCTAAACCTATAACCTAAACCTATAAGCTAAAACCTAAACCTAAACCTATACCTAAACATTAACCTATTCTCAAATCCCTAAACCTAAACATACACCTAATCCCAATCCAACTCCCTAACCTAAACCTAAACCTAAACATGAAAACCCAAGCCTAAACCAGATCCCGAACCCGAACCCGATTCCCTAAACCTAAACCTTAACCAATTCTCAATTCCCTAAACCTATACTTATAACCTAAACCTAAACTTTAACCTAAAACTAAACCTAAACCTTAACCTAAACCTATAACCTTAACCTAAACCAAAACCTATTACCTATAACCTAAACTTATAACCTATAACCTAACAGTAACCTAAACCTAAAACCTAAACCTTAACCTATAACCTATAACCTAAACCTAAACCTAAAACCTAAATGTATTCTCAAATCCCTAAACCTAAACCTACACCTAATCCTAATCTCAACTCCCTAACCTTAACCTAAGCTTAAACTTGAAAACCCAAACCTAAACCCGATCCCGAATCCAAACCCGATTTTCTAAACCCTAAACCCTAAACCCTAAACCCTATACCTATTCTCAAATCCCAAAACCTATACTTATAACATGAACCTAAACCTAAACCTAAACTTAAACCCAAACTTGGAGGAGCTACGAGGCAGAGGGAGGAGTAGGAGAAGAGGATAGAGGATCAGCTGGCGAGGCAGAGGAGGATGGAAGAAGAGTTGGTGAAGTAGAGGGAGGAGCAGGAGAGGAGGATTTATGCGTGAATGAATGTGATGCAGATAAGATTGTTTGTGTTTGGATGAATGTACTTTATGTAGTTTGGGTTTAGATGGATGTGAATGTGAATATGATGAAATGTGTATATCAGGATGAATATGATGGAATATATTGTTAACAGGTGTATATCAGGAATTTTGTACGATTTTTGAGTTGGAATATTTTTTTTAAAAAAAGATAGTTCTGGCGATGAAAATTTTCGTCGCTAAAAGATATGTTAGTTTATTTTTAGCAGCGAAAATTTTTACTGCTAAACGTCTTATACTGTACAAGACTTTTAGCCGTGAAAATTTTTGTTACTAAAAACAGAAGCATTTTCTTCTTGAAACTTTTTAACAGCGAAAAGTTTCGCTGCTAAAAGTCTTGTATAGTATTTTTTAGCGACGAACATTTTTGGCGCTAAAAGTTTATGTAGTTTAGGTTTGGCTGGATGTGAATGTGAATATGATGAAATGTGTATATCAGGATGAATATGATGGAATATATTGTTAACAAGTGTATATCAGGAATTTTGTACGAATTTTGAGTTGGAATTTTTTTTTTTTTTAAAGAAACTTTTGGCGACGAAAATTTTCATTGCTAAAAGATATGTTAGTTTAATTTTCGCTGCTAAAAACAAAAGCATTTTCTTCGCTAAAAGTTGAAACTTTTTAGCAGCGAAAAGTTTCGCTGCTAAAAGTCTTGTCTAGTATTTTTTTAGCGACGAACATTTTCGCCGCTAAAAGTTATGTAGTTTGGGTCTGGATAGATGTGAATGTGAATATGATGAAATGTGTATATCAAGATGAATATGATGGAATATATTGTTAACAGGTGTATATCAGAAATTTTGTATGGATTTTGAACTGGAATATTTTTTTTAAAAAAAAAGAAACGTTTGGCGACGAAACGTTTCGTCGCTAAAAGATATGTTAGTTTATTTTTAGCAGCAAAAAGTTTCGCTGCAAAAAGTCTTGTACAGTACAAGACTTTTAGCAGCGACAAGTTTTGCTGCTAAAACTGGAGCATTTTCTCTATACATGCTAAAAGTTGAATATTTTTAGCAGTGAAAAGTTTCGCTGCTAAAAGTCTTATACAGTATTTTGTAGCGACGAACATTTCGCCGCTAAAAGTTTAAGATAATGAGTCTTTAGCGACGAAATTTTTCGTCGCTAAAAGTATGATACTTGATTTTTAGGTGCGAAGCGAAAATTTTCGCACCTAAAAGTAATTTATTGGAAATGTTGGAAAAAATGTTTAGAGCATTTAGCGATGAAAATTTTCGTCGTTAAAAGTCTCATACAGGATTTTTAGCTACGAACATTTTCACAGCTAAAAGTAATTCATTCAAAAGCACCGAGAAAACTTTAGGAGCCTTTAGCGACGAAAATTTTCATCGCTAAAAGTCTAATCCACGATTTTTAGCAGCGAAAATTTTCGTCGCTAAAAGTCTAATCCACAATTTTTAGCAGCGAAAATTTTCGTCGCTAAAAGTTTCGTCGCTAAAAGTGAACTTTTAGCGACGAAAAAGAATTTTGTTGCTAAAAGTGACTTTTAGCGACGAAAACGTGTTTCATCGCTAAAAACCCTCTTTCTTGTAGTGAGAGACCGTGAGCGGTCCACTATAACCAAGAACTAAAAGTAGTATAGCTCTTTATTCAACCACCTATTAAAAAAAATAGATGATTTGCAAATGAACTTTTTCTCACAGTGATAGTAGAGATAAATCGATTCACATAATGTAAAACTAGAAACAACTAAATTATTCTACTGAAACAAAAATAAAACGTTATAAAGACAATCCTCAGCGATTCAATATATGTGGTGTAGATGACAAGATCCTAGAGGTGGGCATCGAGCCGAGTCGAGTCAAGGTGGACCAAGCTTGGCTTGGCTTGTCCATGATGTACTCGAGTTCGAGCTCAACATTGAAGCTTGGCTTGTTTGCCAAAGCTGTCGAGTCGAGCTAGTGGTTCGAGTCGAGTCGAGTCGAGTTTACCTCGAGTCAAGCTCGAGCTTGTTGGGTGAGAGAGTAATGGATTCTGTTCTTGATCCTCCTCCATTGATGAAAAATTCAAAAATTTTAAGAGAATCAAAGCAAAATCTAATGAAAAAATCAAACAAAGCTTCGAATCGGATGAGGAAACCTGTAAGAACCGATCTGTTCTTGATCTTCTTCCACCAGCAGAAATCCAAGTACTGGAAAAGAAACAGAGCAGAACATAGATTAGAAATTCAAGTAAAGAGCTCTAGCCAATCAGACCATTGGATTTCCTTGAAGCTCTAACAAATCTGAGAAGAACCCATCTCGAATTTCTTGGGTTTCTCGCCTAAGAAGTAGATCTCAAGAGATTGAAATCATACTATTGTGGAGCTAAAATAAAAACTGATGGTGGTGGTCGGGGCGGGCGTGCGGCTGGCAGTGGGCAGAGAAAGAGAAGAAAGGGAAAGGAAAGGGGGTGGTGCGGTCAGGTAGAGACTCTAGGGCTTGTTTTTTATTTTTTTTTATTTTTAAGTTTAAACTTAAAACTTATATTATATATATAATATTTAATATATTTATTAATCGAGCCGAGTCGAGGTCGAGTTCAAACTTCGAGTCGAGTCGAGTTCGAGTCGAGTGGAGTTGAAATGCCCCCTGGTCAAACTTGGCTTGAACTTAACTCAAGCTTCAAATAATTAGCTTGGCTTCGATTGAATCAGCCATTCGAGCCGAGTCAATCCGAGATTACTCGAGCTAAGTCGAGCGAGCTTTTCGAGCTAGCTTGACTCCTGAACAGCCCTACAAGATCCTAAACCTAAGTTTTCCTTGGTCCAACAACTTGGGTACAAATAAAAGGAATTATACCACTGAAAGAAAAGAAAATGGTCTTCCTTAATCTAACAACTTGAGCATAGATGAAGGGAGTTTGTAATGCCCTAGTTTTCATAACCCGAATTTAGTACTTGTTTTTCGAAAACCCGTGTTAAACTTTAAAGATAGCCCAAATTTCACATATAGTTTTTTTTTTTTTTTTTTTTCTTTTTCAAAAGTAAGAATTTCAGCGGAAGAAACAAATCAAATATAATGAAAATTTTGTATACACATTCAAGATATATGAGCAAATGCCCATATGGCTTATACAAACCAATGTCTCAATGTTAACAAATGTAGGAAGGAAACAATTTAATACATGAAAGAGAATAAAATGAAACTAGACTTGAGCTGCAAGATCGCGCAGCTTCTCTTGGAACAAAACGGTGATATATCTCTAATATCTATATCATACTCCTCATCAGCCTGAATATAAGTATCTTTCAATTCACCTACACCATTTGTACGGTTATATATTTAAAGCATGAGTGGTCGGCTCAATGAGAATTCACATCTTCTGGGAAGCTTGGCATGCTATGAATGAAACTAAGTTTGATGGTAAAAGGATGAAGGTTGCGTCCTCTATTGCCCGTATCAAATGGTGGGCAAAACCCATTCTTCAAGATGTCTCCTTAGACATCCCTCTTAGAGTTCGGTTCAGGAATGAGATAGGGATCCCGCCCCTTCAACAACGCCAGTTTTGCCCCCAAATCATCAAATGGAAAAAGCTGGCAACTGGGTGGGTCAAGCTGAATGTGGATGGGTCAGCAAGAGGCAACCCAGGTTTATCAGGGGGAAGTGGTGTTTGCAGGGAGGACAAAGGAAATCTCATTTTTGCTTTCTCCACATGCTATGGGATGGGCTCAAACAATCTTGCTGAACTGTATGCAATCCATGATGGGATCATGTTTTGCCTGGCTAGAGGGTTGCAAAAGACACTACGCCAAAATCACAAAGCAAAAATCACTTGGTTTAAAATCGCTTGGTTTAATCCGTCGGATTTAATCTGTCGCTAATGAAAAAAGCCCGTCGCCAATCCCATCTTCCTCGAAAATCCATAAACATGTCGCAGAATTTCACAACAGACCAAAATCCATCTCTAAAATCTGATTTACGACGGATTGTGGTCCATCGTAAAATGGCGACGGAGTAAATCCATCGCAAATTTTAATTTTGTAACGGAATATCAGTTGCAAATTCCCGTCCAAAATAGCGATTTGCGACGGTTTTTAGTTGCTTTTGTGACGGATCATGGTCCGTCGTAAAAGGACTTTTGCCTCCAACATTTATTTTTTTTCATTTTTTTTTAAGAATATGGTGGAAAATTATATTTTTTTGTAATTTAAGAATTATAGAATTTTAGTGGTTTAATCATACATATTTGTATCTAAGATTATTTTTTAACAATTTAATGCAAAAAAAAAAAGAAATTATTTTCTTTTTATATCAAATGAGTGGAAATTATTATTATTTTTTTTAAAAATTTAAAACTAATATTTAAATGATTTGTAATATCACATCAAAAAGAATATTGAGAAGCTTAAGAATTTTAACAATGTTTGAGAAAAATTGAGATTTTGAAAAAAAAAAATCACGATTTAATAAAAATCTATTTTGTGGGAAAAGTTTTTTTTGAATAAAGTTAATTTTGAAAAAAAAAAAGAATTCGATTCTGAGAAATAAATAATATCCTGAAAAATAAAATTAAAAAGATTTTTTTTAAATGTGAAAATTTTGACAACGTTGAAAAATGAAAATATTTTGAAAAAGAAAATGAGAGTTTGTATTTTGAAAAATAAAATAAAATTGAGAAGTTCAAAAAAAAATTGACAAGTTCGAAAAAAATGCTTTTAAAAAAATGGGGAAGTTTGAAAGAATTGAAATTTTTAAAATAAAACGATATTAAAAAAATCGATACTTCAACAAAAAACAGACATTTTGATACGAAAAATAAAGAAGTTGAAAAAATTTGTGATATTGAAAATAATTAAAAATGTTCAAAATTTGAAATTAAAAGAAAAAGTTATTTATAATAACATTGAGATTTTGATTAAAAAAATATCATTTTAAAAAAGAAAATTGAAAAGTTGAAAACAAAATGATGCTTTTGAAGGAACAAAAAATCGGCATTTTGAAATTTTTGAGAAAAAAAATTTAAAAATTGAAATTTTTTTGAGATTTTGAAAATTAAAATTCAGAATTCGTATTTTAATTTTTTCGAAATATTTTATAATAAAAATGATATTTTGCTAAAAGTTTTCAAAGAAAAATTAGGAGTAAAAAAATATACATTTAGGAAAAAACGTGATTTTTAAGTGGAAATTGAAATTTATCAGTGAAAAAAAAAAATATGTTTTACTAAATTATTATGCACATCCACTGATTGAATCTTTAACCGTTTTTGGACAATCTAATCAGTCCATATTGAAGAGTGAATAACTTTAGATGTTTAAATCAAATTTCACTCAAATTGTTGATCAATGTTGTATGCCTAATATCTTTCTCATATGTAGCCTGATCGAGGTGAATAACTAGTCAAATTGAGGGTATTGATTAGTAAAATAGAGTGAATAGACCAGACATGTAAAATGGCTCAAATATTTTGGTCAAAATTGTGACCCAACTTATTGACCTTGTGAGAACCTAAGAATTGATGTAAGTTTTGTGAGCCCCATCATAATGTGTGTCGAATATCAACACCGTGCATTTGATGTGTCCCCTTTAGTTTATGAGATATCTTAAAAATCATCCGAATACGAAACTCAGGTAGGCCATACCATCTAAAACTATGTGAAGACATCCTAAAAAAATATAAAAGCACTTGGTGGGGCCCATATGAGTTTTGGATGCGGCTGAAACTTGGTCTGACCCCTCATCCAAGTGGAACACACATAATGAATGGGTTGGATCTGTTAATCACATCTAGGTGGGCCCAATATATGATTATGAATGTTTTAATAGGAGGGTAATCCCTCTCAACTATAGTATGTGGTGTAGCCCACCCAAGTCATGGATTGACTTTATATTTTAATCCCGTGGCCCACCATGGAATGTTGCATCTGATTGATGGGGCAGATCTAAATTTCAAGTGAACCCCACCATGTAAAAGAGTGGGATAGTGACACCAACTGATGAAACCTTCTTAGGGCCCACCAGATGTTTATTTGAGATCCAACCTGTTATAAGTTAATACAAACATGGAATAACTGAAAATGATTTTAGAGATCATTTTATAATATGAGCCCAAAAGTGATTCATATCCTAAGCTCAACTGGACCACACAAACAATAGCAATGGGACAATGATTCTCACCATTAAAACATTCGTAGGGCCCACATAATGTTTACCTTCCATCCAATCCGTTAATAATACCACATATACCTAGATGAAGAGGAAAAACAAAAATTATATTGATCCAAAACTTTTGTGACCCTCAAAAGGGTTTCAATGGTAGACATTCATTCTCCCACAGCCTTTTATAGTGTGGTCCACTTGATCTTTAGATGTGTCTTATTTTTTGGCCCAGGACTTATGACAAGCTCTCCAAATGGACAAACGGCTTGGATATAACATATACCTCATATGGGACCCACAGAAAACACCAGCAACGTCGGTGGTGTGTGGTATACACTGGAAATGGATTGGCTACTCCCCCTGACACCACCCCATGGATGGTGGTCGGTGCTTTTTAGGCCCCATCGTGATGTATGTATTTCATCCATTCCGTTAATCCATTTTTATAGATCATTTTAGGTCTCTATCCCAAAATTTTGAGGGATATAAATCTCAGGTGGACCACACCATAGGAAAACAATAGTGATTGGATATTCATCATTTAAATCCTCCTAAGGCCTACTGTACTGTTTATTTTACATCCAATCTGTTGATTAGGTAATAAAGACCCAGATGAAGGGAAAAAACAAAGATTAGCTTGGTCTAATACTTTTATGGCCCTCAAAAAATTTTTAATGGTCAATGTTCATTCAACATTGTTTCCTGTAATGTGGTCCACTTGAAATTGGGATATACTTCAATTTTTTTGTAATACTATGAAATGATCTAGAAAAATAGATGGACGGCATGGATGAAGCACATACATCATGGCGGGGCCCATAGAGCACCGACCACCAACCATTGGCTAGTGGCAAGGGGAGTAGCCAATCTGTTTCCAGGTACACTAGCTAAGGAGTGTCAGCACTCGTCTTTACACGACACGTACCCACACAGCTCCTAGGGCTCTCTCTCTCTCTCTCTCTCTCTCTCACCCTTGCCCTAATCCCCCCTCTCTCTATCTCTCCACCCACGATTTCCCTCTGTCTTCGCCCCCTAACCTCTCTCTCTTTCTTTGATCCAAAGAAGGGAGGGAGTCGAAACGACGCCCTCCCTACCCACACACGCCCTCTCTCTCTCTCTCTGAATCTCTCTCTCTCTCTCTCTCTCTCTCTCTCTCTCTCTCTTCCTTGCCATCAATCGAGTTCCTTCAGCGGGTAGGATACCCTGCTTTTCTCCACTTCGGAGGGAGAAAAAGAAAAACCTCGATTCTTCCAAGAGCTTTTTCGATCCTCTTCAATGGAGATTTTCATCAACTGATGCATCATCTCGACCGAAGCTCTCCATCTCTTCTTTGATGGAGGAAAGCCGCAAGCTCTACCCAGAGATCTTCGTCCAAGAATCTCAGCCGTTGGAGGCCAGGGTTTCTCATCTAAGCCTTGACGGAGAACATGATCAGGTATCTGTTTCTCGTCCCTTAGAGGAATTTCAGTATATTGTTTAGGGATTCGGTTTTGTATTTGAGTAGAAGGAATGATTTATGTATTATTTTTTTTTTTATAGATTGAGAAATAGAAGTTCGGAAATTCGAAATATGAATTTGTTCGGTTTGGATTCCTTTCCATTTCTTTTTATTTTCTAGAATTTGATTGTCATCTCTTCTATTCATTTGTTTGGAGATTTCTTTTTGGGATCTCCAGGAGAGTCTCTTTTTGTGGTTCTTATGGAAGAAACGAATATGAATTGAATGGGTTTGCACTTTTTTTTTTTCTTTTTTATTTTAAATGGGCTTGCATTAAAATAGATTTTGCAACTTATCTATGGATTTCCTATTGGAGTTGATTGTACTATGCTACATGGAGCTAGTTCTGTGTTATGGTTGAGACCTATAAGCCACAAATGGTAGTTGATCTAGACTGTATGAACCTTGGATCCAATAGTTTCCAGGACAGAGGTGTGTGGTTCCACATGCTTTGCTTTGTAGAGATTAGGGTTTGGCAAGATATGTAAAAAAAAGTGTGTTTTTTTGCTCATGTTTATAAAATTTCAACTGTTTAAAGCTGAAATCTGTGAAGAAGAAGTTATTTTCTTGTGCAAATAAGAAACTTCAACTGCTTGAAGGTCAAATCCATAAAAAGTACCATTTTAGGGGTAAATCTGAGATTTCAGCTCCTTAAAGCTTCAGAATCTGTAGTGATAAGAACACAACACTGTGGATCGACCAACTATATGTCCATAGTAAAGCGACTACTTGTTTCTATTTATTCTTGTTATTAAAGTGACTGCTTAATCCATAGTAAATCCATATTCACTACAACTTTGGTATATAATTGTCCCTAGCACCTTGCATCATTTTCAAAGTTCCTCATTTATTTCAAATTTTATTTCAGTCTATTCTAAATCCAGTTTCAATCACAGTTTTTTTTTTTTTTAATGTTTCTTCTAAATGTTGTTTCTGCTATGTAATTTGAAATTGACTTAACTGGATTTGTTAAAATGGCAGGAGAATCAGTTTGCTATAATAGATGCTTGCTACCCTCAGTCAAAATGTTACCATAGCACTCACTTTGAATGTTTCAAACAGGCCAATCCATGACTTAGGTGGGCCACACAACAAGCAACAGATAAGAGTGGATGCCTGCCCAGTGAAACCTTCTTGACTTAGGTGGGCCACACCACAGGCAACAATTGTGATTTTCTACAAACTGTAATGTTACCTTGTTATCTTTGAACAAATGTAGGCCTTGTTTCATATATAAAACTTGTGCAAACAGCTTGATAATGACACATATGTTGAGCTTTTCCTCTTTCTTTCATTTGTTAGACATTGTGAACATCTGCAATGAACTAATAACTGCCTTCATATTTGTTGTAGTTAGGCGGTAAATAAATGTATAAAGACAGTAGGAATTGGTTTTATGTTGTCTCCCAAATACACCACCCATCAATGAAAATTGTTGGCCTTATGAGAAAACTGCTCAAAGTGAAGACAGTCTTCAATATCTTGGGACCTATGTTGAATCCAGCGCAGATACCTTTTACAGTTGTTGGTGTCTATGATGAGGATTTGGTAAGTCTGATATATTGGATGTCTTGACAACATGACTCAACTATTATTGTTGAATTTAGCAAATGATCTTTTTTTACTGGATAAGCAAACACTAATATTAAGCTTTGCCATGTCTCAGGAGACAAAAATTAGTCGAATAGAAGAGAAACTGGTACCATTTTTATGAGAATATATAGAATCCTTGAGTAGTTGGATGGTGTTTGGAAAGATGTATATTGTATTATTGTAGTTGTTATTTGCATAAAAAATACGATACATATTATTGTTATGCAGCTTATACTTTGTGAGAACTCCTGAATTTCTTTATTTATGACAACCCTCTAATTGAACCCTGTAATTGAATGGTCAGGATTGTTTAATAGATGTGTAACCCCCCAAATTTCGAGGGTCGAGCAAAGCTCTACTCCTGAGATTCAGAACCTCACTTATGCAGCATGGATGATGACATTCAGATTTTGTCCATGTTAATGAGTTAAGCATGCATGGGATTATACTAAACAACATATCATACTCCGGATATAATTAAATTAAGCAAGCGGAAGTCTGAAACAAATCCATTTAAGCATGTGGGTGTTTCACAAACCTCCAGAGTATGAGTACGTAATCGGGTTTAATATATATACATGAATTGTTTCAAAATAAACAAAATATGGAAATGTAAAGTGTCCAACTAAGCCAGATATCCCAGTGGTCCCTACGCATCGGCACGAGGTCTATATCGACCTGCCCGAGAGCTGAAAGTAGGAGAATTCCTCCTCCTCATCAAAGAAGTCTTGCTTCATTGCAAAGACTTCATCTGCACATGCATCTAAATCAGAGTCTGGTTATTTTAAAACACCGGCCTAGAGTGGGAGTGAGTGATCAACTCAATGGTTCTATAAGGCAAAAATTAACATCTTATCAAGTCAATTAAGCAATAATGATAAAGCAAATATAACAATCACTTCCTAACTACTCTTTTTAATGCAGGAATGGAGTGCAAGTAATGATGTATGCCCTCGCATTGAAGCCCCCTCACAAGCGACTCCAACAACCTATTTTGCATACGACAACACTTTCTCAAAACGGTGCAACTCCATCGCCTTTAAAGCACATCCTAACTAATGCGGTGCAATGCATGGTCGTGTTAATTAAGTAAATAATTAAGCTTATTCATACAGCAAGTTTGGAAAGCTAGGATACCTCCCTTTATATCATTGACCCAAATCGAAGGATCTATCTAGGTTCGTCACTCCTAGTTAAGCACATACGATAGGTAAGTTGTAAGGTCGTCACTCCTAATGAAACGTATACGATAGGCAAGTTATGAGAAATTATACTCACAGTCACTACGGGGAGGCTCGTCACCTCAGTGTAGGCCAACAGCTCGAACACGGTGTCTCATACCACCATGCTCGGTTCACGAGTCTTAGTTGCTCACTGGTCACTACGGGGAGGCTCGTCACCTCAGCGTAGGCCGACAGCTCGAACACAGTGTCCAATACCATTATGCCCGGCTCATGAGTCTAACGGATCATGGTACCATGGTTAAAGTGGGCCTTTACATTGGTGAGGGGTACCTTAGATGCGAACAGTAGTGTCCATACATGAAAAACACACAACAGGTCAATCGGTTCATTAAGCAAGCTCGATTAGTACAGGCACACGCTGACTTAATCAACATGGAGTGCATAAGCACCCCTCGTGGCCTAACCATTGTCGACAATCGTCATGCAACCCGGATTCATCGAGTATACCCAATGTAGCGAGACTAGTTTGGCCACCCGAATAGGGACTATTACCGATTGCCTGGTCTACATTGTAGCCTCAATCCTACTCATATGCAGCTAACAAACACATGTGATATTCATCTCATCATTTAACAAACAATCCAAGTGGATTCCTCACTTGGGCATTTCATCGAACACGTTGATCATGTTACTAAACACTTGCATTTGATCAATTAATTACATAGAGAAAAATATGATTACATAAAGGAAATTATACATATGCATACGGCAATAAAGAATACTATCTTAGTACTCGTAGTAAATACAAATCATCAACAATTTCTCATTCAGACAATTCATCAAACACATAGACTAGGTTAGTTATAACATATGTTTTATCAAATCTTTATACAAAGAGATCAACATGCATATGATAATGATAAATCTTAGATCAGTAATTATGGCAAGCACAAATCATTTCAAATGTTTATTCAAACATTTCAACAAACACATGGAATGCATATTTTACTCATCACAGTTCATAGGTACATTTCATACAGAAATCGACGTATCTAAGACAATACGATAGCAATCAAGTCAGACATAAATCATTAGCTAACATGAAAGCATTGATCAACCGCAACCTAAGCATTTATAGTCCGTACCTTTCTTCGGAATACTCGACTCAGAGTCAGTTCAAACTCTACATTTCTGGAAATGGAATGTCGGACACCTAAATGGCGAAACAGATTAGCTAGGTTAACGACAATTATCCTAGATCTCTTCAACGATATTAGGGTTAGGATTTCTTACCCGAAATCGTAGTCGAAAAAGGTTGGGTAGCACAACGGTGCAGAGATTTGGTGCGTGGATTCGTGGGAGAGGATCCCTGCAGCGATCTCTCAAAATCTCTCTTCTCTCTTTCCTCTTTTCTCCTCTTTTCTCCTCTCTCTCCCTTAAGGTTTTTGTAAATTCGTAAATGAGAGAGGAGGGGTGAAATAAGGGCTATTTATAAGCCCAGAAGTGATGCAAATGGCCCCAGGGCCACTTTATACACAGCTGTTTATAACGAACAGGGCTCATAGGGAGGCCCACGACTCATCTACATCATAGGGTACGTTCCTTGACAAAGGATCCATGCCAGGACATGATTTCAGTGTGATCGGATAAGCCGATCGACCGTGAAGAACCTGTGTCAGATCAACAATCATACTTACTCATCAGTTATACGGATATATGCAGGGAAATTTCCTTTCCCCATGGGTGAAGTTTGGTCACAAACTAATGGTCTGAAATCCTCAATTTCGCGTGAGAGTGAACGGCCCAATTAACTTAAGTTTCCTTTCATTTTCTAAAGATATTCGCATTTCTCACACACTTCACTTATGACTCAAGTTGGACGTTTCAGGACACTATCTGGGCTTGATTCCCGCGATGTTGTCAAGCCCAGTAGGATGGACATGGTCATATAGTTTTGCGGTCATTGGCCCCTCGACATGTAGTCTAAGTCCAATACAGGGTTTCAATGTACTCCCGAGAGGGATAGGCTTTTGAAATTTCTCCTAGGTCTTTAGGTAGCATTGAGCCAGTGGTACTCATAGTTTTAGGCCTTCTCATTTGTGAAAATGATGGCCCAAGCTTAATCCACCGATTATTTAGTTTAGTACTTAACTAAATCCCGCCTAAAGTATACGACAGGATGCAGTACTTGGGTAGTTCTACCTGAGGTGGTACTTGGGTCTTTGTACAGATTTTTTCGGGACGTTATAATCTACCCCCCTTAAAGAAAAATTTCATCCCCGAAATTAGTACCTTTTCATACTCCTCGAGGATTTGTAGGTAGTTCTTATGGACTTCGGCTTCCTTTTCCCAAGTAGCCTCCTCCTCTGTGTGATGTGTCCATAACACTTTCACGAGTGGGATGACCTTGCTGTGCAACAGTTGTTCCTTCCTATCTAGAACACACGTGGGCCACAATACATAAGTAGCGTCTTCTCTTAGCTGCACTCGCTCCCACTTAATAATATGAGTAAGGTCGGGAACATATTTCTTCAGCATCAATACATGAAATACGTTGTGCACTCCTGCGAGTGGTGTGGGCAAGGGGAGACGGTATGCCACCACACCCACTCGGTCTAAAATCTAGAATGGGCCAATGAATCTCGGTATGAGTTTCCCCTTCCTGCCAAAATGAAGTACTCCTTTCATTAGGGAAACTTTAAGGAATACATGGTCCACAACTTCGAATTCTAACTATCTCCATCTCGTATCAACGTAACTCTTCTGCCTACTCTAGGCCGTAACGAGTCGATGCCTAATAATATCGATCTTTTCTAAGGTTGCATGAACCAGATCTGGGCCAACCAAGCTTTTCTTACCAACTTCCGCCCAATAATGTGGAGCCCGACATGGGCATCCATATAAGGCTTCATAGGGAGCCATGCCAATGCTTATTTTGAAGCTATATAAGCAAACTCGACATAAGGGAGACAGTCATCCTAGCTGTCCTTGAAGTCAAGTACGCACGCTCGCAACATATCCTCGAGTATCTGATTTACCCACTTCGTCTGCCCATCTGCCTGAGGGTGGAACACTGTTGAGGATCAAATATTACATATCAAACCCAAGTTATTTCTTAGATTTACAAACATGGTAATGTTTAACAGCCCGATTTAATCGTGTTTGTGATGCAGGGTGTATTTACGAGCTTGTATTGAAATAAGGTGCTAAAAGCTGAGATTTAATGCTCAGAATTCACCAGAGCATGGGACGGACCCCAGGAGACCAAGATCGACAGATTTACACATCAGAGATCTGAGAAAATTGAGAAACTGAAGCTCAAGTGGCCTGAAAGTCAGCCAAAATGCAAGATCACAGGGTTTCAACCATCCGTTAGGATCGAAACTGCATACAGGGCCTGAAGATCATAAATTAGTCGTACACGTCGAATTTCAACTCCCGGATCCCTGTAGAAGTGACCCAACGAACAGATCAGCCCTTTAATACCTGATGTGGGGCTTGCTTGACATCTGGATATGCTTTAATTTTGGTCTCAACCCCTTAAACAGGGTGACAGAATGGATGGACGAAATAGATTTCACATATACATCACTGTGGGATCTACACATGCGACGCGTGTGCACAGTGTATACATGGTTGGACGAGCACCAGACCAATGTTCTTGGTCAAAGAGTCTTTGACCCATGCCTTCTTTAAAATTACAAAACCCCCAGCGTCTTTAAAACGGACGGCTATTTTTGGGTAGTGGGGCCCACCCATCATCCAAATAGGTGATCTAGACTATTCATTCACTCAAGAGGGGGGTCCTGACCATCGCCTAGGTGACAGAATACTGGAAAACAACGGAGATCGTCTTTCAACTGTCCAAGCCGAAAACCAACGGTGCAATGAAAAACCTTGTGGACCACACCGAAACCAATCCAAATCAACCATACCTGACAGGTTTTTCGAGGGGAATATAATGGACGGTATGGATTTTTCAAAGGACAGATGCACTGGACCTCACCAAGAACCAACGCGAGAAATTTACGTAGCCTGGACGCATCCGAACGTTGTCCGTCCGCTGGGAGTTGAGGTGGCCCACAAAGATCACCAAATGGATGATCCGAGACATCCATCATATCCAGGGGAGGGCTTCGACCAAAACCCAGTCAGTTTCATGCACCCATGCAGTCATTCAAACGTGCAGAGCAAGGAACAAGCTACCACGTTGAGTAATGGTGTGGTCCACCCAGAGCTCGAATCCACTTCGATCTTGGAATAGTGGCCTAAATCGATACCACAAACCTAGTGGAAAGACCTGATTCTTTAGTAACCATAGAAGATGGGCCCCACGAAGCATCAACGTAAGTTATTTGCATTCTCTTCCGCTACGTAAATCTCCAGGTCCACTGCCTTGTGCGTGAATTCCAACCATCGACTCCAAGCTCTCCACCATCCTTACCTCTATAAAAGGAGGAGAAAGAGAGAGAGAAAGGCATCCTTGGTAGTGGGATCTTAGGCAGGCAGCCGTGGAGGCCAAGTTGTGGAGCGTGGGGCGGCATCCTTCTTCTCCGCCTTCTCATCTTCGGTTTCTTCTTCCTTTTATATTTTCTCTGGCTTTAGCATGATTATGTCAGGTTAAGCCTCATAGCTAGGGCTAAGAGGTGAAGCTTGTAGCATGATTAGGATGTTAGCTTTGCTTTGATTCATGATTATTGAACTCTTTTGGATTCTAGTTTTATTGTAAGGAGTATTTTTAGTTTTTAATGGTTTGTTGTGACTCAAATTACAATGGATCTGCGATAGCTTAAGATATTCTCTTTTCATGTATTGAGATTGTGAACTTAGGAACCTTGTTGTTCACCATCGTCTCATGGGCATGGTTGGGTGATGGAACCCTTCTTAACTTTCACAATTCTCTCATAAGTGCTGTGAGATTGGTAAATTGTTGTTGTTTACCATAGTCTCCTGGGCATGGTTAGGTGACGGAATCACTTCCAAATCTTCACCACTTTTATCTATTGATGATTAGATCTATGAGAAGTTCAGAGACCTGACAAATCTCTTCTTACCAACTGGATAGGATAGGACTCTGATTCCAGTTGTGTCCTTGAATCATTGCTAGGTAACTTCCAAATTGCTACAAGTGGATCCTTGGCACCCTAATTACCAACTTTAAATTTATTAGTTTTTAATTAATCTATTCATCATTATTTCCTTAAAATCCCTCTGATTTGATTTCGTCTTAGTCTAGTTCTAGTTCTACTTAGTTTCAAATTACGTACAGGTTTCAGTCCCATGGGATTCGACCTCAGTCTCACCGAGTTTATTACTGCATCACAACCCTATACTTGGGGAGTGAACAAACATGGTACTGAATTTCAGTTTCACCCTCATTGTTTCTTGGATTCGAGTCTAGAAAATAGACGTGAATCACGTGTCTCGGTTCGACATAATCTCTATAGGAACCCCATGCAGTTGTACTATTTTCTTAATGTATAACTTGGTCAGGTCATCTGCCGAATTATAAACTCTAATCGAAAAGAAATGAGCTGATTTCATCAACCTATCCACAATCACCCAAATGGAGTCATGCCCCTTTCTCATCTTTGGTAACCCGGAAATGAAATCCATAGATATGAAATCCCACTTCCAATCAGCTATGGGAATGGGCTGAAGTAAAACAAGGGGTCGGCGGTGCTTGACTTGTTGGCACGTGAGGCATCGGGATACAAAGTCTGCTATTTGGGCCTTCATGTTATCCCACCGGTACGAACCCTTCACGTCCTGATACATTTTCTTACTACTCGGATGCATCGCTAACTTTGAATTGTGAGCAACCTTTAGAACATCTCTCCTCAAGTCGTGAAGGTTCGGGACGCGTAGGCGGCCACGATACCGCAAACCTCCATCTAAGCCAATCCTCCATTCTGATTCTTCAGTCGCTTACATACTCTCTCATATTTACCAATAGCTCATCTTCTTTCTGAGCCACAATGATTCGGTCATCAATAAGTGGTTGTGCGTGGAAGTGTGTGACGGTCTCGAATGGCTCCTCCACTGTCAGTCTCTGTTTGAAATCTCGCACGAACTCCACCATATTCCACTCTCCTACCATTAGTGGGGTTGCAAATTCTATAGTTTTCTTGCGGCTCAACGCATCGGCCACAAGGTTAGCCTTGCCAGGATGGTAGGAGACTTTAAACTTGAAGTCTTTCAAAGTCTCCATCCAACATCATTGCCTCATATTCAGGTCCTTCTGTGTAAAGATGTACTTGAGGCTTTAATGGTTGCAAAAGAGCTCGAACTCCTCTCCGTAGAGGTAATGTCTCCAAAGCTTTAATGCAAAAATGACTATCGCCAACTCCAGGTCGTGAGTGGGGTAGTTTTCTTCGTGTTTCCTCAACTGTCGTGAGGCATAAACGATCACCTTATCCTTCTGCATCAGTACACACCCCAAACCGACTCGAGAGGCGTCAGTGTAAGTAGTATATTTGACTCCTTGCTGTGACAGCACTAGCACGGGCGCAGATGTAAGTACGTCCTTTAATTCTTGAAAGGCTGCATCTGCTTTGTCATTCCAAGCAAATTTAAGATCTTTCTGAGTGAGTTGAGACAATTGTTGGGCTATCTTGGAGAAATCTTTAATGAATCAGAGATAATAGCCGGCAAGTCCGAGGAAACTCCTCACTTCTGTAACTAAGCCGGCCTCCTCCAAGTCTTGTACCGCGGTCACCTTGGCAAGGTCCATGACGATTCTTCCTTGGAAATCAGGTGTCCTAAGAACTTGACTTCTTCCTTTCAGAAGTCACATTTTCGGTACTGTGTAAATAATTGATTATGCCTAATAAGAGTATCAAGGACTGCTCGCAGGTGTTCTTCGTGATCTTCCCGACTCTTTGAGTATATTAAAATATCATCTACGAATACGAAGACGAATCGGTAAAGATACGGCTGAAATACCCGGTTCATAAGATCCATAAATACGACCAGTGCATTTGGAAGTCCAAACAGCATCATGAGAAATTCGTAGTGCCCGAAGCTGGTCCTGAAAGCTGTTTTCTGCATGTCTTCATTCCTGATGCGCAACTGATGATACCCGGACTGTAAGTTTATCTTAGAAAAATACTGAGCCCCCTTCAACTAGTCGAACAGGTCATCTATCCTGGGCAAAGGATACTTGTTATTTACCATGACGTGATTTAGCCTTCGATAATCTATACACAACCGCAGCGATCCATCATTCTTTTTCACAAATAACACAAGTGCTCCCCAAGGAGATACGTTTGGCTGTATAAAACCTGAGTCCAATAAATCATCAATCTACTTCCTCAATTCCTCCATTTCACATGGAGGCATGCAGTACATCGGTAAGGAGATAGGTGTCGCACCTGGCACAAGGTCGATGGTAAAGTCGATCTCTCGCTGAAGAGGTAGTCCAGGGATCGTTCTGAACACGTCCGTGAAATCTTGGACTACTGGTATGTCCCTAAGTGACGGAACATCACAATTTTTCAATAGGGAAGCATAACAACGAATGCAGTAGGGACAACTGACCTGAACTGGGAAGGTGAAGGTCATGCCCTCGGGCCCATGGGTTGTCACCAATCTGGTTTCACAGTCGATTTCTGCCTTCATTTCAGTGAGCCAATTCATGCCGAGGATGATTTCGTAATGATATATCTTGGTTACAATCAGGTCAATGTGCACCACTCTTCTTCCTAAGTCTATCGGGCAACTCTTATAAAGCTTAGTGACGTCTGAGAAGGTTCCTACTGCGGCGATGACTCTCACCCCAATCATAGGGTAGTGTCCATCCCTAATCGCTTGATTGTAGAGCATGCTATTATTGAAACAGTGGACCCAGTGTCCACTAACAAGAATACAGGTGTACCTTGGATGTGTGCAGTGACTTCAAAGGCTAGTGGTACTGCAACTGCTGATTCAGATGCTTCAGCAGTGAGTGCATGTAAGCGAGCTTGTTGCGGGCGGTTGGGCGGCGCTATCATAGGTCGTTGAGGCGGCCTATTTCAAGATACAGGAGGTCGGTTGTATGGTTGTGCTGGTGCTACAGATCGTAGAGGTGGAGCCGAAATAGCATGTGTGGCTGGCGGTTGACCCTTTGAGGCGGCGTATAGCCATTATCCTTCATCTTGGTAAAGCAAAAGGGGTTGTTATGGCCCGCTTTGTTACAATAGGTACACCAAAGATTGGAACATCTCTGGTGAGCCGGCGGAGCCATTGGTCTTGGAGGCGAGTTCACACACAGCCTCTTGTCGAGAAACGGTCGGTTCTGCAATTCGGGCCTAGGCCTTGGGCCCATTAACATGCGTGTTCGAGACACCGGTTCACTATCCTGCTCAGCTCGTAGGGACATGTTCACTAGCTCAGTATAGTTGGGGATGCTAGCACAACACATCTTGGAGCAAATGTCAGCTCGCAATCCTTCTGAAAATTGCCGCATTCTCATCGGCTCATTCGCCAAAATCAAAGGAGCATATCTAGCTAGCTCTGTGAAATGGTTCTCATATTTTGCCACTGTCATTCCACCCTGTCTGAGGCGGAGGAATTCTCCCTCTTTTTCATTATGCTACGTGAGGGGAAAGTATTTCTCATAGAAGCGTACTATGAACTCGTCCCACATCCACAAAAATTATGTAAGAACGGTTCGTAGGACACTATCCCACCATAGGCTAGCTTCCTTTTTGAACATGTAAGTCACAAGCTCGACCCGTTCCGCTTTAGAGTAATGTAATAGCCTCGACATCTTAGAAATACGATCCAACCAGTACTTGGCCTCCTCGGGTTTATGAGCACATGCAAAAGTGGGAGGACAAAGGCATTGAAAACGCTCAAACAGGTCACTTGCAGTCATAGTCCTAGTAGCCTGTACATGTGGTATCAGCGGGGCCACATTCATGTTTTGTGCGATGACCCCCGCTATAGTTACCAGAACCTGTTGTTACTGTTGCATTAAAAGCATCATCTGCTCCAACCTATCAGGGCGAGAGGATGCCTGAGGCATGTGTGGTGTCGACAAAGACACACGGTTTTGACCCAGAACCAGTGGTGCACTCGAGTTGGCCCATTTATGGGGCTAGTGGCCAGTTGTGGATTAGGCATCGTCTCGCTACTCGGACCCAAACTAGGGTCCGTTTGGCTATTACTCGGGAGAGGGGCCCCGTCGACCAATTCACCAAGTGGGAGATGTGTCATGTTCCGAGTAGTTCTAGGAGGCATTCCCTATATACAATATAGAGTACAACATTTATAGGATTAGGATAACATCATCAACTTTTTCCAAACATTCTACACATTTCTAAACAAAAGGAGCTTCATGCATTACATTTAGCAAAATTCATCACAATTACATATGATGTGGCATTACATGTATTATGACAGAGAATACATGAAAGCTTACTACAAAAGGCTTCAACACTTACCAATCCTAGCATCCAAAATAAGCCTATCCAAGGCTATTACAAAAAGAAACAAAAAGTAATTACAACTATACTACTAATCCTCTGATTCTGGCGAAGGCGGAGGTGCTCCCTTATCCTGCATGCAGTACAGGAGGGCCTTCAAGGTACGTAACATTCTCTTAAACTTCTGCTTTAGATAGGCCTAGTTTTCCGTGAACTTTTGCTTCAAGTAGGCCTGATTTTCCTCGATTTTGGCCATGCGGACGTCTAGGGCGGCTCGGTCATGGCGGTCATCATGAGCAGTAAGAGGCCCTCCGTCTGAGTCCTGGGCCTCCAGTTCTTTCTCCTGCTCCTCTTCTTCATTGTCTTCCTCTTCTTCACTGTCTTCCTCTTCTTCGGTCTTTTCTTCTATCTCATGCCCGAATTCTTCAATTCTGGCTTGGCGTTGCTTGGGGCCTATTTTCATGTTGTTAAGGGTAGTCTTGTTGATGAAATGGACAGGAACGAGGTTGTCCATGTGGAGCTTGAATCCGAAGTTACGGGCGATCTTGTAGATGAGTCGGCCGAATGGGAGGGACAAGTCCCCACGAGTAGACCGTGCCATATTAATTATCTGGGTCAAGGTAAGAGTAGGCAGGCACACCTTTTTTCCCCGTCCAACTCGGTATAGGAAGTCCACCATAAATCTAGTGCATTCCGTGCAGTTGTTCCATCTAGGATACACGTTGTATGTGCATATATGGTGGAGCAGGCGATAATCTTCCATCATACTTATTGATGGAAGGCTGTTCCCTCGCCTCCAATTAACAAGTTGGCCGCAAAGGAAGTTAGTGCAGTGATCTCTCTCCCATCCACTAGAGAGATTAGTCTCACTGGCATGCACAACACCACGCTCTACTCCGATGATACGTGACATGATATCCAGATCAAACCTGGTTTCTGTTCTCCCCAATGAGATGGGCGAAATCCACATGCAAGTGGCTAGTCACCAATGAAAATACATAAAGTATGTGCTAAAGTGACTAACTCACACAAATTGGGTAAATTGTCGGTTATCTGTGAGCTAGCGAAACATACCACGACAAAATATACAAGATACAACATCCAGAATTAGCCACCCATTATCGCCCACATTCCATGAATGCATGATTAGCTCATCCATTATTATTCCAATTGTAAAAGTCAGTCACCCAGCATAGGCCGACAACTCAAGCATAGTGTCCCATACCACTATCCTGACTCATGAGACTCCAACAAGTAAGATGTTTAAAAGTAACCTATTCAACTAATGACCAATCATTATTCCAATTGTAAAAGTCAGTCACCCAGCATAGGCCGACAACTCAAGCATAGTGTCCCATACCACTATCCTGACTCATGAGACTCCAACAAGTAAGATGTTTAAAAGTAACCTATTCAACTAATGACCAATCATAATTCAACAAGTGAAAATTACCATCGCGAGGTTATACGAAAGTGCTCTATTAAAGACAATAGGGCAAATAGTCCATCAAAGCAATATAAGGCAAATATTTCATCAAAGCACCACATAGGGAAAATATTCCATCAAAGCCACATAGAGAAAATTATCTGTCAAAGGATATGATAAAAATGAGTTATCCCCAAAAGCCACATAGGGACAAATGATTCATAAGATAGTAAGTTTACTACAAAATTCCATTTAATCCATTAGACAAAAATGTCCACTAGTTTGAGTTAATACAAGAAAATTGGGCTTTAATGGCGGCCAAAAACACCCCTAAAAGTTCAAAAAATCTCTGGTAAAGGAATTACCGGTGGTCGTACATGCCCCGCTAAAGGGGGACATCGCTGTATCTTTTACTGACATTCGCACCTTTTTACCGGTGCTTTTGATGGCCGCCACTATAATGGAGACTTTTACCGACTCTTATTATTCTTTACTGGTGCTTCTGATGACTGCCAATAAGAACTGTAAAAGCGTTGGTAAAACTATAAAAGCACCGGTAAAAGCTGTAAGAAAAAGCTATAAAAAAACACCAGTAAAAGCTGTAAAAGCGCTGGTAAAAGATGAAAAAAGTGCTGCAAAAGGTTGCTATAACACCGGAAAAAGATATGCAGAAACGCCGCTAATAGCCTTTTAGACGTATTAAAGCGCCGGTCAAACTATTTTTGAGCGCCACAAAGGTTGCCAAAAAACCAGGAAGCATATGCAGAAATGCCGGAAAAGGCCTGTCGAAGTGTCATTTAGACATATCAAAGCGTCGGTATACGTCGATAAAGGTCGTTTAGACATATCAAAGCACCGATGTAGGTCGGTACAAATCTATCAAGGCATCAATAAAAGGCTCCCGACAAGCCAAACATAATTCAAATGTCATGAAATGCCGATATATGCCATCAAAAACCTTTAAATACGCATCAGTAAAAACTGCTGAAACATGAGTTTTTTTTTTCTTAATCCATTTGAGTGTTTATATTTAATTGGAACTTGTATTGCTTTTAAATATTTAGAACACACAACACAATTAAAAATGAATACTAAATAAATTGTATTAGTTTACAATGAAAAACGTATAATATTTACAATAATATGTTGAAAATGTTATGAATACATATAAAAGAAATCCCTCCATCTAGCCATCATCTATCTCTGCCTGCAACCTGCAAGATAGAATAATAAAATAAATTAATTACATTTCAACCATTTCCTATGATTTGGATAGCATATCCTATGACTTTCAATGCCCCAATAAGAACGCGTTCCTTCTCATATAAGTCAATGAAAAGAGGGGCCCACTCAGTATAAGCAACAGGGTCAAACTCCAATCCAAAACTTGCATGGGGCATATCCCATGACTTTCAATATCCCACTTATATGAACTGGTGCTTAAAATTTCATGGCCATGTCTTATTTCAGACCCAATAAGCATCCATTTGCAAGGAATATAGGTAAGGAAAATGAAGAGGAGAGGGTAGAGATCCGATCTCTAAATGGCCAATCCAATCTACGGTAGGAATTGATTTATGGGAAGATGAAGCTGCAACAACCTAAAACAAACAAAGAAATGGGAAAAAAAAAAAAAAAAGCTACAACAACCTATAAAAAAAATTATAATAATGATGTCTCTTAATTACCATTGCTAGTATATGCCTTAATAAATCAACTCATTGCTATTTTTACACCACACATGGCATATATTAACTCCAAATAAAACCAACTAGATTGTGCAGCCCATTGTCACCAAGTCACTATCCCAAGATTGGATTAGTTGAGCAATGTCTGACCTATATCTAACCCGAATTATAATGGGTTGAGTCTGGATCTGCCAACCTGACCCATTTGCACCCCAAGAAAAAGGATACTTGTATGGAAGAGATGCATAAGAAATGAAGCTATAAGAGTAAGAATCGAGTTTTGTTTATAAAGATTGGACTCTATTTTTCCTATTTGGGAAAAAATCTAAGACAGAAAACAGAAGCATCCAATTCATAAAGGAGAGTAGAGTTTTATACAGAAAGATTGCTACCTTGAGAGTTCTCATGTTTGCATATGCAATCCTTTTTAGCTTTCTCCAAAATCTTCAATAAAGATTTTCTTCCACATTCGTGGCCTTCATCAAGAGGAGTGCTTCCCCACCTGGAATGTATGGATTAGTAGAAATGTTAAAAAGGATTAGAGCACAGATTAGTCAAGATTTAGAGAAATATTATTCGAAAAACATTCCGTCAGTCCTGATAACAAATGGATTAATGGAAACAATAGAAAGAGTCTTCAGTACCAACACCAATATGATCGAGTTGTGTGGAAATGAGAAAGAAGGAAATAAAACAAGAAAACACACAAGAGTTCATAAAAGGGAGGACTTTCGGGCACTCATCATGGGGCGCCCTCCGCGTCTACCTCATCATTGGGAGGGACAATAGGAATGTAAGATAGAATTCGAGACACACATAACAAATGGATCAATAGCATTCTTTCCCAATGCCTATGCAAGGAAAACTTCCACAGTATAGGTTCCAGAACCTTTGCAGATGTACTATTTGCTGTCGCTTCCAATTTCATACATGTTGTTCATAGTTGGTGATACAAACCATCGATCTGATGGTACCCACTGTGGATAGGCATGCCCCAGAAACCTCACATACTAGAAGATCCTAATGCTTCTACAGGCAGACTGTAGGTAGATGATTAAGGAAAATGTTCAAGTCACTGTCCGAATTTAATAAGAAAATGCCAAAAATTAAAGGGTTAGGATCTTTCAATCCAGGAAAATTTTCGGACATCTCTATCCACAGTGGGATCGAGATCAGTGCCTGGATCACCTAACATAGCCCCACACTTGGGAAAATAAAACCATGCATCAGCTAATAATTCTTACCTGTATTGACAGTCCCAATAGGGTATGTATATATGCCCATGCAATATTATTCCATATGTGTGTAACATCTGCTTTCCATGGTAACTTGCATTACAGAAAAGTCCTATTAATTAAACACACGTGGAAATATCTAGATGATAGAAAAAGAAAATTCAAAACCATTTTAAAACTGAAGGCAATTACGAACAATGTACTTTTTCGAATGTATGTAATAACATTCATGAACATGTTATCATCACAAAAAACTATCGCATTCATAAACATAGAGCTACTGATCTCCCTCCAGAATATATGTTGCATGCAAATGGTGACAACACTATTAAATGCACTTTCATGATTCAAATGGCCGACAGAAGCAGGCCCAACTATATATGGCCTTCTAAAAACGTTTAAGCGACTGGGCCTACCTTTCATCATCTGATCACTTCAAGATAAATGAAGGTGTTTTAAAGAGTAAAATCAATGCTTGTCATCTGACCAAAGAACCATTTGTATTTGAACAATTATGTGAATGACATGTATAGTCATTTAACGTTAATAGGAATCTAGTTTAAGAAGGTCTATCACCTCACTCTTGTGAACCTACCTTATCTATTCTAAGTATTGATTTAAGTTTATTAGATATCAATAATGCACAATTATTCATGTCTAACCCGAAAGTCGTTATTTTAAAACATGTGGGGGATTGTTATATTTTGGTGTTTCAAAATTAAAAAAGAAAAAGAAAAAGAAAAATTCTCTCCAAATTTAATTTTTAAAAAGTAACAAAGGCATTTTGTCATGTACTAATATGGGTTTAGTCCCACATCCGACAGGCAAGGAGAAAAACTTAGATTTATAAGAAGAGGATTTTGTATAGGGCTTAGGTGCCTTTCAGGGACATGTGAATTTGGTTGTTTAAGGGGGCATTGCCAAATAGTCCCAATCTATGCCATGAAATCACATGAGGGCGTTGGGCCAAACCATGGCCGTGGACGTGGCGTGGCGCGGTGCGGTGCGGTGCAATGTGGTGTGGTGTGCCTACGTGTAAGTATACTTGCAAACCTAAAGTTTTTTGTTGCCTTTTAAATTTTTATTTTACACTGGTTGACCAGAATAGTCATTTTTAAAAAAAATTTCTGAACAGAGTTGGAAAATGAAAAGCTTTTCTTTTTTTTAAAAAAATAAATAAATAAATAAAAATCCAATAGTCGTGACTCTTGGCAGGGGTGTGTACACACCATTCAAGACAACCTTTAAAGTTTATATAAGGGACTTCTCTGGTTCTGAATTTAATATCAATTCAAACTTTTGGCTCTCTTTCTCACTTCAAATCTCTGTAATAGTTTCTTTTGGTTTATCTGGTTCAGCCGTAGGGTTAGACATACAAAGATGGTTCAAGTCTTCGTACATCGAGTGCGCCAGTACGATAAGATAACATTCGAGGGTATCGTGGAGGTAGATTAACCAGTATTCCTGTTGCACTACAAACATTATCCAAAGTAGGGAAAATCAATTTCAAACTGAGTGACTTTCGTCACACCTTGAATCAAATAAGTTTTCTAAATTCTTCCTTATTCAAATTTCTAATTTTGTATTAATTTTGTTACAATTATTTTTAAATTTTAAATTTTCATAATTACGGATTTACATATCCAAAATCCTACAATCCATATGGATAGCATGCGGGGCACACACATCTGGCCACATGGCCAGTGTGTAAGGGCTAACACAACTGACATGTGGTAGCGTGTTGTCTCTACTCCATGTGTAGTTCACCTCTTTTCTTTCCTGTCAACTTTAATAGTGGGGTCTACTCTTGTGTATCTTCTGTCAAACTCAATTTCAAAGCATCTACACCTCGAATCAAAGTAGGGAAAATTAATTTCAAACTGAGTGACTTTCGTCACACCTCAAATCAAATAAGTTTTCTAAATTCTTCCTTATTCAAATTTCTAATTTTGTATTAATTTTGTTACAATTATTTTTAAATTTTAAATTTTCATAATTACGGATTTACATATCCAAAATCCTACAACCCACATGGATAGTATGCGGGGCACACACATCTGGCCACATGGCCAGTGTGTAAGGGCCAACACAACTGACATGTGGTAGTGTGTTGTCTCTACTCCGTGTGTAGTTCACCTCTTTTCTTTCCTGTCAACTTTAACAGTGGGATCTACTCTCATGTATCTTCTGTCAAACTCAATTTCAAAGCATCTACACCATTAATCTTAAATCAAAATTCATAGATATACCTCAAAGGAATCGGGAGAGAAGTTTGGATGGCTCGAACTGTGTGATGCTATAAAGATTGACCTCTCTCTCTCTCTCTCTCTCTCTCTCTCTCTCTCTCTCTCTCTCTCTCTCTCTCTCTCTCCCTTAGAACCTTATAGCAATAGAGGGAGGGACGCATGCCACTTCCTTTGTCAAAAATCCCTCCTATTACTTATAGTAAGGGAGAAAATCAAGGAATAGATGAGAGCAGGGATTTAAAGGAAGAGGATGGCATGGGGTAGATGTTTTTTTTTTCCAAAAATGGTGCGGCCCAGATCATAGGGCCCACCAACTGTATATATGGCAAAAAGCTTTATACAACCTATGATGATTCCGGCGGGGCAACAGTACCATAGCAGGCCCGCCTATCATATCCTTTACAATTGATCGCCTCTTCCAAACAAAGACACGATAGCCAACTCCAATTACCCCTAAACAAAAAGAAAAAAAATAACTACCCTAGGGACCTGATGGAACTAATCTAATGGAACCAAGGCCCGCTTTCTCTAAGAAGACTAGGCCCCTGATATGGATCGGACGATCACATTCATGGAGGAAGAGAATGAAGTTTGGTGATCGTGGCACACAAAACGAGTCCTATAAGTCTAGCCCACACAACCCAATGTCCACAATGAGACCAAGGTACTAAAATTGGTCCCATGGTTAAATGACATGTAGTTTTGAAGATATAATATTTGCGTGTTAGATAATTTCATGTACGTAGACAGTAATTAAACAACGTGGATCATAAGATCTACTCATATCAGATATATTGGAATCACATAATATTACTAAATCATGTAAAATTATCGGTTAATCACGTCCGTAGGTGTTATAAGCCTTTGATATGAGTCATTTCTCGTTATGAAACTCACATTATTTCATTGATAATGTATCAAGGAATAAGGTGGATGGTGATCACTAGATGGATCATTTGATCCAACAGTCAATTTCTATGTTCTTAACAATTTGTCCAACGGGTGAAGGTTTTAACAATAGATTTGGAACTCCAATGGTCAATCTTCAATTTAGGTGATCTGGATTTTCGATTCATGATGTGGAGTTCTGATCCAATGATTAGATATCATAGATCTAATTTTAAATGATCTAGATGACTCATCTGATGGTCAATTATGAGCACAATATATATATATATATATAATGTTAGGGATTTGGGCTGCGGAATCACACAGAGATGGATCTAGGATAGAAATCCAAGAGCACCAAGCAAATACAAGAGCACAAAGATTTAATGTGGAAAACCCTTTCGGGAAAAAATCAAGGCACAAAGCGACAGAAATCCACTATGAAAGCATAAATTACAAAAAGAGAAGACTTACCTGATTCGAACAACCTTGAATCTCACCTTTACTACACCCTTTGAAAATCTTAGAACCCTTTTGGAAACCCTTGTAATACCTTTAGAAAGCCCTTAACGTACCTTAGAATGGCCCTAGAGACTCCTATTTATAGTTTAGGAAACCCCACTTATCCACCTCCCTGAAAATCAGTTCAAATTTATGCAGTCCACGCACAATCTGCATAACCTTCGACTAGTCGAGCTAGAGCTTCAACCAAATCGAAGGACCTTCAACTCGTCGGGCCTGTCCTTCGACTCATCAAAGATCTCAAGAATTCCAAATACATAGTTGCTGAACTTCGAGCCGAACTTTCTCAAGACTAGTCGAAGATATCCAAATTTAAGACATCTTTTTAATAACAATCTCCACCATGTCTTCAATCTTCAAACATGTAGCTTCTTGACCTCTTCTTTTATTTCTGCATCACATCATAGCTTCAATCAATGTTTTTCATGCATAATCCGTCCTTCTTTTTTACTCCATCGCCAAGCCCAAAGAAGTTACGCAGAACTTGAACTTCTTCGTAGGAACGACCTTAGTGAGCATGTCTACTGGATTCAAGCTAGTGTGAATCTTCTCCGGAGTTAGGCCTCCTTCAAGCACCTGTCAAATAAAATGGTGACGAACATCAATGTGTTTAGTACGTGAGTGATAAACAAAATTTTTAGTTAAATTTAATTAGGATATTTACTAAGCACCAAATCTAAGTGGATGATATGATCAATATTAGTGAACATGGATTTTTTTTATGAATGAATTGGATTGTTTTTTAAGAGTACTTGAATTTATAGGAATAGTTTCCTTCTAAGAATTTTAACTTTGTATTTGAAAAATATTTCACAAATTTTGCTTGAGGACTAGCAAGATGCCGGTTGGGGTGTGTTGAAACACAAATATTATATATTTATTCTCTCAATTATGTTAGTTTTCCATGCATTCAAGTACTAATTAAGTTGGAACTTTAATATATGTTTTATGCATGCGAGGTGATTTTGGAATCAATGATGAAAATATATATACTAAAAGTACTTAAAGGACATGAAGGAAGAATTGAAGTACCAAAGGATCGAAGATACAAAGTGATAAAGGAAGAAAATGAAAGATTCAAATTGGAGTTAAAATTGAAGAAATACAGAGTCTGTCGATGTCATCGATAAGTCATTCAATCCAATCGAGTGGATTTCGATAGAACTTTGATCCATCGATCACAAATCAAGAAACTTTGAATTTTTCAATAAAGCCTGTTGGACAATTTTAGCATGTTGTTCGATCTTATTGAAGAAACTTCAACCCTATTAAAGGAGTTTGGAATTTTGAAAATCGGTTGCTGAAAAAAAAAAAAATCAAGTTGTTACTTCATCCATCAAGTGGATCTTTGATGCCATTGATGGATGCTTAATATATTTTGACCCTATCGAAGCACATATCAAAGAAGGTGGTGACTGTGTAAGTTTATGAAATTTTCAAGTCGGTGCAAAACTTGTATTCCCAAAACTATAAATTAGACTGTTTTGGATGTCCAAAATAATCAAGTTAGGGTTTTGGAGGGAGTGATCATGAAGATGAAGTGTTTTCGACATCATTCTTCCATTCAATCTTTAGTTATAGTTTGATTTTCCTATTTTGATTTTTCTTTTGTTTAAGATGTTAGCCGTGCTAGGCTAATCTCTTAGCTAAGGCCAAGGGATGAACCTTTTGATAGATCATTGATATTTAATTCATTTTTTATGAAAGTTATTGGTTTCGTATGTTAAATTGTGATTGGTTTCAATTAAATTCTTAGAATGGGGAATGAACCAATATGTAAAATTGATTCATCTATTATTAACTCTGGGTACAATAAATGCTTTTCATTCCTTGTAATTAATTACCTAAATCTTCGACAAATCAACCTCTTTCGATTCTCATATTGTTAGATGATTATTAATTGATTTTACGGCATGATTTTCTTATTAAAACGGATTGGAATCCGATTCTAGTTACGTAATCAACTCGAGAAGACGAATTAAGTTGAAATTCTATTAATTAAGGATTCTTGTATCCTTAGTATTTTTATTTATTATTTAAAACCTTTTATTGTACTTTCTTCTAGATTAAAACTCTAGAAAAATCATTATCTTTCATTGTATTCTCACCAATTCCCCGTGGTTTGACCTCGGACTTCCGAGTTACTATAATATTATGCAGTCCTACACTTGGGATAAAATTTTTGTTTATCACTCATGTACTAAATACATTGATGTTCGTCACCATTTTATCCAACAAGTGCTTAAAGGAGGCATAACTCTGGAGAAGATTCACACCAACATGAATCTAGCTGACATGCTCACCAAGGTCATTCTTACGGAGAAGTACAAGTTCTGTGCAACTTCTCTAAGCTTGGCGATGGTGTAAAAAAGGAGGATGGAGTGTGCATGAGAAGCATTGATTTAAGCTATAATGTGATGTAGAGATAAGAGAAGATGTCAATAAGCTACAAGTTTGAAGATTAAAGACATGGTGGAGATTATTGTTAAAAAGATGTCTTAAATTTGGATATCTTCGACTAGCCCTGAGAAAGTTCGGCTCAAAGTCCAGCAACTATGTATTTGGAATTCCTAAGATCTTCGACAAGTCGAAGGATAGGCTCGACGAGTCAAAGGTCCTTCGATTAGTCGAAGCTCTGGCTCGACTAGTCGAGGGTTACGCAGATTGTGCGCGGATTGTGCATGGACTGCGTAAATTTGAGGCAGTTTTCTAGGAGGTGCGTAAGTGTGGTTTCCTAAACTATAAATATGAGTCCTTAAAGCCATTCTAAGGTATGTTAAGGGATTTCTAAAGGTATTTCAAGGGTTTCTAAAAGGGTTCTAGGGTTTTCAAAGGGTGTAGCAAGGGTGAGATTCGAGGTTGTTCAAATCAGGTAAGTCCTCTCTCTTTGTAATTTATGCTTTCATAGTGGATTTCTGTCATTTTGTGCCTTAGTTTTTTTTTTCAAAAGGGTTTTTCACGTTAAATCTTTGTGCTCTCTTGTGTTTGCTTGGTGCTCTTGGATTACTATCCTATATCCTTCTCTGTGTGATTCCGCTGCCCAAATCCCAATAAGAGGTATAAGAGAAATTGTTGGGGCACAGATCTAGATCTACAGGATTAGCATTAATGGGAAACGTAAAGTTTGATATTGAGAAGTACTCAGGCAAAAATAATTTTGAGTTATGGAAAATTAAAATGATTAGTCTATTAACTAAGTAAGGCGAAGCTAAGGCTCTTGAGGAGCGAAAATATACTATGAAAGATGAATAATGAGATACTCTTGATATTAATGCTTTAGCCTCTATCCGTTTGAGTCTCACGGATGAGGTTCTCTATAATATTTTGAGGGAGAAAACTGCAGCTAGTTTATGGGCGAAGTTAGAGGAGATCTAAGCGAAAAAATTCTCTAAAAATCTTCTACGCTTGAAGCTACAGTAGTATAACTTCAAGATGGCAAAGGGTGGAGATCTAGAGGCCCACATCAACTACTTTAACAAATTGGTTTACAAACTGCTGGATATGGAGGAAGTGATCAAAGATGAGGAATAAGCATGTATGTTGTTGAATTCTCTTTCGGCATCGTATGAGTTATTCAAGGACACAATGTGTACTGCAAATAAAATCCTGAGTGTCAACACCATTATCTTAGTCCTTTAATGGAAGGCCATGAGAAAGTTAAATGGTAGCATGGGGACATATTCCGATGCACTATTTACGAGGTGAAGAAATATTGAGCGAGGTATAGGATCTTCAAGACCTAGATCCAAATCCAAGGGCAGGGCAAAGGAAAATTAAAGTGCTGGAATTTTAGGATGATTGGACACATGAAAAGGGATTGTACCAATCCTAAAGTGAAAAAAGAAAACTCAGAGGCTTCTTCTAATGAGGCCAATGTTGTCACATTTAATGAAGAGACAAGTGGTGGTGATGTTCTGTCTGTGTCCATGATTGGTCACTTGCACAACAATAAAAAAGATGAATGGATCCTTGACACAGGAGCATCATATCACATGACTCCTCATCGGAGTTGGTTTACCAGTTACAAGGAATGCGATGGTGGACAGGTCTTTATGGGTAATGACAATGCCTGTAATGTTGTATCTATTGGTACAGTGAGCATTAAGAGTTTGATGAGATGGAGTGTACCCTGACTGATGCCAAGCACGTTCCTGATATGAAAGAAAGTTTTATTTCTCTCGGTGCACTCGAGGCTATAGGGTGCAGGTTCACTAGTATTGGTAGTCTCCTTAAAGTTTCAAAAGGGGTATCGTAGTTATGAGAGCGCAAAGGTACAAAAACCTTTACAGGTTGATCGAGAGCACTTCAACAGGTAGAGCGGCAATAACTATTGCAGATTTCACGTCTCTACGTATGTGGCAAGCTTGTATAGGCCACATGAGCAAGCGGGGCATGAAGGTATTATTTGATCGTTGTTTAATTTCCACTTTTAAGAAATCTGATTTAGATATATGCAAGCATTATATA
Organism: Magnolia changhungtana; assembly: GCA_030180095.1. NCBI lineage: Eukaryota > Viridiplantae > Streptophyta > Magnoliopsida > Magnoliales > Magnoliaceae > Magnolia > Magnolia changhungtana. The sequence continues at coordinate 2,092,703 of JASAUF010000462.1, read as the reverse complement.
TATGGTAAACAATCTAGATTATCTTTTAAAATTGGAAAACATGTATGTAAGGGACTGCTTAATTATGTGCACTCTGATGTATGGAGGTCATCGTCAGAAGTTTCCATTGGGGGGTTGTTATGGTTTGTTTCATTCATTGATAACTACTCCAAGAAAGTTTGCGATTACTTCATGAAACGTAAATCTGAAGTTTTCACCATATTTAAACAATGGAAGGCAATGGTGGAAAAACAATCAAGGCGAAAATAAAGGTTTTAAGGATTGACAATGGTGGAGAATTCACTTCCACTGAGTTTAATGAATGTTACAAGGATGAAGGGATCATTAGGCACAATACAGTGAACCACACGACTGAACAAAACGGTGTAGCTGAGCGAATGAATCGGACTCTCTTCGAGAGGACCTGATGCATATTAAGTAATGTTGTGTTGGGCAAGGACTTATGGACTGAGGCCATTAACACGGCTTGTAATTTGGTGAATTGGTCTCCTTCTATAATAATTGAATATAACATTCCAGAGGAAGTATGGAGTGGTCATAAGATCAACTACTTAGATTTGTGTATATTTGGTTATAAGGCTTACTCTCATGTACTATCATTTGAGAGAGATAAGATAGACCATAGAGCCAAAATTATATTTTTGTGGGCTATGATATTGGTGTGAAAGGTTACAGGTTATTCGACAAGGTCACATGCAAGGTAATCACTAGCCGTGACGTCAGATTCGATGAAAACTCCCTATTCCGCAAGAATGATCAAGAGGAGAAAGATGAACCAAAAAGGTTGATCGTAGACATTTAGATTGACACAGATGATACTCAAACACAGGTAGATATGCAGACAGAGGTACAGGATCAGGTGAAGTAGCCACCTGTGAGAAGAAACCCACCGCGTGATCGCAGGTTATTGACAAGATATGGGGACGACTCTAATATTGCATACACCCTCATTACAGATGAGGGGGGACCTGTCTACTATTCAAGAAGCTCTTAATGAGCCTGATGCAGAAAAGTGGAAGGTGGCTATGGACGATGAGATGTACTCGTTGCACAAAAACCACACATGGGAGCTGGTGGAGCTTCTAGTGGGCCAAAAAGCAATTGGATGCAAGTGGTCATTCAAAAGGAAACAAGATAGATACAAAGTGAGGTTGGTAATGAAGGGGTATGCTCAGATAGAAGGAATTGACTTCATAAAGATATTCGCACCGGTGGTTAAGCAAGTATCCATCATATTCGTGTTGGCACTGATTGCCCAATACGATCTCAAGCTAGAACAGATGGTTGTCGAGACTGCATTCCTGCACGAGGAGTTGGAAGAACAGATTTATATGAAGCAACTAGAGGGCTACAAAGTTAAAGGGGCGGAGAAAAAAGTTTACAAGTTAATGAGATCGTTGTACGACCTGAACCAGTTGCCTAGGAAGTGGTATAAGAAATTTGATTCTTTCATTTTAAGTTAGAAATTTACTCGGAGTGAGATCACTATGATTATTATAAAACACGAAGTGATGAAAAATTCATCATCCTAGCATTGTATGTTAATGATATGTTGATCTTCAGTCATGATATATCTGAAATCAACGTACTGAAGACACGGTTATCTGGGACATTCGAGATGAAAGATCTGGGGGCAACAAAGAGCGTTCTCGGCATAGATATTCATAGAGACAGAAAGAAGTGCAGACTTTAGTTATCACAGAAAGAATACCTTAAAAATGTGTTGATCAAGTATGGGATGGACTAGGTAAAGCTAGTGAGCGTTCCCCATTTCGCTCACTTCAAGCTTTCCTTAAAACAATGTCTTAAATCAAATGAGGAAAAGTGGGTTATGTCTCATGTGCTTTATTCGAATGTGGTTGGCATTTTAATGTATGTCATGGTCTGTACGAGACCAAATATTTCACAGGCAGTCGGTGTTGTGAGCAGATACATGTTAAACCCCGATAAGCAACATTGGGAAGCAGTGAAATGATTACTTCGATACATTCGAGGTAGAAAAGATTATATCTTAACTTTTGGGAAGACAGGGATAGAGTTAGTAGGCTATGTGGATTCAGCTTATGCAGGCAGTGTGGATTCTAGAAAGTTGACTTCAGGTTACTCGTTTGTACTAACGGGTGGAGCAATTAATTGGATGTTGAAGTTTCAGTCTATGGTGGTTCTTTCTACAATCTAAGCAAAATATATGGCAGTGATGGAAGCGTTCAAGGAAGATGTTTGGTTAAAAGGCATAATAAATCAGTTAGGACTTCAGAAAGAGGTCGTGCCGTTTAATTGTGATAGCAAGAGTACTATCAATTCATTAATCGTATAATTGAAAATTTTTGAACATTGAGTTCCATGAATGCACAATGAAATACAAACTTCACAACTAAAGTTCAGCTCTTTATAGTCATGTCAACATTGATAATCAAGCAAAATGGTCAAATCAACCAAAGCTTTGTTTATAATTCAATATTTCACTACTTCCAGCTTTTAATATTTTCACCAAAGACTTTCACATTATCTTTCTTCTTTTTTCTGTCCGTGTCATAACAATCTTTTCATGGATATTTTGAATAGGTAGCCCTCTTATATAACACTATTTTTTTAGCTACGTAAAATTTTTGAACTGAACATGATGGACAAACTCCGTAGACTTGGTTCCTAGCATCCTAATGATCATCAAGTCAATATTACAGCATCAAACTAAAACTTTAAAAGTATAAGCTAGATGTGAATTATGAATACATGATTCAGTCAATGTTTATAAATTTCCAATTAAAGATTAACAAAACTAAAGTCAACCTTGAAATCTACTAAGGTAACTAAACTCCAAGCTTCAAAATTTCTCAACATTAAGTACCTTACCATTCTAAACATTAAATTATTTCTCAAATCACCTGAAATTACAGAAATTAAATTTATAAAAATCTTCAAAAGTTCTCAATTCATCTAACAAATTAAAGATTTTTCCTAGAAAAACTCCACCCCAACCTAAATTTTATATTAACGTCAATGTATGAAATATACATGCAAAATAAACATCATAAGAGCACAAAATAAAGAGGATTGGGTGAAAAAGTACCTGAAAGGCAACAAATACACAAGTGCGAACTTCTTTCATAAGTACTTCATCAACTAAAAAAAAAAATCCTAAGAAAGTGATGAAAAGTGGATCTCCATCATACTAGGAGATCAATCCTTGTACAATTTCTTCTTGTGAAGGAAAATATCTTAACAAATTTCTCAGTAAAATTTTCAATGTGATTATCCAGGGGAATATTATACAATGGGCATGAGTGTCTCTACACTAGAGAAAACTATGCTAAAGAAATCAAGCATCAATTTTCTTTTAGGAAAATGGACACCGCATGTATGACAAAAGGATATCGCATTGGGTCGTTATTTGTCAAAAATATACATCCTAATTGTTAAATATGGGCAAATTTTCAAGAAGAACTGGTCTTCCAAGACATGCACTTTGGTCCTCATGAACCTAAGTGATGGATACATTCAAACAGTTGTTCTTCATCTTTCATTGATGTCATCTCTAGAAGAACTAAAATTTTCTAACGTTTTCACAATAGGTAGTGCCGACTTAGAATCAATGGAAGGTGGCTTTTCAAGCATCAAAGTAGACTCATGCAAGGCATTCAATGTCAATAATCATAGGATTATCAGAATCAACAAAGTGAGCCAAGCAAACCTCCAAAGATTTAGAAAATTCAGTTGAAAGGGGCTCCTCTTCTTCCATGAGCATATCTATATCGATATGAAACGAAATGTATTTGATTCGGAGAATTATCTTACTCAATAATAATGAAGAAAGAATAGGAGAATAATCATCACAATGTCTTTATTAATTCTAAATTCGTTTACACTCTCATCTCATCCCTTGATTCCAAAATAAAGTATACATCAATATGTAAAATTAATGAGTTCCAATCTCAATTTCAGCAGCATTTCGAGTTGCAATATGCTTGTCTTAATAAGAGATATGTTGAGCGGATCTAGGTGTCTTTGTCTTCTTTTATACTTGTCCAAGCGACACCTTTTAAAGAAGTACTTGAGTTTCCATAAGAGTCATAGTTCATAAAGAAATCCATAATAATTTTGGCAACATAATTCTTCAAAGATCACTACCGCACAACTTAACATGTAGTTGCGCGGTCCTTTAAGTTGCGCGGACCTGCGCAACTCCCTTTTGTTGAGCAATCTACCTTTTTCTTTATCTTCTTCCAATACTTGTCAAAGGTGTCGAGGTTCTTCTTCTCTCTGGAAATTATGATTTTCTAATGTCCTCAAATGAAGGAGTAGAGGGGTATTTATAGGCCTTCACACATGTAAGCCCTTGAACCTTGTGCCATGGGACCCACTCTGCAATATTCTTAATATACTACACGTAACTCAATATTTCCTCATTAACGAGTTGCATGTATCCGCACTACTCAATCATTTATGTGCTTCTTTTTCATTTTCGGATTCTTTTCCTCATATTCCTTCAATCTTCTTTCTTTCCTTCTTCTTTATCACTCGAACTAGATTTCATGCTCCAACAGATGCCCCCTTGATCTTATGTTTTGTTCATTCGTCAGAGCAAAATAGAGGATCAATTCTCTCTTTCGTTTTAGATCAAGTTGCGCAGACACACACAACTCTTAATCGGGTCCAACGCAACTGTTTGTCAGGTCCGTCCAACCTATAAATAACAACACTTGGAAAAATTTTCTTAATTTCAACATTTCTTCAGGCTAAATCTCTTGTCGCGAACTTGGTTCTCGTGCAACTCATTGTTGACTGCGTAACTCCTTTCCATTCGCACAACTTAGTTTGCACAACTCCTTGCCCACGCAACTTGTTGTTGCTCGCACAACTCATCACACTAGTGCAAATTTCTTCAAGTTTTAGGACTCTACCGGATTTTTTTGAACACCATAATGGCTCGGACAAAAAGAACTTATCGCATTATAGACCCACTAACAGATCAACCTTCTCATGTTGAACTTCCAACCTATTCAACCCCTTCTCAAGTTCCTAAACCCTCTCCTTCTCCTCCTATCCAAGAAGACCGTCCAAAAAAGAGAATAAAGATAACCAAGAAACACCTGACTTACATCAAGGAGCAGGTTCTTCCTACTTTCAAGTTTTCAGACCGGATAAATGCATTGTCTTCTCCAATATGAAAGGCAATTATAGCCAGAGACAAAGAGACCTCTGAAGCAGGGTCGAGAAATCGATTGGGAAACATGGCTAAAGTCGATAGCCAATCTTCATACTGATCACATACGCCCGCCTCCCAGAGAAGATACATCGCCTCCATATTTTTCTAAAAAGAAACAAGCTAAGTCCAAGAATCAGGAGCTTTAGGAGAAGATCATGGAGCATAAGAAGAAGAAACTTCAAAATTCTTAGGACAACGTAAAAGTCCAGGAGGGCATTATCAAGTTTAATAGCCCTTTCAAAGATGAGTCGATAATCATTCCACTAATATCCGTCATCATTTATCTATCCTTCGAAGTGAGCCCACTGACAGGATAATTCAGAATAGACTGATGTATATGCCTAATTGGTCAATGAGAAAGCCGCAAATCTTGGAAGGTATCCTAATAGAGAGAGGTTCGGGACAGAAAATCGATGATATCCATTCCATGCGATTCCTCATCCCTTGTTATGATCCTCACGCATTGTATCCCACACATTTCTACGAGAAAGTACAACAACGTTTTAGGGATAAAAATTCTTTGTGAGGAAACAAGGAGTTCCGCACCCGCGACATCTTATCTTCGCGCAATAATTATGCTGACTGGGCGAAGGCAATTTTGGGCAAGCATTTTGCCATACTAATAGAGATTGGTCTCTATGGCACCATAGAAGTCACTTCCAAATATATCTGTGAAGATCCAATGGTCTTTAAGGGTTTCCTTAGCTACTAGTGTCCAACCACTAATTCTTTCCACCTACCACTAGGTGAAGTTAGCATCACTCTCTGGGACTTGTACAGGATGGCAAGACTTCTAGTAACCGGCCATATTTACGATGAATATATCCCAACTAATGCGGAATTATCACACTTCTTGCCCTCTCAAAGGCAAGCATTGGTGTCAAATACTTCAGTCAAATTATTCATAGAGATGTCTAAGTTTCCTGACATTTGGAAGATCCCTCATCTGCATTGGCTCGCTCATTTTTCCAAAAGATCGCGGTATAATATTCAACTTATCCTGCATCATTCATGCATAAATTTAACCATTACTTACTTTATTCGTTCTTCTTTTGTTGTAGCTTCAAAACTTGCCAATAACGATCTAGAGAAAATATGTCAGAGGATGAGAGGTTCTCCACAATACAGATCCAAAGGCGAACTTGCAACCTTTCTTACATATTGGCTCAGCTTCGTGGTGCTTCCTAGATCGAAGTGGGTTGATACCATTAGAACGACCGTATTCGCTGCCGCAAGAGGATTGGCAAAAGGACAGAAGTATTCTCTGGCACCCCCCGTTCTTTGTTCTCTGGCAAAAGTCCATCAGTTGGGTCCGGTTTTTCCTATACATCATGGCATAACTTTTCAGGATGGCTTGGCGTATATTTTCCTTGGACATACGACAATCTGGAGAAAGCTTATGTTAGTTTTCTCATCTTCCATTATGGCACTATCAGAAGCGATCAATGACCAGAAAGACCTATGAATGGGTGGTTGATAAGATTGAATCAATGAGCATCATTGATTTCTATCAATTCTCTTTTTCTAAATATGTCGATGATCATGAAGTGGTGGGTAATGATTCCCTTCCTCCGAATGAATGAGCCTTCTTTATTTCGATCAGATCCAGTAGTCTTCCGCTAAGAGAAGGTAGTCAATTCTGGAGAGAACCATATTACCCAAGTAGATTCACCCATAAATTTGGTTATGAACCAAATAGTGCCGGATCATTCTGAAGCAGTGACTTGCATTATGAGAAGTTATGGTGTGGTTCCCTACAATTGAGCATTGGTCTAGAAGCAACTACTTGCTGCGCACATCAATTCTAAATCATCATGCCCGGCATCAGGTATGGAGGATCGATTATATCATTAGGAATTCTTATTTCCAATTTAGGAATCTAGGATTTTGATTCTCATAATATGCTAGGGTTTTCAAATTCCCAAATTGCAAAAATTAAGAATTTTTGAATTCCCAAATCAGAGATCCAGATTTTGAATTCCCAAATCAGGTAAATAAGGATTTTCGAATCTCAAAATTAGATTGGGGATTTCAAATTTCAAATTTCAAATCGGATATCACATATCAGGGACCCCTAAATCAATTAGGGATTTCAATCCCAAATCAGTTATTTTATGGATTCCATTTAGATTCAAGGATTTTGTTTCCCATATTAGGAATTAAATTCCCTGATATATCATTAGGGTTTTCAGATCAGATTACCAAATCCATTCCTAAAAGTTTTTTCCTACATTTGTATTCAGCGGTGACTCTGATATCTATCACCAGCGTTGCTATCCCGTCAGATACATTGATTTTCCTCCACTCATGGCCACAAATCTCTCATGAACAAACATCTTCTTCATCGCTGCGGCAACCATTGTCGTAGTTAGAGGTATATGATCTTCATTCGAATGAGAGGATTACACCACTTGTTCGGATTTGAGAAGGATGTCAGCGTCGTATTCTCCTTTTCGGCCATGATCTCCAGCGGCAGAGAATTTTCTTTCTTTTTGCCAATTTCGTTCGAGAAAGGGCATCTTATGTTGGCAAATTTTTCAGACCCAATTATACTCATTCAAGTCTACCATCAGGATCCACTATGTACACAGGTTTTGCAAACCCGATTAGCATAGATTCGAGCTTTAGTTGTGGGCCCTGACTTCATACTGGGCCCACTGATCCATATTTATGTTACTCTATCAAATTTTGAATTTTAAATTGTATTTTTAGGATCTGGGCCTTCCCTTTTGGGGCTTATTTTGGATCCATTTATTAGACCTGAACCATGTGTTTATATTGAAATGAGTGTATAATCTAGAACGTTCACTGGATGGACGAAAATTAAAATAAGGAACCTTCATCAAGTATTAAATCTAATATATCCATCTAATGGACACTAATGTAAGGATCTAAGCATCTGTTTTGAATCGTTCCATGCCATTCATCCATCATGTGAATACTATAGATTAGACTTGTAACACTCATTATTGATGACCAGATCATAAAGAGTCTTGAGTCAGCCCGGTTATGAGCCCGTTACCCATCTTTTAAGAGTTGATATAAACCTTTTAGAATGAGGAAAGATGAAACATAACTGTCTGTTACTCTTTAAGGTTCCTCACTTTTAAACGATCAATACCAACCGTCTTGTGAGCCGCATCAGACTGACTTTAATATAATCCATTGAGCACAAGATTATAATTGCGATCCTAAGTTTGTATTCATATATTTGGATTTGGTTGTGTTAGCCACCATAGTGACCTCAATTGGTGAAAATTTTACAAGTACAGACTTGTGACATTGGGATTAAGAGGATTGCATGCAATTGTGTTCATGTTTCATACAGATAGTGACGAAAACACAAACGATCATCGTTTGGCAGGAACATGAACGAGTGGAGTAAATGAATGTAAAGTTAAAAGACTCATCCTACCCTAGGTGTTGAGTGTCTTAGATTTGCATAATTAACATCGCTTAGCTTCATGTTCAGGAGGGTCACTTAAATTCTATCATTACCTCCCACAGGAGGAATTATGATGATGTAACTGATTCTCGCCAGGGTTAGATGGTTGGGCCCATCTTCATCCTGGATAATTCAATTGATACCCCTCTTAGCAACTGAATTAATAAGTTTTTCCTAATATTTGTTACTATTCATAAATTATTTTATTAAATAATGCACTAATGTGAGTATATATCTCTTTTATTTCAGTCTCTATTCCAACTTAAAAGCACCATGTTCCTGCCCTAACTGGATCTAACTATGTTTATTGGAAGAAATTAATTGAAATTGTCCTGGGTTGCCTACAATTAGACCTTGCCTTGGTAAAACCAGAACCTCCAAGGTCATTTGATGATGCCATTAAATTAGAGGTTGACAATTACGAGGCTTGGTTTAGATCTAATGAAATGTGCCTCAAAATTATAAAGTATTTAGTTTCTGAGTCCATGAGAGGTGTCATGCCTAATGTAAATAAGGCTAAAGTTTTCCTGACTGGGGAACCGATTTAAGAAATCGGATAAAGCTGAAGTGGGCATTCTCCTAAATAAATTAACCCGCTCATCCTACAACGAAAAAGTAAATATTCATGAATAGATTATAGAGCAGATCAAATTCGTATCTAAAATCCGTTCTATGGGCCTTGAAATTACAGATGACCAACTGGTTCATTTGGTCATGAACAACCTACCTCCTTAATACGATACGTTCCTAGTGAACTATAACACTCTAAGAGACAAATGGATGTTGGATGAACTGATTTCTCAGTGTGTTCACGAGGAGGATATGATTAAGCAGATTGGCAAGGTACAAAATATAAATATGGTGACCTCAGGATAAGGACATGGACACGAGCATAAAGGGAAAAGAAAAAGGAACTAAGGTTCTAATAATGGATCCTCGGGTCCTCCGATAGAAAATTAGGAAAACCATCCTGGGAATGGATCGAGCTACAAATGGGCTAAAGGTAATAATTGCTTCTTTTGTAAGAAGCCGGGTCATTAAAAAAAATAAATAAATAAAAAATAAATAAAAAAGATTATATAAAGTATAAGAAATTACACATAAAGAGGGGTAATAATTCTATTCTAATATGTTTTAAATCTAATGTAACTGATGTGTCGGTGAATTCTTGGTGGATAGATTCAAGAACAAGTATTCACATGTGTACTTCTATGCAGGACTTACTACAGACCAGGCCACCAACTAATGCAGAGCACTCAGTATACATTGGTGATGGTGTTAAAGTCGACGTAAAGGCAATTGGAGTCTATAGGCTTAGCTTAGAGTTTGGTTATTTATTGGATTTGGTAGATATGTTTTATGTGCCTTCTATAAGGTGTAATTTAATCTCTATTTCTCATTTAGATAAATTGAGATATTCATTTCAATTTGAGAATAAAGGATTCAGTATTTACTTTAATTTGATTAAAGTTGGCACCGACTCTATGGTGAACAACCTATACTATTTAGACTTGATTGCCTCACTCGTCCATAATATTAATGTCTTGTATGGAAATAAAACAGGATCTAAACGTAGACTAGACTATGAGAATTCCTCCATGTTGTGGCACAAACGATTGTTTCATATATCTCATGAGAGATTAGACAGGCTCATACGAGAAGAAATTCTTCATTCTCTAGACTTTTCTGACTATAAAGTGTGCATTGATTGCATAAAAAGAAAACAGACTAGAATCAGAAAGAAATGTGCAACAAGGAGTGTAAGACTCTCAGAGGTGATACATACGGACAATTGTGGACCATTCCCTATAGCTTCCTAGAGTGGACACAAATCTTTTATTACCTATATCGATAACTACTCTCGTTTCGGGTACCTCTACCTTATCGGTGAAAAATCAAATGCCTTGGATGCTTTCAAAATATATAAGGTCGAAGTTGAAAATCAACTTGATAAAAGGATTAAAGTTGTTAGATCTGACCGTGGTGGCGAATATTATGGTAGATATAACGAATCAAGATGTAATCCATGGCCATTTGCTAGATACCTACAAGATTGTAGCATTATCACCCAGTACACTATGCTTAGTATTTTAAAGGAGAATGGTGTGGCTGAAAAACGTAATCCCACCCTTTTGAATATGGTGTAAATCATGGTTAACAATTCGACATTACTAGAATATCTGTGGGGTGATGCGATCAAAACTACAGTTCATATCCTCAACAGGATCCCCAGTAAAGCAGTAAGTAAAACCCCTTATGAGTTGTGAAATGGAAGAAAACCAAGTCTCTGATATCTACATGTTTGGGGATATCCTGCTGAGGCCAAAATTTATAACCCGCATATAAGAAAGTTCAATCCTAGAACTATAAGTTGTTTCTTTATTGGATACCCAGAAAGGTGAAAAGGCTATTGATTCTATTGTTCTCCCCACTCTATCAGGATTGTTGAGACTGGGAATGCTAGATTTATTAAGGACACTGAAAACAATGGGAGCACAAACATTAGAAATTTTATATTTGAGGAAGAAAGGATTATGACTTCAGTCATAGTCACACAAGATCACATAGACATAAATGCTACAGTCGACTCTGCAATCACTGTATAACACCATATTGAACCTCATGTACAACCCACTAATGAGGATAATCAAAATCACACTTAATAAGCTGAACCATTGAGAAGGTCTGAAAGAGTGAGAAGTGAGGAAGAAAGGACTGTGACTTCAATCATAGTCACACAAGATCACGTAAACATAAATGCTACAGTCGACTCTGAAATCACTGTATAACACCACATTGAACCTCATGTACAACTCACTAATGAGGATAATCAAAATCGCACCTAACAAGCTGAACCATTGAGAAGGTCTGAAAGAGTGAGAAGACCTGTAAATCGAGATGATTACATCATATACTTATAGGAGCACGAGTTTGACATAAGGATGGAAAGGGATCCTGAATCCTTTGCACAAGTCAAACAAAGTATTGACCCTTCTCATTGGTTTGATGCTATGAAAGATGAATTGAAATCCATGAAGGATAATAAAGTATGAGATCTTATTAAGTTACCCTCTTGAATAAAGCCAATTTTTGTAAATGGATATTTAAAATCAAACGAGACTCCAAGGATAATGTCGAAAGATATAAAGCCAAACTTGTTGCTAAAGGTTTTAACCAGCGTAAATGTATTGACTTTAAAGAAACTTTCTCACCAGTATCTAAGAAAGACTCATTCAGGATCATAATGGCTCTTGTTAGCTCATATAGATTTAGAGTTACATCAGATGGATGTAAAGACAATTTCTCAATGAGGATCTGAATGAGAATGTATATATGTTGTAACTTGAAGGTTTTGTAGCCCATAGCTCATAACGTTTGGTTTGTAAACTAAAGAAATCTATCTATGAGTTGAAACAGGAATCACAACAGTGGTATCTAAAGTTTAATGAAGTAATCTCCTCATATGGATTTGTAAAAAAGCACTGCAGATGAATGTATCTACATTAAAATCAGTGGGAGTAAGTTCATTATGATGATTTTGTATGTCGATGACATTCTGTTAGCTAGCAATGACATCAAGATGTTAAACAACGCCAAGAAATTCTTATCTTAAATATTTGAAATGAAGGACCTTGGTGACACCACTTATGTCATTGGCATTGAGATTCGTCGTGACAGATCTCATTGACTGCTCAGCTTGTCACAGAGAGCCTATATTAGTAGGATACTCGAAAGGTATAACATGCAAAATTGTACTCCTAGACAGTCACCTACTGTAAAGGGTGATAAATTTAGCCAATTCCAGTGTCCCGAGAATAATTTGGAAAATAATTAAATGAAGGAACTTTCATACGCATCAGTAGTAGGGAGCATCATGTATGCTCAAGTCTGTACACGACCAGACATTGCGTTTGTTGTTGGAATGTTGGGCAGATACTTATCCAATCTAGGAATGCAATATTGGATAGCTACAAAGAAAGTGTTGCGGTATCTACAGTGAACAAAGGACTTCGGACTCACATACAGAATATCTGATCATCTAGAGTTGATTGGATACTCAGACGTAGATTTTGCAGGCTGCGTTGATACTAAAAAGTCCACCTCAAGGTACATATTCATAATGGTTAGAGGAACCGTGTTTTAGAAAAGTGTGAAACAATCTACCATAGCCTCATTCACCATGGAAACTGAATTCATTACCTGTTATGAGGCATTTAATCAGGCATTACAGTTACAGCGTTTTTTCTCAAGTTTATGGGTACTGGAGCATATCCTAAAACCATTAAAAATAATTTGCGATAATTCAACCGTGATTTCCTTTTCTAGTAACAACAAGCATTCATCAAGGTCAAGGCATATTGACATCAAGTGGGTTCGTAACAACACTCGACGTCTCTTGATTGAAAGAGGATTGGTTGAGGGGTTGACTATCCATCGCAAGACTAGACACCACTCGACATCCCCAGAGTTAATTGAAGTAATGGCTGCAAACCAACCTCTTATACCTCAACCTAGGGTGGAAGACATCCAGGATGAGAATGAGGTGCATCAAACACTCTCGCCTTATACTTTACGCGATTATTTACAACAAGCGGGGGTGAGCACGCCCTCATGGATGACTTTTACAGAAAATACGGGACACATGAATATCAAGCCATGGGTGATCCAATTCCTTCCAAAATTTCATAGGGTTGAATCTGAAAATCTGTATTTACACTTGAAAGAGTTTCATGAGATCATAGCCACTTTATATTTTCCAAACGTATCTGAGGACACAATCAAGTTGAGACTCTTTCCCTTTTTTTTGAAAGAGAAAGCTAAGACGTGGTTTCATTCACTACGTCCTAGATCTATTTGCACATGAAATGATATACAAAGGGAGTTCATAAAGAAATTTTTTTCATATCACAAAATGAACACCCTTAAAAAGTCAATCATGAACTTCGCCCAAAACGAGGATGAAACATTCTTCCAATGTTGAGAGCGGTTCAAGGATCTTGTCAGCTCATGCCCACAACACGGATTTGAAACGTGGCGCATTACACACTTTTTGTAACATCCCGAATTTTCATGGTCAGAGTACGTACTTGTACCCGAGGAAACTAGGTGTTAATAATATACAACTGGATGCTCTGAAATCGCATCTTGTTTTTTTCATTTGTTTACATCCAGATACATTCATGAAGGTAACATTCATAAGAATAAAATCAACTGTATTTATTATATATCATCAGAGTAAAAGGAATAATCATGGCCTTCCCAATGGAAGCTTATTACATTCATCGAATTCGCAATGAAAGCATAAATCTAATTAAATAATCTATCTTCGAATTCTTTCAGCGTAGTCTTCTACAGGAAGTAGGCCCTCTAAGTCTTTAAACCTGTACGTCACCTGTATAATCTGTACGGTTGGGAGAGGGTCAATGCCCTACTCATAGTGAAGGTTATCCTTTAAGATTAACAATAATTCAAGAGATTTATAACAAGTAAAGTAAGGGGGTCTGATACGTCCCGTGCTCCACTAACACGAGGGTATCAGCATGCACAAACAACGTACATGAGATGTATGCCTAGCAAAGTGTGTGGAGCTCATCATACATAGTGATCATCACATTATGAAATATGATTTATAGATAACCGGCTTGACCCGCACTCTCACTATACGGATATTCGCCGACATGGCCAACACTACCATAGATTTACGAGAACTCCTCAGAGCGTACAACACATGGGCTGGGTGAATTATGTGACATGATTTGTTCATGGAGCAACTATTTGCGACATCCAATCCCGGAGTGATGTGACACTGCATTTACGAATTACACACATCAATTTGTACACCACTACTTAAAGGCTTAAGGACTTACGTGCCCCAAGAGGATCTCTACCCAGAGCGCATTATGTCCATGATAGAATATTTGAATAACTAGTTGTGATACATCTTACACATCACTTGCACTTATAGAGAATATAAACTGAATCATAACAAATATAACTGAATCTGAACCATAAAGAATATCAAATGAATTATAGAGGTTTTGGAATAGCATGACACATGCCCAAACCGTAAAGATAGACGGCACGAGGCCAAAATAATAAAGAGGAGAGTGATAATGATCAACTCAATATAAGTGGCAATGGCCAATCATAATAAGAGAAGAGTGACAATGGTCAACTCTATAATGCGAAGAGTAGCAATGTCCAACTCAAATAAAGAGACAAGTCGCAGGGCCAACTCAATAAATTGATGAGGCATGGGCAGGCTTGTATCCATGGCCTCACATAAATTTAGAGAAATCACTTATAATTGACATAATGTCATAATCCCCAAAGGGCCAATAGTTGTAAGAATGTTAACCAAATCAATTGATAGGATAATTCCCAGAAAATATAAACATGAAGGGCGAAATAATTCACATCATTAAAGACATGAAAAGATAGGATAATTCATATCGTAAAAGGCACGAAAGAGACCAATAATTGATGGTGAAACCTATAATAGCATGGAAGATTCAAAGTAATATGAAGGCATGTAAAAGGCAAGATAAAATAACATTAAGGCATGTAAAAGGCCAAATGAAATAATAGGAAGGCATGAAAAAGGCAGGATAAATATAACAACTTAAATTAGTGTAAGCTTAATGGATAAAACCCTCACCTTTGCCTTTTTATCCTACGGAGGTGTTCCTTATGGTAAGCCTTAACCTGGTTTTATTCCTGTTTTTAGATTTAGATTCTAATTAGACTAAGTATGTTTAAACACGTTGGATTTGGCAGGCTGTGTAGTGGCCCTATTTTGATGGGTTTAGGTCCATCCCAATCACTATGTAAATTTGGTTGGTCGTGATGGCAACCCTGTGCATAGGGATTTAGAAAGGAAACAGAAAGCAAAAAAGGGATGAAAGGAAAATAAGAAAACACAGAAGTATTTAAATTTGAACCGTGTGATGGAGTGGATTCGGAATGTCTCAGCCGAAATTCCCTCTTGCTGAAGAAACTGAGGCTGCCTTCTTTCCTTCTTTTTCTTTTTTCCTTTCCTCTCCCTGTCCCTGTTTTGCTACTGGACGATCTCTCTCTCTCTCTCTCTCTCTCTCTCTCTCTCTCTCTCTCTCTCTCTCTCTCTCTCTCCCCTCTCTCTCACGTCTTTCCTTCTCTTTCCCGCGTTCAGATTGATTTTATAGGTTTGGAGAGAGGCTTCCAGACTCCTCTCGCAAACTCCCGGTTTCCCTGCGTAAATTCTACGCAGGACGTTTGTTTACGCTGAAAAGAACCGACCGGACTTACGCTGCCCTGTTTATTTCGTAGCAAGGATCCAAATGGTATGACGGGTCACGGTCCCTCGTTCAATCCAATCTGCCACCATGGACAGGGTCGGGGCCCGGGTTCTTGAGGTTTGGACGGCCCTGATCGAGGTCGAGATCTCGGTCCCAGATGCCTTGTGTGCAGAAAGTTAGATCGCTCCGATTCTTGCGTTTGATTGCGGAACGCCTAGGTCTGCGTTACTTGGTGGGACCCACGCTCCTAGGTTTCTGTTAGATCCGAACCCTCCACTGTATTCTCTATAGAATTCTGATCAAGAGGAAAATGATCTTAATCCAAGTTTGGTGTGGCCCCTCGAATCTGTTTCTCAGCGGTGGTTTGGACGCAGTGAAAGGATGGGGCCAACTCCTGATCTGTTTCCGACGGAGGTTTGGTTGGTTTTGGTTGGTGGTCTCTTCCGTTTCGAACGGACGGTCTAGATCGACCATTTGAATCGGTATTGATGGCCCACCACCCATCCAGCGGAACGGTTGCCATTTCAAAACCGTTCGCGGGCGGGATTTCAGGAGAAGTGAGATTCGTCGCCGCTAGTTCGGTGCGCATCCGGTGAGCGCCCGCTGTGCACATGCACAATGCAGGGTGGGGTCCACCGCGATGTTTTTCGGAAATCTACTCCGTCCATTTTCTTTCCCACCTATTTTAAGGGTTAAGCTCCCAATTTGAGGCGAATCCAATGGTCAGGTGTCCCATATTTGACTGAATATCTGTTTTAACCACTGATCATGCTGATCCAATGGCTGATCTTGGTTATGTACAGTTCATTTATGGTGTTTAGGCTGGATATCAGGTTTCATGCCAAAAGGATCGTGGGAACCATGTGATCTCACGTCCAGGGGTTTAGTTCAGCGACATTTTCGTAATTATTGTTGGGTTCTGTATGCACCATTTAACCATTCTTACAAATAGACGTGCATCCCAATTATTTCAGATAGAGAGTTAGTATCATACACAGGTATATATATCACGTTGAATTTTATGGTAACACTTGAGGACTTTCAATTCTCGAGTACGAAAAGTTCGGGGTGTTACACTTTTTCTATAATGGGCTGACATTTTTCATGCTCCAATTGATCGAGACAATGTGTAATGGGGAATTTATGAATAAAAATGTCGATGATGTGTAGGATTACTTCGATAGGCTTGCTAAAAACGCACAATCATGGGACACATACCTAAAATCAAGTACCACTTCTATGCTCGCTCAATCAAAGGAAAGGGGTGGAGTATACCTTCTGAAAGAGGATGATGATATCAATGTTAAAGTGGCTAATCTCATAAGGAAATTCGAGGCCATGGAATCAAAGAATGATAAGGGTAAGGAAGTTGTTTGCAGTATTTGTGGTTGTAACAGTCACACAATTGAAAATTGTCCAACCATATCTACCTTTCAAGAGGTACTGACTGAGCAATCCAATGCCGTAAATAATTACCAAAGACATTTCAATGGACCCATCTCTAATACGTACAATCCAAGTTGGAGAAATCATCCAAACTTCAGTTGGAGGAATGGATAAACTGCTACCCCTCAAGGTTTCTTCAATCAAATTCTAAATCAAGAGAAACCTCAAGAGGATCCAGTTCTAAAATATATTCAAAACCAAGAGCTATTCAACCAAGATATCAGATCAACAATAGGATCACTTACATCATCCATTCAAAGGATAGAGTCACACATAATGATTGGGGAAAGAGGATGCTTCCTACTCAACCTCTCCCCAATCCCAAACTATAATATGAGATAAGTGATCCAAGCTCTTCAAATCAAATGGAGCAGGCTAAATCTATCACCACTCTTATGAGTGGGAAAACCATTGACAAAACTATTCTAGTTATGGCTAAAAAGCCTAAGGACTCGGAAGAGGATAACAATGATGGACCTAGCATTGCTCCACAAGAATTAGAACTGGAACTTCAAGACAAGCCAGTTGCTCCATTTCCCCAACAGTTGGTTGCTCCAAAACCTCTCTCTAACTCTCAGGATATTTTAGAGGTGTTAAAACAAGTGAAGGTCAACATTCCTCTACTTGATGTCGTAAAACAAATACCTTCATATGCCAAATTTCTGAAAGACTTATGTACGACCAAAAGACGACAAAATATTCAAAAGAAAATCTTCTTAACTGAAAAAGTGAGTGTCATCCTAAAACACGATGTGCCACAGAAATTCAAAGATCTCGATAGCCCAACCATATCATGTGTAATCGGGAACTATTAAATTGCGCACGCAGTTCTTGACTTAGGAATGAGCGTAAATCCCTATTTGGTGTACAAACAGTTAGGTTTGAGTGAATTAAAACTCACCCCAACCATATTACAACTCGCCGACCACTCAGTTCGTACCGAGAGGGGTAATCAAAGATGTGTTGGTCCAGGTTGACAGATTCTACTATCCAGTAGATTTTATCGTCCTAGATACAGAACTCATTAATAACATGAGCACTCAGATTTTCATCAATTTTGGTCGCTCATTCCTTGCCACTTTAAACGCCATCAATTGCAGGAATGGAGTCATGAGTATGTCTTTCGGGAATATGACACTGGAGTTAAATATTTTTTTCGATACTAGCAAACGGTTGGAGGATAATGATTATTTCCATGATATTAACATGACTGACTCTTTCGTGGAAGATAGAACACCTCTGACCTTATCCTCTGACCCTTTAGAGATGTGCCTGGCCCACTCCCATGATTTTAATGATGACATGATTAGGGAGATGGGTGTCATGCTTGATACTGCGCCGGTACTTGAAATTAACCGGTGGAGGCTACAATTTGAAGAGTTGCCCCAAACTGATGCAGTGCCTCTACCATCTAACCTCATAGCACCGAAGCTTGACCTAAAACCTTTACCCTCTGATTTGAAATATGACTATTTAGGTCAAGATGTGACATACCAGGTGGTGATTTCTTCCCACTTTAAAAAGCAACAAGAGAGTATGCTCATTTCTACTCTCGGGAAAGATAAAGGAGTTATTGGGCATAACAGATCTTGATAGGATGAATGAGCTCCTTTCAATTGAATGTTTTGACTCTTTGGATGATTGTTTGGCACACTTTGCAGATTCAAACAATCCCATGATACAAAAAATAGCGGATGCCTCGCAAGACAATACCTTGGTAGTTATTACGGACCGAGAGAAACGTTATTCTGAAGTACCTACTCCCCCAGATCCTAAATGTTTAACATTAAAGGAGGAGGAGGTGAAAATTAAACTAAAGAGTAAAACTTTGGCATGTGTCAAGACTACACCACGTACTACAAATTTTTTTGAATTTCATCTACTTTTAGTCTCTGATTCAACATCATGTACTAACTTCAAAATTCTTTCTACCACAGGTGAATCGTATATACTTTGGACACTTCAGAAGATTAAAATGAAACTTTATGCTGAGGTCCATCCATTTCTCTAGACATTCATTCTCCAGGACATCTAAGCCTACTGTGAAAAGGGCTTCTGGATTATCTTGTTGAGAAACCTTCTGAGAAATTTACCAAGATACTGGCTGAAGGAAGAACCTGGATGCATGACTGAGTAGATTTCCCGTGCTTTCATAGTTAAAGATTAGAATTTACTGCTTTCATAGGACTAGGGTAGTTTGCTTTATACCGTTCTAGGATAGTCGGCTTTATGCCGTTATGTTAGTTTGATTTCTAAGTTGTTTTAGGATAGGTTGCTTTCGTTGGTTTCACTCTTGTGTTAACCCGCTCTTGCACTGATATCTTTGGAAAGCCTCTTGATTCTTTCATCCAAGTACTATCTTTCCATCACTCTTTTACTTTCATTGTCCCATGTGCATTGCATGCTCATTTCTTTTACATTGAGGACAATGTAGATTTTAGGTTGGGAGTGGGCGATTAGGTCACCTAATCCGTGTTTTCTCAGTCTTGAGCAAAACTTGTAAAAAAATTTAAAATTTTTTTGAGAATTCTTATGAATTCAAAGTGATTTTGACGATCATCATTGATTTAGAATTATAAGATACGGAGTGTTGGGGATTTACGTCTCTTGGATTTAGCTATCTGATAAATTTCACAGTTGAGTTCGAATTATCAATCCATGATTAGAAGTTTTAAACATTGATTGAATCATTATTTCGCATGTCACATCTTGCTTACACATTGAGGTTTCAATTTGATATTGAAGGATTAACTTGGTAATCACTAGGCATGAAAGGAACCAGCCTGAGGAATTTTATCATCATGCTTATAAAGATGAATTGAGAGGGTTGGGTGAATGGTCTTCACCATAGGTTTGCTCCCTATAGGTGAAGGTTCGATTCCCCAAGGTTGACATTCGGAAAGGGTTGGGCAAATGGTCTTCACCATAGGTTTGCTCCCTATAGGTGAGGCTTTGATTCCCCTCCTTGGCATTATTTTAATGAAAAAATCAAAGGTTGGTAGAATGAAAGGATGATCTGTGAGGTAAGTTTTGGTTTTGGTTTTGGTTGTCATGAATTCTCTTGTTGGTTACCAATGATATCATGAAATAGAGATGATTGGATCTATTAATGATGATAAGCCGAGATTATACTCTGCACCCATGGAACTCAATATTTAGAATTTTTTCTAATTGATGGATTAATACTTTAAACTTGATTATGAAGTTTACTGTGCACTTGAGTCTAAGAGAAAGTAATGCCCAACATTCATGAATCTTAAAATTCTAGAGTATCTAGATTGTTTTTCAAAAATCACTCGAGTTTATGGAAACTGTCCTGTAATTCTCAACTTATTTTTCACATGCTTTGCTTTGGACTAGCAAAATGCAGGTTGAGAGTTGTGTTGAGGGTCAAATATTACATATTAGACCCCAATTATTACCTAATTTTACGAGCTTGATACCGTTTAACGCCCTACTTTAATCATGTTTGTGATGCAAGGTATATTTAGGAGCCTGGACTGAAAAAGGGAACTAAAAGTATAGATTTAACGCTCATGAATCACCAAGGAAAGGGACGGACACCATGGGACTGAGATCGAAGAATTCACACGCCCAGGATTCGAGAAAATCCAGTAGTTCACACTAAAGAGGCTTGAAATTCATCCAGAATGTAAGATCAAAGGGTTCCCACCATCCGTTCAGCTCGAAGCTTCATATATGGCCCGAGAACCATAAATTAACCGTACACGTCGAATTTCAGCTCTTGGATCGCTATGGAAGTGGTCCAACAGATAGATCAGCCCATAAACCGTCAATTTTGGGCCCACTTGATCTCTGGATATGCTTCAAACTTAGGCTTGAACCCTTAAATTAGCTGGAAGAATGGATGGATGGATTAGATTTCTAGAAACATCACGGTGGGACCCATTTACATGGAATGACTGTACATTGCACACGTGCACTGGAAGTGCGCTGGACGCAAAGTCGGGTCAAACTGACTTTGACCCGCAGCAAAAACGGAAACTCCGTTTCTTCTAGTGTGAAACAGGGGCTGCGGACGAATGCAGATGGCCCACCATTTCAGATCCATTGTCCAATCTGGACCGTCCATTCGAAGCTCAAGGACCCTCTGACCAAGGCCTAGAGGAGGTTGAAGAGTATCGAGTGAATGGTGTCCCTGTGATCAAACGTAAGATGAACGACTTAAACAAAGAAAGTGGGCCCCACCAAGCATCAGCGCAATAGCTTTTTCACAGCCAGCGAACATCCGTGAAAGCCGGACATTTCGAGCTGTTGTGTGATTTCGGTCTGCGTCGGACCAATGATTCGAACTGTTCAAATGGGAGCCAAGTAAAAACCGTCCGCAGGGACGTTTTCTCTTTACAAAAAGAACGCACCTGTGTGCGAATACCAGGCCCAACGCAAGCTGTTTTGCCGTGAAGAACAGAGATCACGCGTCCGGTTTTTACTGCGCAACAGAATCGACGTCTGAAACTTTCCCACCAACTTGCTGAACCGCCTCTTGTGCGAAAGCTCCACCAACCCCCTTTCCTATAAAAGAAAGAGAAGAGAGAACTAAGGATTCAAGCTTGGACATCTGGAAGGGGAGAGAGGAGAGAGAGTTGTTTTATGAATTGTTGGAGATTTTAACTAGATCATGTCTAGCTAAACCTCTTAGCTAGGGCTAAGATGTGAAGCCTATAGTGTGATGGGCTGACTTCTATGGCTTTGATTCATGTTTAGACTGCACTGATGTTGATTCTAATTTGATTAATAGGAGTGCTTTCAGTTTTAATGATTTGTTGTGACTTACATTACAATAGATCTGCGATGGCTTTGAGTATTTCCTTTCCCTTATTTTAATTGTGAAGATAGGAAGCCCTGTTGTTCACCATTGCCCCTTGTACATGGTTGGATGATGGAATCCTTCTTAACATTCATACATCTTTCTGATTGGTTGTGGATTGGTTTAATTCTGTTGTTTTCTTTGTTCATGGGCATGGTTTTGTGATGGAATCAACTCTAATTCTCATACTCTCATCTCTTGAAAACTAGATCAAAGGAAGTTCAAGTATGGTTTTTAATGGTATATCTTCCAACTGGATGCAAATGGGACTCTAAACCCAGTTGAGTTCATGAATCAAGCATAGATCTCCCTGATCACTACAAGTGGATCCTGTAAATCCCTAGTTTCCTACCTTTGAATTTTACAAGTTTTAGATTAATACTTTCACCATTATTCCCTCGTATTCATTCGAATTAGATTTCATCTTCTCTTAGTTATAGTTCTGGTTACTTTCAGATTACGTACAAGGTTCAGTCCCTGTGGATTCAACCTCGGTCTTGCCGAGATTATTACTACATCACAACCCTATACTTGGGTTGTGAACAAGGAGCATGTGACATCCATGGGAGTCATTAATCCCACGGATATTTTCAATTAGTGGGAGTTTGAGCATGTTTTATCCTTCAGACATTAATACAGATCTCATTTAATAAAAAGTTGTTTGATGAATCTAATATAAAGTCAATTTCTACTTCTCTCTAAGTATGCACATTCTATTTTGAGCAAGTAGAACTACAGTCATGTCTCATCGGAGACATTTTGAAATCTTCAGGACCTCATAAGGATAGGCACACATCATTATACTACGTGTGTAATCCTTATACCACACTTCATAGTTCCTAATCTATGTCATTAAGACCAATAGTATCAGTGACCGCGCTTAGCCTCACTTCGCTTAGATTAAATGTTGTGATGACTACCGCGATCCAATACTAGCAATCTTGATGGACCATATTGTAATAGTATTTCCCGTATTATCTAACAATTACATTGGTTAACCATTTTGGATGTTTTCTCAAAATCAAAACAAATTTTCAAAAGTATTTTTAAAAGATTAATCATTGATATTGATCAATGTGGCGCAAGTGGGAGAATATAAGATCTCTATAAGGTGGGCCTTGTTGATCAACAGTCTGGATTGTCCTAAAGGTTAGATAATGTGATCGGGTAAACTAGTAGGACCCACTTCATTGTGATTCTTCCAAAATATCTACACGAGGGGTGGAATTGTATAATTGTGATACACACACAACTATTTCAATGCAACCAAGATTATGAAACGTGTGGAGCCTCAGGGAAAAGAGTTTTAATGGGCTGCAAACTCTTCACCCCTCTAACTTATATATAACAAGGCTGGTCCCCAATCCTATACCACGTCAGAAAGATAATCCCATTATATATTTTCTAAGGAGATGCTAAGGAATGGGAGATCTGATGTAGAGCAGGTCACAGACAGTTTCATGGCCAAGATGGATCAGAAAAGGCCTGGTCGACGACAGAAGTGATCCGGACCGTCGGACCTTAGATCGGGCGTATCTCGCAATCCGGAATGAGTTAGCTGACGTAAAATATATGATTTTATGGTAGAACGAGCTACTTTAGCCAACCAAACCTATTATGCCAGGTTGCGACGCCAGAAATTGCGAAAAACCCCTAGATCGATGGTCGTTTCCCTGCTTTAATTTCGTTTTTACTATAAATAGTAAGCTTTAGTTTGATTATAACTCTTCATCCGACGAGCTTTAGGAGTTGCGCCCAACATGAAAAGAGCTTAGAATAATTAGGAGAATGGTTGGGTGAAGCCAAATAGGACACTTACTATTTTTGGCTGAAAACCTTGCGCACTAGTAGACATCACGACCGTCTATAAATAGTGAATTTACTATTTATAGTAAGTCACGGATTCTAGGAGTTTTAGTTGTAATTTGATTTTGATTTCTTTCCCATTGCTTGGTACCCCTATTTAAAGGGTTGTGAACTCGTTTTTAGTGATCAATGAATCAATTTCGAATTTCTTAGAATTTATTTCTATTTTCTGCTTTCTTTCCTCGTGGATTCAAGAAGTCCCTGTGAGGAGTCCAGAGAAGCTCAGTGGATTCGGAGTAGTTATCCTCATCATGTTCATCCCTGCGTCAAGATCCCAGCATCTGAATTATATTATTCGAAATTCGCGTCACAGATAGGTAAACTATCCTGCACCTCTGATCTCTACATCCGATGCACAGCAAGGTTTTTTGGCAATTTCACAATAAGAAAATATAACACTTCAATGATCCATTTTGGCTCTTTGCAAGACCACCTCAAACATACAAACAACATCGTAGCCCTTGTTTTTCCAAATCAACACAACCATGGAGCTCTCGTACCACTTGTAGCAGCCAACACCACGGCCTACTAAATTGGTCATTAGAATCAAAACCCAAAACAACAACTCTACTATCATGAAATAATCAAGACTCGGTGAAGACAAAATCATCTTTAAAAAAAAAAAAAAAAAAGAGGCTGTGGTGTTGTCTATTTAGAAAATTTGCGGCCTGACTTTTACCGACGAACTAAAACCGTCGGAAATAATATTATTACCGACGAAAAGTTTCGTCGGTAAAAGTGGTCTATTTAACTTAAGAAACTTTTCGCTGACTTTTACCGACAAACAAAAACCGTCGGGAATAATATTTTTACCGACGAATATTTTCGTTGGTAATAATGACCTAGTTTTCACTTAGAAAGTTTTCCCGCTCACTTGAAAATTTTCGCTTGACTTTTATCGACGAACCAAAACCGTCAGGAATAATATTATTAACGATGAAATTTTTGTCGGTAAAAGTATAGCGTTTTTAAGATTAAAACTTTTCCGATGAGAGTTTTACCGCCGACTAGTTTCGTCGGTAAAAATCACAAGCCTACTTTTACCGACGAAAAGTTTCGTCGGTAATAATGATCTAATTTTTAACTTGTAAAATTTTCCCACTGCCTTGAAAAGTTTCGCGATAAGACTTTTTCCGACGAACCAAAACCGTCGGTAATAATATTTTTAAGGTAATATTTAAACGGTTTATGTATGTGTGTGTGTATATATATATATATATATATATATATATATATATATATATATATATATGTGTATATATATATATATATATATATATATATATATATATATGTATATATATAAGGTAATATTTAAATGATTTATAATATCAAATGAAAAAGAATATTGAAAAGTTTAGAAATTTTAACTATGTTTGAGATAAATTTTGAGAACAAAACAATGCTTTTGAAGAAAAAAAAAAATGGCAATTTGAAAATTTTGAGAAGAAATTAAAATATGAGAAAAATTTTGAGATTTTGAAAATAAAAATTCAGAATTTGTATTTTTAATATTTTTTGAAATATTTTTTAATAAAAATGATATTTTGTTAAAAGAGGAAAAATATACATTTTGAAAAAAGAAAATGTTATTTTTAAAAGGAAATTGAAATTTATCTGTGAAAAATAAAATTACAAAATTATTAGGCACATCCACTAATTGAACTTTTAACTGTTTTTGGATAATCTGATCTGTATAGATTGAAGAGTAAATAACTTTATATGTTTAAATCAAAATTCACTCAAATTGTTGATCAATTTTGTTTGCCCAATATCTTTCTCATATGTAGCATGATCGAGCGAGTAACTAGTCAAATTAAGGGTAATGATCAGTAAAATAGAGTGAATGGACCAGACATGTAAAATTGGACAAATATTCTTATCAAAATTGTGACCAAAAATATGATTTAAGGAAACCCTTCTCCACTACATTTAGGTGAGTTACTCGTTACCCTTTCTAGAGTAAACTCTGTGGGGTCCACCGTTATTTATTTATTTTATCCACTCTATTCATCCATGTTAACAGATAATTTGAGGTCTAAAGAACAAAAAGGAAGCATATCCAAAGCTCAAGTGGACCACACCACAGGAAATAGCGTGATTGAACCTCTACCATTTAAAATTTCTTGAAGCCCATAGAAGTTTTGGATCAAGCTGATGTTTGTGTTTTCTATTCATTCATATATTTTTGATATTATGAACAACCTTTAACCATTTTTGGACAATTTGATCAGTCCAGATTGAAGAGTAAATAACTTCATATGTTTAAATCAAAATTCACTCAAATTGTTAATCAATCTTGTTTGCCCAATATCTTTCTCATATGTAGCATGATCGGGGCGAGTAATTAGTCAAATTGAGGGTAATGATCAGTAAAATAGAGTGAATGGACCAGCCATGTAAAATGGGTCAAATATTCTAGTCAAAATTGTGACCCAACTTATTGACACCCTGAGAACCTAAGAATTAATGTTAGTAAGTTTTGTGGAGCCCATCATGATGTGTGTCGAATATCAACACCGTGCATTTGATGTGTCCCCTTTAGATTATGAGATATCTCAAAAATCATCCATATACGAAACTCAGGTGGGTCATACCATTTAAAACTATGTGAAGGCATCTAAAAATATATATAAGCACTTGGTGGGACCCACATGAGTTTTGAATGCGATTGAAACTGGGTCTGACCCCTCATCCAAGTAGGACACACATAATGAGTGGGTTAGATATGTGAATCACATTTAGGTAGGCCCAATATATGATTATGAAAGTTTTAAGAAAACCCCTATCCACTACATTTAGGTGAGTTACTCATTGCCCTTAGCAGAGTAAACTCTGTGGAGTCCACCGGTATTTATTTATTTTATCCACTCCGCTCATCTATGTTAATAGACAATTTGAGGTCTAAACAACAAAAAAGAAGCATATCCAAAGCTCAAGTGGACCACACCACAGGAAATACTGTGATTGAACCTCTACCATTGAAAAATTCTTGGAGGCCATGGAAGTTTTAGATCGAGCTGATGTTTGTGTTTTCTCTCCATTCATATCTTTTTGATATTATGAACACGTTGAATGACAAATAAACATTAATATGGGCCCAAGGAAGGTATCAACGATGGAAATCCTTATTCCACACTATTTCGTGTGGCATGAGATTAGGATATAACTCATTTTTGTTCACATATCGTCAAATGATCTATAAAAATAAATGGACGGCATGGATGAAACACATACATCATAGTGGGGCCCACAGAGCACCGACCATCAGCCATTGACTGGTGTCAGGGGGAGTAGCCAATCTGTTTCGGACGCAGATTGGATACTAACAGATTAAGCAACGAGAGTACTACTGAAGTGACGTCACCTAATTCTGTGGATCCCACCATGATGTGTGTTTTATATCCACACTGTCTATACATTTTTACAGATCATTTTAGCCATGATCCAAAGAATGAGTGAGATCCAAACCTCAAGTGGACCCCACCACAGAAAACAGTGGAGAGAATGACGTCCACCATTAAAAACTTCGAAGGGTCACAAAATTTTTCGATCAAGTTGATACTGGTGTTTTCCCTTCTTTAATGTATGTTTTAATTTATGAACAGGTTGGATCTCAAATAAACATCACGGTGGACCTTAGGAAGGTTTCAATGGTGGGCGTCACTCTCCCCACTATTTTCTATAGTGGGGTCCACTACAGCTTTCCATATACCTCTTTTTTGGTTCATGTCCTAAAATGATCTCTCCAAATATATGGACGGTGTGGATACAACACGTATATCATGGTGGGGCCTACATAACTTGGTGACGTCACTTCAGTTGAGAGTCTCGCAACTCAACCTCAGTAGCTAATCCGCCCGTGCCCTCCCTGTCTCTCTCCCTAATCTCCTCCCTCTCCTCTCTCTGTCTCTCTCCACCCACGATTCCCCCCCTCTCTATCCCCTAACCTCTCTCTCTCTTTGAGTGTGTTTGATCTAAAGACAGGAGGAGCTGAAATGACGCCCTCCCTACCCACGCACGCCCACTCTCTCTCTCTCTGAAGCTCGGTTGAAGACCCATTCACAAACGCTGAATGCGAGGTATCTCTCTCTCTCTCTCTCTCTCTCTCTCTCTCTCTCTCAATGTTGATTTAGGAATTTGGGGATTTTGTAATTTGCGGATTCCCGATTCGATGTGGACCCCTATTTAAGGATTTGGGGATTTTAGGGCTTCAGATTTGGGGATTTTGGTTATGGCTCATTGGTATGGAATCCAGGATTTGAATACGATGAGAAATTGATAGGCTACATCAAGGAATACAGGCGCGTCTTTGATCTTGGTAAGGGTTTGTAATCTATTTAACCAACAGATTTTATTTTTTTTCATTTTCATTGTAGACTCTTTCTTTTGGATTCATAATTAGGAGAGATTGAATGGCTAATGGGTGTGTTTGATCTTTCATTTCCAGCTTGCTTTGATCACAGAGGTACGCCAGAAAACCCAGCTAGAACTTGCACCTTGGAGGCCAAAGAAGGAGCCATATGCGTAAGTAGAACCTTGTCTCAATTTTTTTGAGAAATTAGCCAAGTTGATTATTGAGTCGGCTGATTACGAGTAACAAAAGTCTATTCATGTATAAAATTGCGGAATTAATCCAGTCACTAAGTGTTTTCTTTATTTAAAATCCTGAATATCTTTTTTCCATTTTTGTCGTTGTTATAAAACGATTTTAGATTGAGTCACACAGACTCAGACATAAGAAGATTATTTTCTTAAGAGAATTTGAATTTTTAAACGTTTGAGTCAACCATTAAAAGTCGAATTGGTTTACAATTGGAACTTATATGTTTTATATTTTAACCTCATTTTTCATTTCATATTGTGGGGTGCTGCATTTTGTGTGAGAGGAGGCCTAGAAAAGGAAAGAGCAGCAATGGAGGTATCATCCCTATGGAAATCTACATTAGCTGAAAGCCTGAAAATGAATGCATCTTCCCTTGAATCTAAAAACATTAGATAGTGAACTCTTATTGTTCTTCTTTTGCAGTATCTGGAGAGAAGAGAATGTGAGTATGATCAGAAGACATCTGTAGATTTCTACAAGGTGAGCTTGGATTTTATTTTACCGTTCAATCCCCTGCTTGGGATCATTGATATGGTTATCTTGTTTGCTATGTTTTTTATTTCCTTACCTGTGGTTTTCTCTTCTTCAGGAGGGAGAGAATCTAAAGCCTGCAGTAAACGGGTGTTTTGGTGTAAGTATCCTACCCCTTGTATAAAACTCTAGGTTCCATGACCTGAAAAATTGGTTTCTCTGTTTACTAGTTGTATTTTATAAATATAATACTAAAATGGGAACTATTCGGGTCGTTTGGATCTGTTTCACTCATACACAATTTCCCCATCTTCTTGCTTTTTCTCTACCTGTATTGACAGTCAGAAACTTGTCTGCGGTCATTCTTGTTTTTTTATAAAAGTCAAAGGTTGAACTTTGTCAGTGGGTGGAAATCAAACCAATTTGATTCAACTAAGGTCCAGTAATGTCAACAACTTGTATAACGCCTTTAGCGCCAGTTTGTAGTTTCTTTACCCAAATTGTGTGGAAAACATCTGGCCCAGCAGCCCAGCAGCTGATGACTTGGCATTTGGTTTCTCTCTTCTAACAAGAGAACTGTTGAAATTTTGGTTATGGCTCATTGGTATTGAACAATATTAGTGGATGCATCTTTGCTGAAACAGGACTGTTGGAATTTTGTTTTTTGTTTTTCATTTTTTTTTTTTTTTTGTTTTCATTTCAACCGTTGCTAGATGTGCACCAATCTGATGTTTTAGACAATTAAATACAATTTTTAGTTCACAATACATCTAAACTTGGAGCCATAATTTGGCCAGTTTAGTTTGAATTAATTGTATGTCATGCGTACAAGTTCTCAATGCATGTGTATCATCCACAAAACAGGGACAGAGTATCCATTTGGTGTAATTTTTTGTAGTGCTTTCATGTACCAGTTAACTGAATTGGGAACATACAGTTAGGAGATGATTCGGCCAATTGTGACATCTGTTACTGAGCTCTACAAGAAACAACTACTGGAACGTGTTTCTTATAACACTATATAGAGGCCATTCTAGCTCTACAAGATGCCAGCTGTCAATTAGTATAAAAATGAATTGTATGTAGTTTATACAAGAAGTTGTTTACCTGTGGGAATGTGCGAATTTATGTCATTCATCAACGTCTCTATGAAGGATGCTTATTGTGACTTGTGAGCCATTCACTTTGAAGGCATCTTCTTTGTCAAATAAATATAGAAGCATTTCTTTGCTCTACCTTTGTCAATTTATGATGCTTCCCTTCAATTTGTAGGCCCATGTGAGGCACAGATTCCTTTGGTGATAATGACATCGGATGACACACATGCACGTACTTTAGAGCTTCTAGAGTCAAATTCATATTTTGGAATGAAGTCAACACAAGTGAAACTGCAATTGATGGTTGATGCAATTGACTTTGTGCAGGTATTGTTAGGACAAATATGGTTGATGCAATTGACTTTGTGCAGGTATTTTGGAATGAATTCAACTCAACGAAACCATGTGAAAACATACCATAGGATAAATGGTTAAGATTTCCAAAAGTGCTATCTTGTTCTAATTTTCAAAACATTTGTATGAGATGATGCATAACGTTTCCTCTCTTCATTGGACCTTTGGCAAAATCATACACAAGGGTTTCATATGCTTTTTGGATGGAATGGTACTGATGTTCAAGGCTATTTTGTAGGGCAAATGAATAGTAATGATTAGTTTGTTTATTACCTATTCTTGAGCTGATTAGTTTGTGAAAATTCCAAAACTGATCTCAATACAGGGAAAGAAGTCCTACAATTCTTGTAATTCTTTAACTAATCAAACTAATCTCAGCCTCTTAACTAATCATAATGATTAGTTGCTAAAGATCTTTGATTAGTTACTAAGACAACTAACCCAACAACCTACAACAGAAAATTAATAGAATACAACTGAATTCCTGCTCAAATCAA
Source organism: Magnolia changhungtana (assembly GCA_030180095.1). NCBI lineage: Eukaryota > Viridiplantae > Streptophyta > Magnoliopsida > Magnoliales > Magnoliaceae > Magnolia > Magnolia changhungtana. The sequence goes on along the minus strand of JASAUF010000462.1, from coordinate 2,061,613 downwards.
CAAATAATAGAAAACAGCCTGAAATAGGTGGTGAACTAGATGCTATTAGAATGCTTTGAATCTCGGCTCTGCCAACTGACATTGAAGGTGAAAGGGTTTCTGTTCATTTAAGAATTATATGATCCTTGACCAATGGATATATAGCATCCTTTGCTAAGGTATGAATTTTCTATTTACCAACTTTGAATGAAGGGGCTGCCATTCCTTTGATCCCTACAGTTGTTAGAGAACTACCTAAGATGAAATTTCTAGCTATTCAATAGACATAAAAGAAATGAACATGACAGTGGTCCACTGAGCGAGAAAAGGCAAAATATTGGACTGTTGGCATTTTCTAATCTCATACACATGATCCCATATATGTGGGAACATGGATCTCGATTCCATCTTATGGTTCCCACCATCAATTGAACTGAGACCTAGCTGAGTTGGGTCTTTTTTTTTTTAATTAGTTAAAAAGTATGGTGTTGTGAAGTGAAAATAGTGATAGGAAAGTGTAATTGTGTCAGGTTGGTGGATACGCAGTGGAGTAAAAGAGAGAACACTAGTGCAGTGAGAGGAGCAGGTCATGATTTCTTTCTCAATCTTTTTTTTTTTTTCTTTTTAGTAGAAAATCAATAATAGTTTGTTGATGATAACATTTATAGGATAATGAGAAAGTGGATATGCGAAGGCATGTTTATTGGAACCAATCAAAGGGTAGGTGTTTATGAAATACAATTGCTTTCACATCATGTTGGTAATGACCTTCATGATTTACTATTCTTTGCTTTTCTCTGTCATATTCACAGAAGTCTTGAAGCTAATTGCAATACGTGCTTAAAGCTTCAAAAAATGGGTTCAATTCCTTGCCCAAAAACATATCAGTATGTATTCAATTATCTTTCGTTGTGCTTCAGTGTTATAATCAAGACAATCTATGTTGGATCATTGATGATGGTTTTGTACGTGACATGTCTAGTCGCCAAAACATTGTACATCAGCATGTCTGCCATTAGAGTTCCTTTTTCCCTAGAATTTGTTGTAAAGATGCCATCTTTTCATGTTTTTCTTTGATTTGTCTGTGGTGATGATTTTCCACATCTGAACTTTATGGCCCAGTTTGTCAGAACATCTCCATGTTTAAAAGGTGATACTATCAAAAAGTTCATGGTTAAGAAGGGCCTGTTTGTGATAAGTGGGTCTTTGGCCAGTTTATTTTTATGTCCAATCTTACATTTAAGCATGTAGCAAGCTGGTTGTGTGCATGTGTATGCAAAATCATCATGCCATTATTTTTAGTCTGAATGCATAAATTAAGTTGAATGTGATTAATCCTCAAGCTGGTATATTACACTTCAGCTTTGTTGAATGTAGGATGTTCATATAAGAGTTTTCAAGTGGCTAGTATGGAAGTCCAATGGGTAGTTAAGAAACTGTCCGTTGTCCAACTTACTTGCACAAAGTTGGACGGTTTGGATCAGCCAATCCATGTGATATCTGGGCAATGCTCCATCCACAGTGGGACCCACGATCTAGATGATTCGGTTGGCATGTACTTCAACCTGTTTGGTAGATAAGTTGTTGCGGTTTAGTAAGTTATGTTGCTAGTAGCTTTTCTGGAGGTGTTAGCTTTACATTGGCTTTTGTATGGTGGGATACTTGGAGACAAACATGTCTTTTATCTCAAGAAGTTTGTTCTGAAATTGTCATTTCTTTCTTTCACCTAATGTTCAATCTTAAAATCACAATGTTTCTAGGAAAAAACATTGATTGTGTATTTGAATTTTTACAATCAATGTTTCTAGAAAGAAAGAAATGGAAATACACAGTCAATGTTTATAGAAAAAAACATTGATTGTGTATTTGAAAATCACATGTCATTATAATCAGGACAATCGACGTATATTTACAACCATTAATTGAAGAATATACATTGATTGTGTGTTTGAATTTTTTTTAAATGCACCAACCAGAAACGATTTGAGACGACGTTCAATGATACTTTGTTAAATATGAAATTTATGACCTTTAGTAACTTGGTTAATTAAAAAGAACTATGTAGTCGCTTGATCTCAATCTGACTTTTTTGGTACATAGGCAGCCGTTCATAATGTACTAGAATATCGGTGCAACCACAAATCTTTTTTCTCCTTTGAATTGTAACGGACTGTATTGGTTGCATTTTTTTGTCATACAGGTTGTGGTATCAAAGATATAATATCACCTCCTTAGAGGGAAACATTTAATGATGTGTACAAGTAAATTTATTTTTTCTTATTCCTTATATTGTTTTCCAGTTATATTTGTGTTGGTTTCAGAGTACAGGTAGCGATAGAAATTGCTGGTCGACTGTGGCTTGTAGACTAAGGGATGAGTAACCAATAATACAAATATGGGAGGCCTTCCCCAGGTATCCAGATGTTTTTAGATATATTTATGTTGTTTTTAAATGTATTAGCTCGAAATTAATGGAGCAGACCCGGATGTGCATCGAAGCTATCCGGTTGTTGAGCAGGGGTCCCTGGAAGGTGGGAACCGCTGTTATGACCATGATGAAGCTGTCCATTTTCTATAGGTAGCATTAGAGGGGGTTGGCCATTTAAACAATCCGTGTTTATGTATTTGCTCGAAATTAATGGAGCAGACCCGGATGTACGTTGGAGCTATCCGGATGAGCAGGGGTCCCTGGAAGGTGAGAACCGCTGTTATGACCATGATGAAATTGTCCATTTCCTATGGACAGCATTGGAGGGGCCTGGCCATTTGGACAAGCCGTGTTTATGTATTTGCTTGAAATTAATGGAGCAGTCCTATATGTGCGTCGGAGCTATCTGGATGAGCGGGGGTCCCTGGAAGGTGGAAACCACTGTTATGATCATGATGAAGCTGTCCATTTCCAATGCACAACATTGAAGGGGCTGGCCATTTGGACATGCCGTGTTTATATTTGTATTTGCAGGGACCACACCCTAAACCTATAACCTAAACCTATTCTCAATTACCTAAACATATAACCTATAACCTAAACCTAAACATATTCTCAAATCCCAAAAGATATACTTATAACCTAAACTTAAACCTTAACCTATAACATAAACCTAAACTTATAACCTTAACCTAAACCTATTCTCAATTCCCAAAACCTATACTTATAACCTAAACCTAAACCTATAACCTATACTTACAACCTTAACCTAAACTTACAGCCTAAACCTAAACATAAAAACCCAAACCTAAACCTTAACCTATTCTCAATTCCCTAAAACTAGAGCTTATAACCTATAACCTAAACCTAAGCCTAAACCTAAACCCAAACTGCTTTTCTGATCCCGAACCTGAACCCGATTTCCTAAACCTAAACTTTAACCTATTCTCAATTCCCTAAAGCTATAACCTATAACCTAAACCCAAACCTAAACTTACACGTAATCCTAATCTCAACTCCTTAATCTAAAGCTAAACCTAAACTTGAAAACTCAAACTAAACCTAATCACGAGGCCGATTTCCTAAACCTAAACCTTAACCTATTCTCAATTCCCTAAACCTTTAGCTTATAACCTATAACCTATAACCTAAACCTATAACCTAAACCTAAACCTAAAACCTAAATGTATTCTCAAATCCTTAAACCTAAACCTACACCTAATCCTAATCTTAATTCCTTAACCTAAATCTAAACTTGAAAACCGAAACTAAAACCTAAACCCAATCCCAAACCCGAACCCGATTTCTAAACCAAAACCTTAACCTATTCTCGATTCGCTAAAGCAAACTTATAACCTATAACCTATACTTAAACCTAAACCTAAACCTATAACCTTAACCTAAACCTATAACCTAAACCTAAACCTAAAACCTAAATGTATTCTCAAATCCTTAAATCTAAACTTACACCTAATCCTAATCTGAACTCTTTAACCTAAACCTAAAACTTGAAAACCCAAACCATTTTCCCGATCCCGAACCCGAACCCGATTTCAAAACCTAAACCTTAACCTATTCTTAATTCCTAAAGCTATAACCTATAACCTAAACCTAAACCTAAACCTAAAACTAAACCTAAAACCATAATGTATTCTCAAATCCTTAAACCTAAACCTATACCTAATCCTAATCTCAACTCCTTAACCTAAACCTAAAACTTAAAAATCCAAACCTAAACCCAATCCCGAACCCGAACCCGATTTCCTAAACCTACACCTTAACCTATTCTCAATTCCCTAACGCTATAACCTATAACCTATAACCTAAACCTAACCTAAACCTATAACCTTAACCTAAACCTAAACCTAAAAACCTAAATGTATTCTCAAATCCTTAAAACTAAACCTACACCTAATCCTAATCTTAATTCCTTAACCTAAACCTAAACTTGAAAACCCAAACCAAATCTAAACCAGGATCCCAAACCCGAACCAAATTTCTAAACTTAAACCTTAACCTATTTTCACCCCTAAAGCTAAAACCTATAACCTATACTTAAACCTAAACCTAAACCTAAACCTAAAACCTAAATGTATTCTCAAATCCTTAAATCTAAACCTACACCTAATCCTAATATCAACTCCTTAACCTAAACCTAAAACTTGAAAACCCAAACGGTTTTCCCGATCCCGAACCCGATTTCCTAAACCTAAACCTTAACCTATTCTCGATTCCCTAAAGCTATAACCTATAACCTAAACCTAAACCTAAACCTAAAACCTAAATGTATTCTCAAATCCTTAAACCTAAACCTACACCTAATCCTAATCTCAACTCCTTAACCTAAACCTAAAACTTGAAAACCCAAACACAAACCCAATCCCAACCCGAACCTGATTTCCTAAACTTACACCTTAACCTATTCTCGATTCCTCAACGCTATAACCTATAACCTAAACCTAACCAACCTAAACCTAGAACCTAAAATGTATTCTCAAATCCTTAAACCTAAACCTACACCTAATCCTAATCTCGATTTCTTAACCTAAACCTAAACTTAAGAACCCAAACCAAAACCTAAACCCGATCCCAAACCCGAACCCGACTTCCTAAATCTAAACCTTAACCTATTATCAATTCCCTAAAGCTATAACCTATAACCTATACTTAAACCTAAACCTAAACCTATAACCTAAACTTACAACCTAAACCTAAACCTATAACCTAAATGTATTCTCAAATCCTTAAATCTAAACCTACACCTAATCATAATCTCAACTCATTAACTTAAACCTAAAACTTGAAAACCCAAACAAGTTTTCACGATCTTGAACCCGAACCCGATTTCCTATACCTAAACCTTAACCTATTCTCGATTCCCAAAGCTATAACCTATAACCTAAACCTAAACCTAAACCTAAACCTAAAGCTAAACCTAAAACCTAAATGTATTCTCAAATCCTTAAACCTAAACGTACACCTAATCCTAATCTAATCTCAACTCCTTAATCTAAACCTAAAACTTGAAAACCCAAACCTAAACCCGATCCCGAACCCAAACCCGATTTCTTAAACCTACACCTTAACCTATTCTCAATTCCCTAACGCTATAATCTATAACCTATAACCTAAACCTAACCTAAACCTATAACCTTAACCTAAACCTAAACCTATAACTTAAATGTATTCTCAAATCCTTAAACCTAAACTAACACCTAATCCTAATCTTAATTCCTTCACCTAAAACTAAACTTGAAAACCCAAACCAAAACTTAAACCCAATCCCAAACCCGAACCCGATTTCCTAAACCTAAACCTTAACCTATTCTCAATTCCACTAAAGCCAAATTCTATAACCTATACTTAAACCTAAACCTAAACCTATAACCTTCACCTAAACCTAAACCTAAAACCTAAATGTATTCGCAAATCCTTAAATCTAAACCTACACCTAATCCTAATTTCAACTCCTTAACCTAAACCTAAAACTTGAAAACTCAAACTGTTTTCCCGATCCCGAACCCGAACCCAATTTCCTAAACCTAAACCTTAACTATTCTCAATTCCCTAAAGCTATAAACTATAACCTAAACCTAAACCTAAACTTAAATGTATTCTCAAATCCTTATACCTAAACATACACCTAATCCTAATCTCAACTCCTTAACCTAAACCTAAAACTTGGCAGAAACCTAAACCCCAATCCCGAACCCAAACCCAATTTCCTAAACCTACACCTTAACCTATTCTCAATTCCTAAGGCTATAACCTATAACTTATAACCTAAACCTAACTAACCTAAACCTAAAACCTAAATGTATTCTCAAATCCTTAAATCTAAACCTACATCTAATCCTAATCTCGATTCCTTAACCTAAACCTAAACTTGAAAACCCAAATAAAAACCTAAACCCAATCCCAAACCCGAACCCGACTTCCTAAACCTAAACCTTAACATATTCTCAATTCTCTAAAGCTATAACCTATAACCTATAATTAAACCTAAAACTAAACCTATAAACTAAACCTAAACCTATAACCTAAACCAAAACCTAAAATCTAAATGTATTCTCAAATCCTTAAATCTAAACCTACACCTAATCCTAATATCAACTCGTTAACCTAAACCTAAAACTTGAAAACCCAAACTGTTTTCCCGATTCCGAACCCGAACCCGATTTCCTAAAAACCTAAACCTTAACCTATTCTCAATTCCCTAAAGCTATAACCTATAACCTAAACCTAAAACCTAAATGTATTCTCAAATCCTTAAACCTAAACCTACACGTAATCTAATCTCAACTCCTTAACCTAAACCTAAAACTTGAAAACCCAAACCTAAACCCAATCAGAACCCGAACCCGATTTCTAAACCTACACCTTAACCTATTCTCAATTCCCTATGCTTTATAACCTATAACTTTATAACCTAAACCTAACTAAACCTATAATCTTAACTAAACCTAAACCTAAAACCTAAATGTATTCTCAAATCCTTAAACCTAAACCTACACCTAATCCTAATCTCAATTCCTTAACCTACACCTAAACTTGAAAACCCAAACCAAAACCTAAACCCGATCCCAAACCCGAATTCGATTTCCTAAACCTAAACCTTAACCTATTCTCAATTCCCTAAAGCTATAACCTATAACCGATACTTAAACCTAAACCTAAACCTATAACCTTAACCTAAACCTAAACTTAAACCTAAAACCTAAATGTATTCTCAAATCCTTAAATTTAAACCTATACCTAATCCTAATCTCAACTCCTTAACCTAAACCTAAAACTTGAAAACCCAAACTGTTTTCCCGATCCCGAACCCGAACTTGATTTCCTAAACCTAAACCTTCACCTATTCTCGATTCCCTAAAAGCTATAACCTATAACCTAAACCTAAACCAAAACCTAAATGTATTCTCAAATCCTTAAACCTAAACCTACTACGCTAATCATAATCTCAACTCCTTAACCTAAACATAAAACTTGAAAACCCAAACCTAAACCCAATCCCGAACCCGAACCCGATTTCCTAAGCCTACACCTTAACCTATTCTCAATTCCCTAACACTATAACCTATAACCTATAACCTAAACCTAACCAACCTAAACCTAGAACCTAAATGTATTCTCAAATCCTTAAACCTAAACCTACATCTAATCCTAATCTCAATTCCTTAACCTAAACCTAAACTCGAAAACCCAAACCAAAACTTAAACCCAAACCCGGTTTCCTAAACCTAAACTGTAACGCCCTGAAAATCGGGGGTCGAGTATGAACTCAACTCCCGAGTTCCAACGCATCACTTATGAAACATACACAATGATGGTTAAATGTTGTCTGAGTTAGAGCAATAGACATGAATGAGATTATACCAAAACAGTAAATCATACTCCAGTTTAATTGTATAAAGGCAAGCGGAATGCTGAAATTTTATATTCAAGGTATGTAAAGTAACAAAATTTTGTGAACTCAGGAGTATGAGTACTAACGAGTACCAATATACATGTATTGTTTCTAAGTCAAAAATCAAAATACAATTAGTAGATAAGCCACGAAATCCCAGCGATGCAATGGCCTAAGCATAAGCGGGTTAAGTCTTGCATAAAGGAGAACTCATCCCGATCCTCCTCGAAGTCGGCTCCGGCTCTGAACCGAAAGGCGTCATCTAAACTGCGACAGAGTCCGGTGGGTGTTGCAAACACCGTCCCGTAACGTGGGAGTGAGTAGTAGCTAACTCGATTGAACAATAAAGCATAGGTTAACATGTTATCAATTCAATCAAGCAGTAATGATAAAGCAGTACAAATCAAACAATTCTAACTACTCTTATTAAGTGCGAGAATGAAATGACATGATGCTATATGCCCTTGCCAAACCACCCTGGTACTCGAACCAAAGTATGGAAATTTACGGGTCGTTACATAAACCTTAACTTATTCTCAATTCCCTAAAGCTATAACCTATAACCTATACTTAAACCTAAACCTAAACCTATAACCTAAACCTAAACCTAAATGTATTCTCAAATCCTTAAATCTAAACCTACACCTAATCCTAACCTCAACTCCTTAACCTAAACCTAAAACTTGAAAATCCAAACTGTTTTCCCAATCCCAAACCCGATTTCCTAAACCTACACCTTAACCTATTCTCAATTCCCTAACGCTATAACCTATAACCTTATAACTAAACCTAACCTAAACTATAACCTTAACCTAAACCTAAACCTAAAACGTAAATGTATTCTCAAATCCTTAAACCTAAACCTACACATAATCCTAATCTTAATTCCTTAACCTAAACCTAAACTTGAAAACCCAAACCAAAACCTAAACCAGATCCCAAACCCGAACCAAATTTCCTAAACCTAAACCTTATCCTATTTTCAATTCCCTAAAGCTAAAACCTATAACCTATACTTAAACCTAAACCTAAACCTATAACCTAAACCTAAACCTAAAACCTAAATGTATTCTCAAATCCTTAAATCTAAACCTACACCTAATCCTAATCTCAACTCCTTAACCTAAACCTAAAACTTGAAAACCCAAACTTGTTTTCCCGATCCAGAACCCGAACCCGATTTCCTAAACCTAAACCTTAACCTATTCTCAATTCCTAAAGCTATAACCTATAACCTAAACCTAAACCTAAACCTAAACCTAAATCCTAAATGTATTCTCAAATCCTTAAACCTAAACCTACACCTAATCCTAATCTCAACTCCTTAACCCAAAACCTAAAACTTGAAAACCCAAACCTAAACCCAATCCCGAACCCGAACCCGATTTCCTAAACCTACACCTTAACCTATTCTCAATTCCCTAACGCTATAACCTATAACCTATAACTTAAACCTAACATTAACCTAAACCTAAACCTAAAACCTAAATGTATTCTTAAATCCTTAAACCTAAACCTACACCTAATCCTAATATCAATTCCTTAACCTAAACTACTAAACTTGAAAACCCAAACCAAAACCTAAACTCTATCCCAAACCCAAATCCGATTTCCTAAACCTAAACCTTAACCTATTCTCAATTCCCTAAAGCTATAACTTATAACCTTTATGCTTAAACTTATAACTAAACCTAAATGTATTCTCAAATCCTTAAATCTAAACCTACACCTAATCCTAATCTCAACTCCTTAACCTAAACCTAAAACTTCAAAACCCAAATTGTTTTCCCGATCCAGAACCCGAACCTCGATTTCCTAAACCTAAACCTTAACCTATTCTCAATTCCCTAAACCTAAACCTAAACCTAAACCTAAACCTAAACTTAAACCTAAACCTATAACCTAAAACCTAAACCTAAATGTATTCTCAAATCAGTAAACCTAAACCTACACCTAATCCTAATCTCAACACCCTAACCTAAACCTAAACCTAAACTTGAAAACCCAAACCTAAACCCAATCCAGAACCCGAACCCGATTTCTTAAACCTAAACCTTAACCTATTCTCATTCCCTAAAGCTATAACCTATAACTTATAACCTAAACCTAAACCTAAACCTAAACCTAAACCTAAACTTATAACCTAAACTTAAACGTAAAATCTAAATGTATTCTCAAATCCTTAAATCTAAACCTACACCTAATCATAATCTCAACTCCTTAACCTAAACCTAAAACTTGAAAACCCAAACTGTTTTTCCGATCCCGAACCCGAACCCGATTTCCTAAACCTAAACCTTAACATATTCTCAATTCCTTAAAGCTATAACCTATAACCTGAACCTGAACCTAAACTTATAACCTAAAACTTAAACCTTAATCTAAAACCTAAATGTATTCTCAAATCCGTAAACCTAAACCTACATCTAATCCTAATCTCAACTCCCTAACCTAAACCTAAACCTAAACTTAAAAACCTAAACTAAACTCGATCCCGAGCCCGAACCCGTTTCCTAAACATAAACCTTAACCTATTCTCAATTCCCTAAAGCTATAACCTATAACCTAAACCTAAACCTAAACCTATAACCTAAACCTAAACCTATAACCTAAATGTATTCTCAAATCCTTAAACTAAGCGTACACCTAATCCTAATATCAACTCATTAACCTAAACCTAAAACTTAAAAACCCAAACATAAACCCGATCTCGACCCGAACCCAATTTCTAAACCTAAACCTTAACCTTTTTTCAATTCCCTAAACCTATAACCTTAACCTATAACCTAAACCTATAACCTAAACTTAACACATAACCTAAACCTAAACTATAACCTGCACTTATAACCTAAACCTAAACCTATAACTAAACCTTAACATATAACGTATAACCTATAACCTAATTTCAATTCCTCAAACCTTAAACTATAACCTCACCTAAACCTAAACTTATAACTAAACCTAAACCTATAACCTAAATGTATTCTTAAATCCCTAAACCTAAACCTACACATAATCTAATCTCAACCCCAAACCTAAACTTAAACCTAAACTTGAAAACCCAAACCTAAACCCATCCAGAACCCGAACCCGATTTCTAAACATGAACCTAAACCTTAACCTATAATCTAACCTAAACCTAAACCTATAACCAACACTTATAACTTAAACTCAGTAAACTTAACCTAAATGTAAAACCTAAACCTAAACATAAAGCGTAAATGTATTCTCAAATCCCAAACTGAAACCTAAACCTAAACCGATAACCTTAACCTAAACCTAAACCTATAACCTAAACCTAAAACCTAAATGTATTCTCAAATCCTTAAACTTAAACCTACACCTAATCCTAATCTCGACTCCTTAACCTAAACATAAAACTTGAAAACCCAAACTAAACCAGATCCAGAACACAGAACCCATTTCCTAAACCTAAACCTTAACTTATTCTCGATTACTAAACGTATACTTATAACTAAACCTATAACCTAAAGTTATAACCTTAACCTATAACCTAAACTCAATTCCCTAAACCTTAACCTATAACCTAACCTAAACCAGAACCTATAACCTACACTTATAACTTAAACCTGTAACCTTACCATAAACCTATAACCTATAACCTTAACCTATAACCTATAGCCTATACCTAAACCTAAAACTTAAACCTAAACCTAAACCTATAACTTAAACCTATAACCTAAACTTAAACCTAAACCTAAACCTGAACCTAAACTTATAACCTTAACCTATAACCTATAACCTCCGCCTTCATCTTTGTGATTTTTTATATTTTTATTTATGATATTAAACTTATATGTATTTATACGTGAATGAATGTGATGTAGATAAGATTGTTTGTGTTTGGATGAATGTAGTTTATGTTTGGATGGATTTACTAGTTTGGGTTTACATGGATGTTAATGTGAATATGATGAAATATATTAATAGGTGTATATTAGGAAGAATATCTGTGATATTTATTGTAACAGGTGTAAAAAAAAAAAACGAGACTTTTACCTACGAAACATTTCGTAGGTAAAAGTTTTGAAAATATAAAATTTTCGTAGGTAAAAGGTTTTTACTTATTTTTTATCGACGAACATTTTCGTAGGTAAAAGTTTTATAATTATTTTTACCTACGAAACTGTAAAAGGTTTTTTGCTTGTTTTTTACCGACGAAAACTTTCGTCGGCAAAAGTTTTATAATTATTTTTACTTACAAAATGTTTCGTCGGTAAAAGTTTTTAGCTTATTTTTTACCGACGAAAATGTTCGTCGGTAATAGTTTTGTAATTATTTTTACCTACGAAAAGTTTCGTCGGTAAAAGTTTTCGTCGTATTTTTTGCCGACGGTAAAAGTTTTTGGCTTGTTATTTACCGATGAAAATTTGCATCGGTAAAAGTCTTACCTTTTCTGACGATTCGATTTTTTCGTCGGTAAAAGTCTTTCCCAACAATCTTTTACCGACGAAAATTTTCGACGGTAAAAGTGGGTTTAATTTCTTGTAGTGGGATTAACATGGTTCATCCCAATTGGCTACATCCACGGGCAAAACTACTAGCGAGTGAATCCCTTATTTTGAAAGAAATTACAATTTGATGTAGAGAAAAAGCTTTCACTAGTCAGATAAAATGCATGTTAAATCAGCACCCTTTCACCTTCAAATACTACAAGTACTGCAGCATGTCAATCGCATCGTTGCTTTTGCTGTTGAAAAGCATCCCATCTATCGTTGAGATATACGCACGTGCGTAGCTACCATGATAAGAAAACCCCTTCGAATAAAACTTCAATTTGAGAAATATCACCCTAAAGAAAAACCCATTTTCTTTTCATGTACTTCTTTCTTTTCCCTTTTCTTTTTTCTTTACATCCTCTCTTTAACATAAAGAAACTTTTATATTCAGAAGGACAACCCTAATTACACCTCATTAAGAAAAATGGAAATACCTTTCAAGTTGTGATTTTAATATTGCCATCACAAAAGTTGATTGCATCGCTATAGCATTCTCAATGTTGATAGTAAATCACCCAATTTCATACCAATTCATGATCGGTATCTTTCCTTAAAGTATAAAGAAGTTAAACTTCATCCCAACTTCTTTACTTAAACAAACTTAGTGATTGTACGTGTAATATTATCTTTTGTTGTTACCTTTAACAATTAAGCTTTGCATTTTCCAATAACTTGTCAAATATAGGAGTAATATTAGCTTAAATCGTGCTTGGTCCTTTCGTGGTTCATCACATTCTTTGCCAAATAAGTGACACTCATATTTTAAAAAATAATAATAATAATGCCAATGTTTCTTGAAGCTTTGGCATCTAGCTTATTGATCAATTAGTGAAATGAAATACATTTCCTATAGTTAAACTTTGCTTAATAAGATTCACATCACAAAAGCATACATGTCTTTCAATCCTTTATAAAGGTGATAAAGTTATGACTCATTCCCTCATATAAAGAAGCATCCATTTATTAGCCTTTTAATATCTATTCCTACTTGGATATGAAATGTCCCACTTTGTGCACAATGTAACAAACATCGAACTTCCAACCATATATAGTTGAATAAACTATTACACTTATGTCATGTTTCTGTTCCCCTCTTTTGACTTTTGTTAGTGACAGGACAATGGTATTTATTGGTTTCACATGGCTCATAATTAAAATTATAACTAACTTGCAGAAATTTTTAACTCAGATGCATTATGAGTTCTTTCAGTGCCCGTTTGGGAGATTGAACTTAGATTGCCTTTGAATCCAAATCATGATTACATTGGAATCAAAGTGATTCTCAATTCTCATTTGCATTTGGTTGAAATGCACTGGAATCCAAGTCTTTCGTTTAAGAAATTGTATTTGAAGGGCATTGGAATTCTTCGATATATTCACAAGACTTATATTTAATTAACTAAATCAGCTTTCATATCTAATACACACACACACACACACACACACACACACACACACACACACAGAGAGAAATGCTCACCTGCGAACCAGTTCGTACGTATCACATACGAATTTTTTTTAGAACTCATCATATTTGATGAGTCTCGAAAATCCGAACGGTCCACATGAAGCAGAACCTCATGAAACCTTTGGTACGAATTTTTACTTTGATCCAAAACTTCAGTGGGCCATGAAAAATGAAAACAGTTTTTTCCCTTGAGTTGAATTTCTCCTTGCTATGGCCCACCAGAGTCTTAGATCAGGGTGAAAACTTACCCATTAAGGTTTCATGGGATTCCGCATCTTATGTACCGTTCGGATTCGACACCCATGACACGTGTGCAAAGGTGCACATGTGCGTAGGTGAGCATGCCTCTCTCTCTCTCTCTCTCTCTCTCTCTCTCTATATATATATATATATATATATATATATATATATATATATAATATTCGATAAAATGATTATAATAAGCCCATTAAAACATATACTTTAGCCAAAAAAAAAAAAAAAAAAAAAAATTTTGACCCTTAGGTAGCCCACAAATGCAAGGATCACAAACAAACGACTCAGAGACATTTTTTAACCGTTCATTTAGATGTCCAGCGTTTGGATGGTTAAGATCATTCTATTGATATGATTTTAATATTGTACTTGATAATTGGATTGTTTAGTAAATTAGTAGCACCTTTGTTACATGTATGACTCTCTTGCCCAAATCCAAGGTGTCAAATAGGGTGTTTAAGGCCATGAGAACTTCACATTTCTGGCTAAATTTACAACCATGAAAATCTAATTAAGAAAGTGAAATTAAACTCTCTACTTTTGTTTATTACATCGGTGCGTTCTAAACATTGTGTGACTGTGACAAGCATTTCACCGAACATTCACAAATAGTGCACCAAACTAGGGTTGTCAACGGGTTGGGCCGGGGTTGGCTTCAGCCCAGAATTTGAACTGCTTTGGGCTAGCCCTTGAGTCAGCCCTACTTAAATTCTGATTTTACCAAACCCGGCCCCATCCCATTGACAGCCCTGCACCAAACCAACACCAACCATAGTTGATCGTTGAGGTATCATCCATCAATACCAAATGATTCATATGTACAAACTAATATCTATCTAATACCGACATAAATGATGGAACGACACCTTTATCATGAAACATTGGATTATATAATCCGCCAATAACACTTAGTGGTTTGCTGACTTCAATGATTGCTTTTAGAACGTGAAACCTTCTTTTCTTTTGTTGAATCAGAGCCCTTAGTTGGATCTACACCCTTCCTTTTTTACTTTTTTCTTTTTTCTTTTTTTCTCGGTTAGCTTGTTAGTACACCCACTGATCTACACCCTTCCTTGCCTTCGAAGGAATCCACCATTAACTCAGATTCATTTTACTATTAGCCCCACATGCGCATGGTTGTATTATCAAGAGGAATGCTATCATGCATGTGGCTGCATGAAATTTTCATGTATTTTTCTAATACATGATGTTATGGTGGGTCAGAAGTGTGAAAGCCATCTGACCGGTGGCCTGCAAAAAGAACGGTTATCACAATGGTCTCATTTCAATGCAATTAGATCCTTAGAAACTGTCCAATCAAAGGTATTTTTGGACTGTAGACCATCAACACGGCGCCCAACCAGATCAACGGTCTTGATTATATCGAATATTTTCCATTACAAAAAATCGGATCAACGGTCGCATTCCATGGGCGAATATGAGCTTTGTACCAGGATAGAAAAGTAGCTTTACTGGTAGAGCATTGTACGGCATGACACGTGAGAAATTCATTGCGTGAAACTCTGGCCCACGGGAGTATTTACAACTGTGTTCGGTGATCAAACCGTTGATGGAGATCCAAACCGTTGGTATGATGGGATTCACCGTTGATGAACGGATATCAGTAAATTTTCCGGATTACGAGAATCCTAACATCTTGATAAACGGTGGATAATCAAGGACGGAAGAGGAGAGCAGACCGAGAGATAGAGGCATGTACACGCAATGTCCATCCAAAGCGAACGTGGATTAGATACTGACAGGTTGAGTAGCGAGTCCGCTACTGAAGTGACGTCACCAAATTATGTGGCCCCTCTATTATGTATATATTGTATGAAGACCCTTCATCCATTTTGAGATATCATCTCAGGGCATGAGCCCTGAGCCAAAGAACGACGGAGATAAAAAGCTGACCACAGAAAGCCGAAAGAGTGATTCCCGCGGTTGAAACTATCCTAAGGCTCGCCATAATGTTTATTTGAAATCCAACCCGTTGAAAAGTAAAAAAATACGTGAAAGAACGGAAAACACAAATATCTAAACCTTTTGCGGCCTTTAGAAGTTCTTAATGGTGGGTGTAACTGTCCCAATGTTTTCTATGCTGGGACCATTGGAGCTTTGAATTTAACTCATTCTTTGGATCTTGCCCTAAAATGATATCTCCAAATGGATGGAAGGCATGAATACAAAAAAATACATCATGTTGGGGTCATGGAACTTGGTAACGTAACTTCAATGGCTAGTCTCGCTACTCAACCTGTAAGTAGCCAAACGTCTGAAGGCCACAAAAGTTTTAGACCAAGCTGTTGTTTGTGCTTTCCCTTCTTTCATATCTTTTTTAACTTTTGAGCGGACTGGATTTCGAATAAACATTATGGTAGGCCTTAGGATAGTTTCAATGGTGAGAATCACTCTCCCTACTGTTTTACGTGGTGGGGTCTATTAAAGATTTTTATCAGCCTCATTTTGGCTCATGCCTAAAATGATATCTCAAAATGAATGAACGGTATGGATGTAACACATACATCATAGTAAGGCTCATGTAACTTAGTGGTGTCGCTTCAGTGGCTGACTCGCTACTCAACCTGGCAGTATCTAATCCGCGTCCACCAAAGCAGTGTTATTGTGATACTTGGAAGAGTTACATGGTTCATTCGCATGAACTCAAAACCGTCTGTGGCATAAACGTACCTCGTCAAGCATACAAATACAGGGGCCCACCCAAGATAAGAGACAGGAAGCGGATTGGCTAGTGTACCTCTCACCAGCGGTATAGCTGCTGTATTGGCATCAGTGTATTCGGTGGGTCTGATCATGAGGTATGTGTTATATCCAAACCTTCCAGTCATTTTATGAGCTCGTTTTAAGTCTTGAGATGAAAATTAAGACACATCTAACTATCAAATTGGCTATAATTCAAAAACCATTGGGGGATTGAACATCTACCATTGAAATCCTTTTTGGAGTCACAGAAGTTTTGGATCAATATGAAATTTTTTTTCCCCTCTTCATTCAGGTATTTTTTACCTTATGAACATATTCAATGTAAAACAAACGTTATGGTGGGCCTTAAAAATTGTTTAACCCCTAAAAATTGTTTAACGGTGAAAATCATTATCTATGTTGCTATTTATGGTGTGTTCTAGATGATCTTTCAATATGATTCATTTTTTGGATAATGCTTTAAAATGAATCTCTAAAAATAGATAAACGGTGTAGATATAATAAATACATCACTATGGAGCCCATGTAACTTTGATCTCCTTTGAACCGTTGGTATAACTTGGAGCTTGAGCAGTGTCAGTGCTCATCTTTGCAGGACACATACCTACAGCAGCTGTATAGCTGTGTGAGGTACACCAGCCAATTCGCTTATTAGGAGACAACCTCGAAGTTTAGATTGATTAGGCCGTTCTCAATTCCGATTGACGTTGACTACATATCATCCATTTATTCGGTGTTAGCAAATCAGCTGATGTAACATCGCTTCCAAGTGAGGGCACATATGCCTCGTCGACTGTGAGGAGATAGACGGTTATCCCCACCAATATTTGTGGCGTCCATTCGAGCTTTGGATATGCTTCAATTTTTTGCTCATGCTTTAAAATAATCTCGAAAAATGGATGAACGGTGTGGATATAATAAATACATCATTTTGGGTCCATCTAACGTTGATCTCCTTTGAACCGTTTGTACAATTAAGAGCTCGAGGGGCGTCAGCGCTCGTCTTCGCACGACACGTACCCACACAGCTATTTCGCTGGTGTGTGGTACACCATCCAATCCGCTTCCGATTCAGTAGTGTGGGAGATCCGGATGTTCTCCATAGCATGTGTGGATTAGTGATATGACCATCGAAACCGTTCATTTTCTGATACTAATCATGGATGGATTAATTCTCAGAAATCACAATTATCAGATAATCTTATCCATTAATCTTCTTTTTACTATAATCTATTTAAAGCTCCCTAATAAGATTGGTTGAGCCATCCAAATGAATTTTGTTGCCAAACCATGTTCCATCCATGCTACGCTGAACAAGATAGCTGATTACGATTGATAGTCATCCTGCGACGTGTGCTGTGGAGAGAAAGGTCTAACCTATTGGGGCACTTGAGACTGTGGGGCTCACCTTGATGTATTTATTTTATCTCCACACTTTTCATCCGTTTTTTCATTTCATTTTAAGGGATGGACCTACTAATGGAATCAAACTTTGTATTGAGTAACTCAGTATGCTAAGGGCTTGTTTAGCCGGACGTAATGGATAGGATTAGGTGGTAATAGAGGGCTATGATCACCTATCCCATCCATGTAGCATTTGGGATGGCCGTTGCACATCATCCCAAGCACCCTCCTAAACAGAGCTGGCGGCTCGGATCCGGGCCAATCCCACTCAGAGATATCGCCCATCCCTTGAGTGGGAGTAATTGATGTATCTCTTTCTTGGAAAATTACCTAGTGCAAACGTTTTCACCACATTGGGTACGGTGCAAATGGTTTTTTCGAAACTTCTGCCATGAAATTTTCATGTATTTTTCTAATACATGATGTTATGCTGGGTCAGAAGTGTGGCTTTGGCCTACGAAAAGAACGGCTATCACAATGGTCTCATTTCAATACAATTATATCCTTAGAAGCTGTCCAATCAAAGGCATTTTTGGACTGTAAACCATCAACACGGCGCCCAACCAGATCAACGGTCTTGATTATATCGAATATTTTCCATTGCAAAAAATCGGATCAACGGTCGCATTCCATGGGCGAATATGAGCTTTGTACCAGGATAGAAAAGTAGCTTTACCGGTAGAGCATTGTACGGCATAACACGTGAGAAATTCATTGCGTGAAACTCTGGCCCACGGGAGTATTTGCAACTGGGTTCGGTGATCAAACCGTTGATGGAGATCCAAACCGTTGGTATGATGGGATTCACCGTTGATGAACGGATATCTGTAAATTTTCCGGATTATGAGAATCCTAGCATCTTGATAAACGGTGGATAGTCATGGGCGGAAGAGGAGAGCAGACCGAGAGATAGAGGCATGTACACGCGATGTCCATCCAAAGCGAACGTGGATTAGATACTGACAGGTTGAGTAGGAGTCCGCTACTGAAGTGACGTCACCAAATTTCGTGCCCCACTATATATATCACGGTGGGCCCACACAGCTCAACCTTACGGGACGTTAACATCAGCTTGAGCACATTGTACCTTTTTCCGTATGTGTGTGTCTATATATATATATATATATATATATATATATATATATATATATATATATATATATATATATATATATATATATTTATTTATTTATTTATTGTATCTGCACCCTCCATCCATTTTGAAATATCATTTTAGGGACAGAGAACTATAGAGATAAAAAGCCGGAGTGGACTCCTATCACAGAAAGCAGTGGGGAGAGTGATTCCCAAGGTTGAAACTATCCTGATGCTCACCAAAATGTTTATTTGAAATCCAACTCATTCAAAAGTTAGAAAATATGTGAAAGAAGGGAAAACACAAATATCATCTTGATCTAAACCTTTTGTGGCCTTTAGAAGTTTTTAATGGTGGGTGTCATTGTCCCACTGTTTTCTGTGCTGGGGTCCACTGGAGCTTTGAATTTAACTCATTCTTTGGATCTTGTCCTAAAATGGTATCTCCAAATGGATGGAAGGCATGGATACAAAAAATACATTGTAGTGGGGCCCACGAAACTTGGTGGCCTAACTTCAATAGCTAGTCTCGCTACTCAACCTATCGGTAGCCATTAAAAACTTATAAAGGTTACAAAAGTTTTAGATCAAGCCGATGTTTGTGTTTTCCCTTCTTTCGTGTCTTTTTTAACTTTTGAACATACTGGATTTCGAATAAACATTATGGTGGGCCTTAGGATAGTTTCAATGGTGAGAATCACTCTCCCTATTGTTTTATGTGATGGGGTCCACTACAGATTTTTATCTACCTCATTCTTTGGCTCATGCCCTAAAATGATATCTTAAAATGGATGGACAGTATGGATATAACACATACATCATAATGGGGCTCATGTAACTTAGTAACGTCACTTTAGTAGCCGACTCGCTACTCACCTGTCAGTATCTAATCCACGTCCCCCAAAGCGGTGTTATTTTGATACTTGGAAGAGTTACATGGTTCATTCGCATGAACTCAAAACTGTCTACGTGGCATAAATATGGGGGCCCACCCAAGATAAGAGACAGGAAGTAGATTGGCTAGTGTACCTCTCACTAGCTGTATAGCTGCTGTATTGGTTTCAGTGTATTCCGTGGGTCTGATCATGAGGTATGTATTTTATCCAAACCGTCCATCCATTTTACGAGCTCATTTTAAGTCTTGAGATGAAAATTAAGACACATCTAACTATCAAATGGGCGACACTGCAAAAACCGTTGGGGGATTGAACGTCTACCATTGAAATCCTTTTTTGGGGTCACAGAAGTTTTGGATCAATATGAAATTTTTTTTCCCTCTTCATTTAGGTATTTTTTTACCTTATGAACATATTCGATGTAAAACAAATGTTATGGTGGGCCCTAAAAATTGTTTAACGGTGAAAATCATTATCTCTGTTGCTATTTATGGTGTGTTCTAGATGATCTTTCAATATGATTCATTTTTTAGATAATGCTTTAAAATGAATCTCTAAAAATAGATGAACGGTATAGATATAATAAATACATCATTGTGGAGCCCATGTAACTTTGATCTCCTTTAAACCGTTCCTACAACTTGGAGGTTGAGTGTTCACTTCCCAAGTATAGGGCTGTGATGTAGTAATAACTCGGTAAGACCGAGGTCGAATCCACAGGGACTGAAACCTGTACGTTATCTGAAAATAATAAGATCTAGAATTAGGCTAAGATGAATTCTAAACCAATTATGATTTGAGGAATAATGGTGAAATAATAATCTAAAACTTAAAAAAAATTAGAGAAAGGGAACTAGGGATTCAGAGGATCCACTTGTAGAGATCAGGGAGAACTATACTTGATTCATGAAAATCAACTGAACTTCCTTTGATGTAGTTTTTAAGAGATGAAAGGTAAATGAATTAGAATAGATTCCATCACAAAACCATGCCCAAGAGACAAAGCAAACAACAGAATTAAACTAATTACCAACCAGTCAACATGTTATGAGGGTTAGGAAAGGGTACCGTCATCCGACCATGCTCAGGAGACGATGGTGAACAACAGGGCTTCCTAACGTCATAAATATAAAGAGGAAAAGGATATGCTCAAAGCCATCGCAGACCCATTGTAATTTCAGTCACAACAGACCATTAAAGACTGAAAACATTCCCTTAATAAAATTAAATCAAAATCCATTTAGTTTAAACAAAAGGCACAAGCATCGACTCATCCCATCACGCTACAAGCTTCACCTCTTAGCCCTAGCTAAGAGGTTTAGCCACACATGAGTGGACTAGATCTCTCAAAATAAAATAGAGAAAAAGAAAGAAGAAGAAAACAATTAAGAAAAAAACCAAACTCTACTCCCTGTCTCTCTCTTGACGTCTCCTTCTCAGCCATGGATAGATTTTCTCTCCCTCCTCTTCTCTTGTTTTATAGGAAGCAAGGGACTGTCGGTGGAGAAGCTGCAAGAGTCCGAGATGGAGTCGGCTGCATATAACGTGCGTAAACTCTTTATGCAACAGAGATGTTTCGCAGCCGAGAAAAACAACAAGTTTGCTGTTTTGTTTGCACGCGCAACCACGATCATTAATCTTGCAGGGTCAACTCATCTTCGGTCGGATCTGGATCGCCGAGAAGATGAAAGGTTTGGATTTCCTCGTCAGCCCGCTATGGTGGCCCACCTGGAACGTCAGGTGCGTTCGCAAACAGAGCGTGCGTAGCCTTTTTCCTGCGTTGATGATTGGTGGGGCCATGATCAAAGTCGAAGGATCAATCCACTCCGTCCATTAGATGAGGCTCGAGATTCTGATTGGAAAACGATGGTTTTAACTAGCTGTTGATGAGGCCCACGAGATTTTTCACTCCACCGTCCGTCTTTCGTTCAACGCCTGGGATCTTGCACTAGCTCGCATGGTAGCAAAAAGACGCCTAGATGAGGGTAATACCCTCCTTCTGAGACCATTGAACGGTTCAGATCATTGAACCGGAGAGTTCGTGGGGCCCACAAGATTTTTCCGCAGCTTCAGACGCGAAACAGAGCTTTCGCATCGGCTCTGTGATGATCGGTGGGCCCCACCTTGATGTCTATGGAGAAATCCATCCAGTCCATTGAAATCCTGGCAAAAAACCAGTCGAGAATGAGTATTCTTCGAGTGAAATTGGTGTGGCCCACGAACTTATCTACTCCGCCGTCCATCTGATGTTTAACGGGTAGGATTTCGCAAAAGCTTGCATGGTCTCGAAAGATCACCTAGGTCAGGGTCATTGCCACCCCCTGAAGCACTTGGATGGTTCGGATCATCAAAAAAGAGGATGAGTGGGTCCCACAATTGAAAAACGGCCGGACTGCGTAAGACGCTGTCCGTTTTTTTTTTAAAAATTTTGAGTTTTTAGTCGGTCAGCGCCCGCTGACCGACATTGAGTCTTCTCGTGCACCGCTTGTGCACGTGCACATTATGCACGCACAGTGCACATGTGGGGTCCACTCTGGTGTGTCGTGGAATCCGCTCCGACCATTCATTCCATCACTCTTTTTAAGGGGTCGAGACCAAATTTGAAGTATATCCAGGTATCATGTGGGCCCCAAATCGTGATTTTATGGCTGATATAGCCGTTGGGCTGCTTCCATAAGGATCCAACGGCCAAAATTTGACGTGTACGGTTAATTTATGGTCCTGAAGCCATGTATGGAGTTTTGAGTCAAGCGGATGGTTAGAACCCTGTGATCTTGCATTCTGCACTAGTTTCGGGCCTCTTTAATGTGAACGGCTTGATTTCCTCGGATTCCTGGTATGTAAATTCTTCAATATTGATCCTCTGGAGTCCATCCCCTGCTTTTGTGACATCGGAGTGCCAAATCCATGCTTTTACTATCAGTTTTCAGTCAACGCTCCTGATTGAATCCTGCAACAAAACACAATTAAAACCGGGCGTTAAACAGTATCATACCCGTAAATCCAGGTAATAAATGGGGTCTAATATGTAATATTTGACCCTCAACACAACCCCCAACCAGCATTTTCCTAGTCCCGAGCAAAATATGCGAAAATTAAGTTGAGAATTACGAGATAATTCTTGTGAAGCCGAGTGATATTTTGAAAAACAATCCAGATATGAGAAATCTTAAGATTCATGAATGCCGATTATCAATTTCTCCTAGCCTCTCATGCACAGTGAATTTCTAAATGCATTTAACGAGCAATTATCTACTCCTACTATTTTGTTGCGCATCCGCCCACATTCTGGTTGTGATATCATTGCGCATGCGGATCCAAACATCCTTTTGGTGATGAGATGCTCGCAGTAGTCGTTGTCGATCGTCGTTTATTGATACATCTTGAGGCGTTGAGTTACCCTCCCCATCGGCAACAGATATTCCAGCGGATTCCATCTCTTCGTCAAATTCTGGACCGGTATATATGAAATTGTGTAATACACAGCATGCTATCACAATTTTGACATGTGTATGGAAATCATACTGCATGACGGTCTTTAAGATGAAGAATCTGTATTTCAGAACACCAAAACAACGCTCAATTGCATTGCACAACTGTGCGTGTCGGTAATTAAACAGCTCCTTCATGTTGGCAGGTGCTCTCTCGGTTCGATACTCTTGTAAGTGGTATCTAACGCCCCGATATGGAGCCAAAAAACTGGGTGAATGTGCATATTCGACATCGACAACATTATTTTCCTACATATTCGAATGAAAGTCTCACTGAGTGAACAACCAAATAATCCGAGCATATAAAATAGATTGGCAATCTCTTAAAAGATAACCAATACCATGTGGGACAAGCAAGGGATCATCTGATCGACTCAATGCGTTGTGTAGGACCCGCGCATCCGACGCAGAACCCTCCCAACCGGCCAATATGTATATGAAATTCATATCAAATGAACACGCCGCCATGACGTTTTGGGAGAGGACCCCTTTCCGATTGCGGAAGCTCGCATGGTTACCGGCAGGCACATGAGCTGGAATGTGTATACCATCAATTGCCCCAACACAATCCTATATGTATTAGATTAGGCTGTGAATGAAAGGAAGTTTTAAAAAAATATGTATATAAAAATCCCACCCACCATAAATAATACCTGAAAGTAAGAAGCCTAATTTGCGTTTGTCGATATCTCAGACAGAGTCACTGGTGCTGCCTGTTTAACGAAAAAGGGGTACAGAGATACAATGACATCTAGTACACGGTGAAAATAGCGACTCACTGTTTCACCTGATCGAATGAATCTATGACCAATGACCCGATTCTAAACATTATGCCCCACTATATGGAGAAAAGTAACTAACTGTTCTTCAAGACTCACGTGTCGAGTATCATGAAGCATTGTCTTCTCACGTAGTTGGGTACATACTTCAAAGAATGTTTCTCGATTCATCCTAAGTTGCGGGACACAATCCCGGTCACTGGACCTAATGATAGAATTGATGAACCTGGCTCGCTCATCATCTCCAAGACGAGCCAGCTATTTGAACATGTATTCACGACAATATTCCCGCCAAATCGGTAGCATGGAAACTCCCATCCTACCGTCCGTACGCTAGACTGCGGATGGGCTAGGGATGGGATGGAGTGTTGGATAGGGATGAGGTGAGAAATGAGGTAAGTGGGATTACGAATCCACCGGATTGTCCTCCGAATCCAGCCATCTCTCCCATCCGTCAGTAATACAGGGTTGCCCAAACAGAACTCGAGGAGGACGGGGTGGGATTTCAAAACCCTATCCCACCTACTCCACTCTACTCTAGCCTAATCCCAGCATCCAAACATGCCCTAATCTATTTAAAGCTCACTAATAAGATCGATTGAGTCATCCAAATGAATTTTGTTGCCAAACCATGCTCCATTCACGCTACGTTGAACAAGATCGCTGGTTCCGATTGATAGTCATCCTGCAACGTGTGCTGTGGAGAGAAGGGTCTAACCTATTAGGGCACTTGAGACTGTGGGGCTCACCTTGATGTATTTATTCTGTCTCCACACTTTTCATCCGTTTTTCCATTTCATTTCAAGGGATGGACCAAAAATGAAGTGGACACCAAGCACATACTAATGGAATCAGACTGTGTATTGAGTAACTCAGTACAATAAGGGCGTGTTTAGCTCGACATAATGGATGGGATTAGGTGGTAATAGGAGGGCTACGATCAACTATCCCATCCCATGTAGCATTTGGGATGGCCGTTGCACATCATCCCAAGCGCCCTCGTAAACAGAGCTGGTGGCTCGACACATTCGAGCAATCCCACTTGAAGATATCATCCCTTGAGTGGGAGTAGTTGATGTATCTCTTTCTTGAGAAATTATCTAGTGCAAACGTTTTCACCACATTGGGGTGTGGTGCAAATGGTTTTTTCGAGACCCACTATCATTTTTAGATAGAATCTACTTCGTCCATCAGTCAAATCCTCCCTCTTTTGGCTAGTGACCGAAAAATCAGATCAATCCATGAATTATATGGGCCACACCAAAAAAAGAAAGGAGAATGGATGTTTGCCCTTGATTCTCAAAGAGGACCCACCATGTTGTTTATATCTCATCAAATCCAATGATATGAAACATCTACCACAAATTATTCCACAAGTACGAAATTATTTTATTATGAGACTTGGGTAGGGCCCAGAGAGAATCAACGATGATCATCCCTTCCCAACTTTTCTCACTTGTGTGACCTATCTAAGTCGTTTATTGCTCTAATTTTTTTAAATGGTCAAAATAGAAAATCATTTCATGATGATCGGAATAGATGTAATCAAAACATCACTGTGGGGCCCACAACAACCGTTTGCACTCACACGATCGGACAACTGTTGCAGTAAACATGTCAGCTGCATAGGAGTGCCAGTACTTCGTCCGTTCCAAACACATCATGATATCTAATACCGAGACTACATCGAATCCCACCTCCTTGCCAAACACATAGCTATGTTTATCCTGGACTATTGCAAAACCATGGTATTAATGGACAACCACTGACAACCCATCGATTACCTTTAAGGCATCCCATCTCATTTATTCCACTCTAATGCGCCTGGCCAAACACACCCTAAGGGGTACTGGGTTAACGTGTCACGAGCTTATTGGCTCTAAGATATGGGGCCGCTTCCCTCCTCCAAAAGCTAAAACAAACTCCGTTAGCTTCTCTCTTTTTCTCTCTTTTTCGTGTAAGGAGGTTAGCTTCTCTCTCTCTCTTCCGTGCAAGGAGGAAACGTAGAAGTATCTACCGCTACTTAGAGAGGTTTCAATGGTACTGAGTAAACTCTGTTGGGTCCACTGTAAATGGATGTAGTCTATCCACACCGTGAATCTATTTTTCAAACGCATTTTAATGGTTGAGACCAAAATTGAATCATTTCCAATGCTCAAGTGGACCATGGAACAAGAAACATTGGGAATAATAATTTCCACCGTTGAAACATCACAGTGGCCCTTAGAGAGGTTTCAATAGTGGATGTCATTATCACCGCTGCTTCCTTTGGTGTGGTCCACTGGAGATATGAATTTGCTTAATTTTCTGGATCATGCAGTAAAATTATCTGAGAAAAGTTATTAACGGCATGGATAAAAAATCCGCTTCCATTGCATACTGGGTAACTCATTAGGCTTAGCGTGCTGATTAAATTATGTGATGTTCACTATGATTTATATATCTTATCCACTCCGTTCATCTATTTTACCATATAATTTCAACGCTTGAGCCCAAAAATGAATCATATATAAAGTTCAAATAGAGCACACCATAGAAACAGTGTGAATTGAATGTCTACCGTTGAAAAATTATTAGGGCCACAAAAGTTTTGGATCAAGCTTATGTCTGTGTTTTCCCTTCATCCATGCCTTCATGATATCATGAACAGGTTGGATGACAAATAAAAATCACTGTAAGGCCTAGTAAGGTTTCAACGGTGGAAATCATTACTCCTACTGTTTCCTGTAGTATGATCCACTCGATCTTTGGATATGTTTAAATTTTGAGCTGAACGCCTTAAATTAGCTGTAAAAACTAATGGACGGCATGGATAGACCACATACATTCAAGGTGGGCCCAACTAAGTTTACTCTGTACGATAAAACCATACTAAGTAACTCCTACGCAATCGGATTTTTGCTGGGAATAGAGGAGCAGTAAATCCTTCTATGTTTCCTCCTTGCACAGAAGAGAGATAAAGAAAGAGAAGCTAATTACTGCATTTGTTTTGGTGTTTGGAGGAGGGAAGCAGCCCCACATCTTAGAGCCAATAAGCTCGTGACACATCGACTCAGTACCCCTTAGCGTAATGAGTTACTCAGTACACAATCTGAATCCGATACTAATAAAGAAAAGTAGTTATTTTAGGGCATGGACCAAAAATAAAGTGGACACATAACACTTAGGCCTCGTTTGTTAAATCTTAAGTCTAAAGACCGAATCTGAAATCTGAAGCCTAAATCTGAAATCTAAAGCCTGAAGTAAATAAATAAATAAATAAATAAAAACTTGTTTGATAATTACAGCTAAAGTATAAAAATTGAGTACTGAATCTGAAATAAACTGTTTAATAACAAACATCTTAAATGTTTGAAATATGTTAATTTGACACATTTGCCCCTATATCTCGTTTGGAAATGTCTTACATTATAAAGAAATTATTTTTTATTAAATGAAAATAAAATCATTATATTTAATTCAAATAAACTAAAATACTTAATAAAAAACTAAAATATCATCATAAGGCCCTCAATTCCTATCATCATAAGGCCCTCAATTCCTCTTAGTGGGGAGATTGTCACTATGTGTTGTATAGGATTGAACACCAGTAGCAACAAAACCTTCAAATAAGGCCCGCCTTATATTTATATGCTATCCAAACCCATTATAAGGTCATTCCCAATTGGATGAAGTGAAAACATATTGATCCAAAACTTCCGTGGCCTATTTAAGTTTATTTTCCATCCAATATGTTCATAAGGTCACAAATACCTGCATGAAGAGGAAAAAAAAATAAAATCATATTGATCTAAAACTTTTGTGACCCCAAAAAGAGTTTCAATGGTAGACGTTCAATCCCCCGCTGCTTTTTGCAACTTATTTTTCGTCTCAAGCTTTAATACGAGCTCGCCAAATGGATGGACGATTTAGATATAACACATACCTCATGATGGGACCCACAAAACTTGCTGATGTTAATACATCAGCTATATAGCTAGTGAGAGGTAAACCAACCAATCTACATCCTACTTGGACGCGGATTAGCTACTGATAGCGAGATTCGCTGCCGAAGTGACGTCATCATGTTCCATGGGCCCACTATGACATATGTGGGCCCACTATGATGTATGTGCTTTATCTACACCGTCCATCTATTAGGAGATTTAATTTTAGGGCATGAGTTAAAGAATGAGGCAGATCCAAATATGTAGTTGACCCCACCACAAAAAATAGTGGCGGGATTGATGCCTACCGTTGAAACTTTCCAAAGGCTCACCGTGATTTTTATTTGAAATCCAACCTGTTCACAAGGTAACACAGACATGAAAGAAGGGAAAAAACAAATATCAGCTTGATCAAAAACTTTTGTGGCCTATTTAAGTTTTTAATGGTGTGCATCACTCTCACCACTGTTTTCTGTGGTGAGGTCCACTGGAGCTTTGGATTTGACTCATTCTTTGGATCTTTACCTAAAATTATATTTTCAAATGAATAAACGATGTGGATACAACACATACATTATGATGGGGCCCATATAACTTGGTGATGTAACTTCAGTAGCGAGTCTTGCTACTCAACCCGTCAGTATCCAATCCGCGTCCGCGGAAACAGATTGGTTACTCCCCTGCCACCAGCCAATGGCTAATGGTCGATGCTATGTGGGCCCACCATGATGTATGTGTTTCATCCATGTTGTCCATCTATGTTTCTAGATCATTTTATGGTCTGAGACCAAAAATGAGGTATATCCCAATCTCATGTGGACTACATTACAGAAAACAGTGTTGAACAAACGTTGACCATTAAAAACTTTTTGGGGGCCATAAAAATTTTGGATCAAGCTGATCTTTGCTTTTTCTATTCATCTAGGTCTATATGACATAATGAACAGATTGGATGTCAAATAAACAGTACATTGGGCCTAAGGAGAATTTTAATGGTGAATATCCAATCACTATTGTTTTCCTATGGTATGGTCCACCTGAGATTTATATTCCTCTCATTTTTTTTTGTATCAAACCCTAAAATGATCTTTAAAAATGGATGAATGGAATGGATGAAAGTCATACATTATGGTGGGGCATAAAGAAGTTTCACAAGTGAAAAGTTGATATATATATATATATATATATACATATATATATATATATATATATATATATATATATATATATATATATATATTACACACGCACACACACCTCCGCACACTCACGCTAGTGGAATTTCACCACAGATGGATACTCGAACCCTTGACCGGGTGTTGAAACTCCTGAGAGTCTACCACCTGAGCAAGAGTAAGGATCCAAAAGTTAATTTTGTATTACACAAACAATTTAAAGAGAAAAAATTGTAGTAGTAACTTGAAAAGATCTAATTTTGGAAGTAAAAATTTTTGGTTAATAAAAAATTTACTAAGCACATTCCGCATTCACCATTAAGCCAGAATCCTATCACAGAAAAAATTAAGTGAAAAACCCGACCACTAAACACGGAACATTTTTCTAATTCCGCATTAAGCGTAAAAATTCAATGTTAACAAACAGGCACTCATAGAAAAAACGGATGACTAAAGACTCTACCACTGAAAACTACTGACAGCCCACCGCAGTACTTATTTGCCATCCAATCTGTTCATGGGGTTGCATATATATATATATATATATATATATATATATATATATATATATATATATATATATATATATATATATATATATAAAAGGATATAAGGTTGATGTAAAACATATGTGGCCCATTAATGATCACTCACAACCGTTTCTCATGAAATGGTTCACCTGAAACTGGATCTGATTATTTTTGGGCTGATGCCCTAAAATGATCCGGATAAACGTTTGGACGGCGTGGATATAGAATAAATACATCAAGGTGGGCCCAGTGCAAGGGCTGCACCGTCTTGTGTGAGGCCGGGGCCGCATCTAACCCGCTCTCAACCGGAAACGGATGGCTACTCCCCCTGATACGGCCAATGGCTGGTGGTCGGTGGTATGTGGGCCCCGCCATGATATATGTGTTTCATCCATGCCATCCATCTATTTTTAGAGATCATTTTACATTATGAATTCAAAAATGAGGTATATAAAAATCTCAAGTGGACCACATTACAGGAAACAGTGTTGAATGAGGGTCAACCATTAAAAACATTTTGGGGCCATAAAAGTTTTGGATCAAGCTAATCTTTGTTTTTTCTCTTCATCTGAGCTTGTATGACCTAATCAACAGATTGGATGTCAAATAAACAGTATATTGGGCCTTAGGAGGATTTTAATGGTGGATATCCAATCACTATTGCTTTCATGTGGTGTGGTCCACCTGAGATATATATCCCTATCATTTTTGGGATCATGCCATAAAATAATCTTTAAAAGTGGATGAACGGAATGGATGAAACACATACATCATGTTGGAGCCCACAGAGCACCGACCATTAGCGACGGAGCTGATGGCAGGGGGAGTACCCAATCCGTTTCCCTCACAAGCTATCATCTTCCAGCTGTCAAAGGATACGAATGCTACTGACTGGTTGAGTAAGCAATCTCGCTACTGAAGTGACGTCACCAGGTTTTTTGGGCCCCACCATAATGTATCTGTTGTATCCACACCGTCCATACATTTTGAGAGACCATTTTAGAAAAAGATCCAAAGATCCAGTCAGATCCAAAGTTCAAGTGGACCCCACCACAGAAAATAGTGAAAATTGAACGCCTACCATCGAAAACTTTTCGGGGCCCAAAAAGTTTTCGATCAAGCAGATATTTATTTTTTCCCTTCACCCATGTCTGTTTTGACTCATAGACACGTTCGACATCAAATAAACATCTTGGTGGGCCTAAGAATGAATTAACGGTGGACGTCACTATCTCCACTGTTTTCTATGGTGGGGTTCATTTGAGCTTTTTATCTGCTTCTTTTTTGGCTCATGCCATAAAATGATCTCTCCAAATGGATGGACGGTGTGGATACAACACATACATCATGGTGGGGACTTCAGAGATTCGCTACTGAACCACTCAGTATCTAATCAGCGTCCGCTGTCAAAGCATCAAAGCCGTACCCAACGACGCGTGTCCACACATGTCTGTACATTTTCGACGGAAGCGGATTACGTACCGAGTAGCTCAGTACACTAAAGCGTACTGAGTAAACTATGTCGGAACCGTAGTAATGTATATGTCTTATCCACACCGTCTATCCGTTTTAGTATCTCATTTTAGGGCATAAAAAAAAAAATTGAAGCACGTAAAAATCTCAAGTAGACCACACCATAGGAAAAAGTTTGAATTAAACGGTTACCGTTGAAAACTTATGGGCAGCTAAAGAAATTTTAAATCAAGCTGAGATTAATTTTTTTCCTTTCTTCCATGTCTGTATGGCCTTATGAGCAGTTTAGATGATAAATAAAAATCACTTTGGGCACTATAAATATTTCAACGGTGGACGTCATTATCCAGACGGTTTCCTGTGGTGTGGTTCACTTGGTATTTGGATACAGTTCGATTTTAATTTCAACCTATAAAATTATAAGAGAAAAATTAGGGACGGCGTGGATGAGACATAATATATCATCAGTGGGCCCCACAGAGTTTAGTCAGTACGCTTTAGCGTGCGGAGTTACTCGGTACGCAATCCGCTTCCATTTTCGACGTTCCATGGCTTATTTAATGAAAGAGGTGGACGTGTTAATCACCCGTCTCCAATCCCCATCTCCGCGATCTTTCAGATTGAGGAAAAAAAAATGGGAGATAAGGTAAGTATAATCTCTCTTCCTTTGTTTTTCTAATTTCATAATATATGTATGTTTGTGGACTTGATTTGGGATGACCTTTTAAAAAAAAAAAAATCTTTTTGGGTTTTTTCTTCATACATTCATTCACTATTCATTTCTTGTTTTCTTTTTCTTTTTTGTATTCCTTTTATTTATTAAATTTATTTCTGATTTTGATAAATTGGGTCTTGTTTTTCTTTAGTTTTTGGACCTTAGAAGTTAGATCTAATGACAGTTAATGTTGTAGGATGATGATTTATTGGAATTATTATGATTATCTTTTCTTGTCATAGAACTACAATTACATTCATTTATAACTTAATTTTCCTTCTCTCTCTAACTTGGGTTCTGATTATTTTTAAATATTTTATATAAAACTACAATTATCTCCATCTTATAGCTTCGGTTTCCCTTTTTCCTCTCTTTCTCTCTATGTAATTTGGGTTTTTATTATTTTTCATTGTGTTTGATTTAAAACTACAATTATATCTATTTTACAACTTGAGTTTCCTTTTTTCCTCTCCTGTTTTTTTTATTATTATTTTTTGGATGTTGCATATAGAAATCGACGTTGGTGTTGGATGTTGATCTTGACTGCCGTCTCTGCTACAAGAAGATCAGAAAAGTTCTCTGCAAATTCCCTGGTGAGCTCTCTCTCTCTAACACCGACATAAATGCACACCCGCGTTATCTACTCGCAGGAGTAGCCATTCGATCTTCGCATGTCTTTGCGAGATCCGGACCATTGATCAGGTGAGGCCACTGCGTATGTATGTCAGACAGGCTGATCCACTCAGAAACAGAGAAAATAACAGACGGTCCAGTTTACACTAGTCACCAATCTTATTAGTATGGTGGGGCTGATTCTATGGTATGCGGTTTGGCTAGTGACGCTGCCACCAGCCAGGTGGTTAGTGGTCGGTGCTATGTGGACCCCACCATGCTGTATATGTTTTATCCACGCGGTTCATCCAGTTTGAAAGATAATTTTTGGGCCTGATACAAAAAATTTGAGGTATATTTAAATATCGGGTCGACCACACCATGGGAAAACAGAGGTGATTGAATGTCCACCATTAAAAAGCTCGCAGGGCCCACTGTAATGGTTGTTTGACATCTAACCTGTTGATTATGTCATACAGAGTTGGATGAAGGGAAAATATATATCATCTTGATCGAAAACTTTTGTGACCGCCGAGAAGTTTTTAAATGGTGGGCGTTCAATCAACACTGTGCGGTCCACTTGAGATTTGGATCAACATCATTTTTGGATTCATACCATAAAATGATATGGAAGAATGGGTGGACGGCATGGATGAAACACATACATCATGTGGGGCCCATAGAACACCGACCACTAGCCATTGGCTAGTTGCAGGGTCAGTAGCCTATCCGTTTCCGAGCAAGTGGGCCATCCCCGATATGAATTGTTCGGATCTCTTACGTGACTCCACTCGTCCATTTTACACATGTTTTTGTATGCATGGGTGCGCGAGTAGGCTCTCGTTTTTTTGAAAATGCGCACGTGGGAGCGTGACTATCCGCTGTCATGAGTGGATGACTTCTTGTGGATGAGATCTACCCATTCATGCTTCGATCGGGGCAAATCAGAAAAGCAGATTCAGAACTCAGGTGGGGTACGTCATAGTGAACAGTTGGGATTGCAATGGTGACCATTAAAACCGTTGAAATTGTGTGGGCCCATCGTATTATATATATGCCACCCAATCCACTCATTCGATGTGCCACAGCAGGACATTCCAAGACTCACCTGGGCTACACCAGGTGAATTTAAAGTTTTAGGCCTGATTTTACACCGTTCCATATGGTTTGGCCCATTTAAGTCTTGGATTGGAATGATTTTGAGAATCCATGGTTAAAATGTGGCAGCACAGCTAATGGACGGTGTGGATCTAATGCACATTCTTCCTTGGTTGGTGCTCGGGTAGACTTGGCAGTTGGCCCAGGTGGATCCCTAAGTGTGGGGCCCACTGTGATCTATGTGACTTACATCCACACTGTCTGTCCATTTTACATCATGATCTAAAAAATGAAGCACATCCAAATCTGCAGTGGACCATACCACAGGAAGCGGTCATGATTGAATCCATCCAACCTAGTGATAAGGTCACAAAGACCCTAATGAAGTGACCCCAAATATCAGCTTGATCTAAAACATTTGTTACCAACAAGTTCCAATGGTCAATTGCCATTTTTTGTTTCCTATATTATACTCCAATGGAGATTTGGATCTACTTCATTTTTAGGATCATGCCCTAAAATAAGTTTTCAAAATAAATGAATGTCATGGTATAAGGCACATACATCACAATAAACCACCACCTAGCTGGGGATTCAGTGAAGCGGTGCCCCTCAACTTTTGTTAGAAAGGTCTTAGGTCCCATAGGCTGGACATAATTTAAGGCCCACCATACAAATAGCTTCTAACCGTCCAATTGGTTGGCCTCACTGCGAGGTCACCTCGTGTAAGAATTGGCTATAAAAAATAATATATAGCCATGTATAAGTAATAAAAAAAAAAAAACACAAGCACACAATCAATTCAAGTGTGTGTGTATATATATAAGTCAAGTAAAATTTTATAAAGGAAAATAAGAGATAAGAGACAGATAACATAGTTTGAATATATTTATATGTATTGGATAATAATATAAAACTTTCTTCCTCATTAAAACAAACGAAATCAAGAATATAAAATTTATCATTATTTTTGCTCTTTCACATTAAAAGAAACCGCTCAATAATAAAATTCGAGCAAGATATATTCACCCTATACACATGCTCCCTTTTATAAACAAAACACTCTTAAAGAGTGAAACTAGGCTTCGCACCATGGGTAGTGAGACAAAACACCTATTAGGAAAGGGCCACACTCAAACCGCCTTTGTGGGGCCACACTCAGAAATTAGACCAATACATCCATCATGGGGGCCACCAGTTGAATTTAGAGGTTTTTTTTGGTGGTGGTACATTGTTTTCTATGGTATGGTCTACCTAATGATTTTATAGGCTGTTTTTTTATAAATCCCATGTCATCGTTATGGCAGCGCTCACTATTTGTGGAGGTTGGGTGGCATAAAAACAACACGGTGCGTCACGCCCTTAGAAAACAATAGACAACCACTTAAAAGAAACATGTGCCTTCACTTCATCCCCACCTGACAGTTGGATCATGTTGAATTTGTATGCATCTCAATTTCACCGGGGGGTGATCAATCTCAATAGATCCGTTGCAATGTAAACATCAGCATAGGCCCATGTACAAGAGGTGTAGAATAAGATTATACTACAAACGTCTCCTAGGATCCTGACATGTTGCAATAAGATAGGGGGATCTAGCCGTTGATTTTTCTAAATGATCCCTGGCATAGATTTAGTTGTGAAATAGAGATTGGTGTATAGAATTAGCTTATTTTAGAAATGTTTGTTAGAGAAGTGGGTATACTATAGTATCAAATATGTCCACTCAACCAACCTTGAAAGTGACATGTCCAAAAATTCAAACAAATCCAACCATCATGTGGGCCATGACCCAAGCCATAGAGATTGGTGGGTGAAATAGAGATTTAGATTGGCTTCTAAAATAAGATTAGTTTAGAAAAACTGTGGGTTGGGTCCACCCTCTTGTGTTTGAACGAGGCTAAACTCAAGTAGAAAGGCAGTACCATGTAAAACAAAATGGTGGGCCATATCATAGAAAACAATGGAACGAAAAAAAGAAAGAAAAATCTCAGTTTGAAGTGGATAATTTCATGGTGGAGACGCTCTTATAGAAAGACAAAAAAAACATTATGATGGGTCCACCGTTCAAAAACTAGGAAAACTTATGGTGTGCCACAACCACCAACATATGTGGTGTTGCGTGGGACTCACCGTGATTGTTTTAGGACTTGAGCCCAAAAATGAGATCCAAAGCTCAAAGTGCCTAAAATGATATCTACCGTTGAAACCTTCTTAAACCTACTATAATGTTTATTTGTCATCTAACCTCTTCGCATGGTTACATAAACATTGATGAAGGGGAAAAAATATCAAATTGATCCAAAACATCTGTGACCCAATGACGTTTTCAATGGTAGAGATTCAATTCAACACTTTTTTTTTAAATATATTGTGGTGGTCCACTTGAGCTTTGGATCTCTCATTTTTCGGCTCAAGCCCTAAAACAATCTTGCCAATGGACAGATGGTTTGTATATAACATAGACACTATGGTGGGGTCCACAGAATGGCACACCATGCAATCCGCTTGCATTCAGACGAGTCTGGTTACCTTGAAGAGTCAGATGATTGGTCACTTCATTTGATTCGACGGTACTCGGTATCTAATCATTAATTTAAATAAGTTTTATAAATATTTTATATTAGTAGAAGAGAGAAATGGTAAAATGAGGTAGACCTCATGGGAGCTTCCCATGAGGTCTAGGTCTGTAGGACTCACCGTGATGTGTGATGGGCATCACACTGTGAATTTGGTAGGTCCCTTCTATGTCATGGGATGTGACAAAAATCAGCCAGATCCGGGAGCTCTGAAATGATGGAAAATCATACCTAAGTACTTGGTGGCCCCACCTAGTTTTGAAATTGCCTAAAATTTGGTGTGACCGCTCATCCAGTGGGACACAAGCAATAGATGGTGTCGACTCTCAACTGTTGTATATGGTGTGGCTCACTTAAATCATGGACCGGCCTGATTTTTAAGGTCCATAGCTCGGGATGAAAGGGTGCATCTCATTAATGGGATAGATGTTCATCACAGATCATGATAGGGCCTGCAGTGCTCTACCTCATGGGAAACTTCACATGAGGTCGACCTCATTGTACCTTTGCTTCGCATGAGGTCGACCTCATTGTACCTTTTTCTCCCATTGATGAAATACTAGAAATATTTTCAAAATTTTAACTTAAAAAGCCATCTTATTACGGAAAGGGATTGGCTACTCCCATGCCACTAGCCAATGGGTAGTGGTTGGTGCTCCGTGGGCCTCACTGTGTTGTATGTGTTTTATCTATGCTGTCCATCCATTCTTCCATATCATTTTATGTCATGTGAACCGCACAATGTTGGTTGAATGCCTACCGTTAAAAACTTCTTAGGAGCTACAAAAGTTTTGAATCAAGCTGATATATATCTTTTCCCTTCATCAAGTCTGTATGACCTAATCAACAAGTTAGATGTCAAATAATCATTACAGTTGGCCCTAGGAGGTTTTTAATGGTGGACGTTCAATCACTATTATTTTCCCATGGTGTGGTCCACCTGAGATTTAGATCTAACTTATTTTTGGTATTAAGACCTAAAATTATCTTTCAAAATGGATAGACGGCGGCGTCGATAAAACACATACATTATGGTGGGTACACATAGCACCACCACTAGCCACCTGCCTGGTGGCGGCGTCACTCGCCAAACCGCGTCCGCCGTCCCTCACACGTGTGCAACACGAGAAACGAGAAGCAGAATGAGTTACTGATGTGTTTTTCCTGTTTTGAGAATTCGAGAAATCCAGAGCCAGAGTTTTGACCACAAGCAAAAGAAGGTGATCATTTCTGGTCCGTTCGATCCGGAGAAGCTCACCAAGAAGCTCTATTGCAAGGCCGGATGCAAAACCATCAAAGGCTGCGTGATCCCAAAACCCCCACCCCCACCCCCACCTAAACAAGAGCCTAAACAAGAGCCACCCCCACCCCCACCTAAACAAGAGCCTAAACAAGAGCCACCCCCACCCCCACCCCCCCACCCCCACCCCCGCCAGCGAAACCAGCCCCATGCCCACCATGCCCACCCGAGTTCCATGGACCGGTGAATATACATATTGGGCCGGTCGCACCGCTGTGCTGCTGTAGGCCGTGTTATGAAGGTCACGAAAGGGATGGAATTTGTACGAGGAGTGGGGGCCACTACACGAGTGGCTATCGTTTCTTCTGTGAAGAGGAACCAATGTGTAAGACCATGTAAAAACGGTGGGGCCCATTTTCTCTTCGTTTTCTTAAGTGTGTATGAGAAATATATGGTATAGACTTTACTGGACTGGTGCAAATGCAATTGGGGTGGATTTTAATATTTGGAAAGTAAATTCGAATTAAAAATACAGATATTTAGCATGGGCACGTTTGGATGTCAATTGAGGAAATGTTATTTTCTGTAAATGTCGTTTTCGTTGCTTGGGTGCGTGAAAACAGCTGGAAGCAATTTCTTCCTTGAAAGGCTTTCCTCCAAGATGGTCCTAGCCTTGTTCTTTGATAAATGCTGGGATTTATTGTTTCACACCAGCTCACGTGTGATTCTCCAGTGCTCCTACTTGTATTGGGACACTCTATCTGTCCAATCCTTTGATCTAGACTGTTCATTACGTTCAGCGTACATTTTATGAGTTACCAAGTAAATATCACACCTATCTGACAAATATGAACCGTTTGTTCAATGGTATTTGATATGGATGATTGAGATAAATTACACAAAAATGGGTCCAATCAATAACTTGAGCCATCTATTTGTTAGTTCCCATCAGGGATTGCTTGTGACTATAAAGAATTAGTTTTGTTGGGTAATGGTAACCATAGATTTCGAAACAAATGGCCTTAAAAATTAAGGTTGAATATTGAATGATCTGCTGTTTTTGTGCGGAGAGTAAAGTGTATTGGGGATGTAATGGATTGTTAATGCAATCAGAAGCACTGATAGTTAATGCAATCAGGAGCACTGGAACTTATAGTGCTCTAAGAGCACATGATCATTTCTCTTTTGTAACTTATCTTTTGATGACTGGTTTGGATCATGCATATTTATCCTGTGTTGCCATGTGTGTCACATGGGTAGTGGATTTACGTACAGTTCCTTTGAGTAGGGTTAACATGGCTTTTGCCTCAATTATGGGGTACTAGTTCTTTGAGTAGGGTTAACATAGCTTTTGACTCAATCATGTGTACTATAACTATGCCATGAGGTGACTGTTGGGCAACTATAATTGCACATTTTGCATGAAAGCAAAATAAAACATAAAAAATAAAAAAAATAAAAAAAAAAAAAAAAGAAAGATGGTAAAAAAATAATTCAAAAAGACAAATTGAAAGTAAGAGAGAAGAGGTAAATTGATTTACATTATTTGATAATATGCTTATGTTTAGGAGGCAGTAATAGGAAGCTTTCTTCTTATTAAAATAAGATTAATAAAAAATATGAGGCTTACCTTGCTCTTCTAATCCCCCTGTGTATAAGAAATCTCTCACTTATAAATTTCTTAGAAGATGATTTCTTTTTACTTATGATCCACCTTATATATGTAGGGGAAGAGTGTGATTCAAAACCATTTGTGATAAATCATGTCGAATTGAAGTACTTAAGAAAGAAAGTGAGAACTTGAAAAGGGCGAGCTCCAAGTCCTAGAGGGGTGGGGGTGAATAGGACTTTGCAAATTTTTTGGATCTTTGCCTAAAATTATATTTTCAAATGAATGGACGACGTGGATACAAAACATACATCATGATGGGGCCCACATAACTTGGTGACGTAACTTCAGTAGCGAATCTCGCTACTCAACTTGTCAGTATCCAATCCGCGTCCGCGGAAATAGATTGGCTACTCCCTTGCCACCGGTCAATGCCTAATGGTCGATGCTATGTGGGCCCACCATGATGTATGTGTTTCATCCATGCTATCCATCTATGTTTCTAGATCATTTTATAGTATGAGACCAAAAATGAGGTATATCCCAATCTCATGTGGACCACATCACAGGAAAACAATGTTGAATGAACGTCGACCATTAAAAACTTTTTGGGGGCCATAAAAGTTTTGGATCAAGCTGATCTTTGTTTTTTTCCATTCATCTAGGTCTATATGACATAATCAACATATTGGATGTCAAATAAACAGTACATTGGGCCTTAGGAGAATTTTAATGGTGAATATCCAATCACTATTGTTTTCCTGTGGTATGGTCCACCTGAGATTTATATTCCTCTCATTTTTGGTATCAAACCCTAAATTGATCTATAAAAATGGATAAATGGAATGGATGAAACACATACATTATGGTGGAGCATAAATAAGTTTCACAGGTTAAAAGTTGATATATATATATATATATATATATATATATATATATATATATATATATATATATATATATATATATATATATATATATATATATATATTACACACACACACA
This sequence comes from Magnolia changhungtana, assembly GCA_030180095.1. Classification (NCBI taxonomy): domain Eukaryota; kingdom Viridiplantae; phylum Streptophyta; class Magnoliopsida; order Magnoliales; family Magnoliaceae; genus Magnolia; species Magnolia changhungtana. Next base: position 2,021,202 of record JASAUF010000462.1, on the reverse strand, counting down.
CCCCACACACTCGCGCAAGTGGAATTTCACCACAGATGGATACTCGAACCCTTGACCGGGTGTTGAAACTCCTGAGAGTCTACCACCTGAGCAAGAGTAAGGATTCAAAAGTTGATTTTGTATTACACAAACAATTTAAAGATAAAAAATTGCCGAAGAAACTTGAAAAAGAGGTAATTTTGGAAGCAAAAATTTTTGTTTTAAAAAAAATTTACTACGCGCATTCCACATTCACCGTTAAGCCAGACTCCTTTCACATAAAAAATTACGTGAAAAACCACACCACTAAACAGAGAACATTTTTCTAATTCCGCATTAAGTGTAAAAATTCAGCGTTAACAATCGTGCACTTAGTTATAGAAAAAACTGGTGACTAAAGACTCTACCACTGAAAACTATTGATAGCCCACCGCAGTGCGTATTTGCCATCCAATCTGTTGATGAGGTCGCATATATATATATATATATATATATATATATATATATATATATATATATATATATATATATATATATATATATATATATATAAGGATTTAAGGTTGATGTAAAACATATGTGGCCCATTAATGATCACTTGCAACCGTTTCTCATGGTATGGTTCACCTGAAACTGGATCTGATTATTTTTGGGCTGATGCCCTAAAATGATTCGAATAAACGATTAGACGACGTGAATATAGAATAAATACATCAAGGTGGGCCCCACTGTAAGGGCTGCACCGTCTTGTGTGAGGCCGGGGCCGCATCTGTAACGCCCTGGAAATCGGGGGTCGTGCATACACTCGACTCCCGAGTTCCCGAGTGTCACTTATAACCGATTTTCATTAATGCGTTTAATCAGGTTTAAATGCGCAACCTGGAATTCCTGGAACATGAAGCACAACCACACAAGTCTACAGAAATGAGAGAAATCCATCGTATATATACAGGTCCAAAAATATCAAGGGGTCGCACAAGGCGTTACCCAACATAATCTCAAAAGAATATTATGTCCAAAAAGAATAAAGGTTAGTCCATTGCTAAGCAATCCAATGCCGCATCTCAAGCTAGCTGAGGACCGTCCATAATCTAGAAGTAGGACAGCTTATCCTCCTCCTCCTCGAAGCTCGCCTCACCAGGCTCCTCTAGCCTTGAGTCACTTGCATCTATGAACGGGTCTGGTTAGTATTTTAAAACACCGTCCCAGAGTGGGAGTGAGTGATCAACTCAGTATGTACTATTAATATTAAGTTATAACAGGCATCAATTGTAATATGAATTTAAAGAAAATCAGTCAATCATCAACACCTACAACTCTTATTAAATGCGCATACAATGCGATGATATGATGCATACCCTTGCCACAATGCTTCCTCGAGCGACTCCATCTAATGATTGCATATGACAACACTCCCTCAGATCGACCTCGACTGCCGAGTCGCCACCCTAACTAATGCGATGCAATGCGATCGTGTTAGCCGAGTTATTAGTTAAGTCCATTCATCTAGCAGATTGGGGAATCTGATACACCCCACATATCACTGCCCTAAGCTAGTTGCGAGGCCAAGGCTCCATCAACGCGTGAGGCCGAGTCCCCACGATCTGTGATCCCGTCGGGTTCCTCATCCCCGACTTCAAGCACATGAGGAGTACCAAGAGAAAGGGATCGGTCGCGGTCACTACGGGGAGGCGCGGTACCCCAACGTAGGCCGACAGCTCGGACATCGTGTCACATTCCACCATGCCCTGCTCACGAGACTGTGGATCAATTGTAATCTAGGTATCAATGTGCTACAATGGTTGTAAGGTGTTCCAGGTTCCATATATAGGTGAGCAAACAGGGTTAACAAACAAGGTTGGTTAGACAGTAGGTTAGACCGCACGAGTCAGGCGAGCGTGAGATGAGTGACCTCGGGCACAAGGGACCCATGTAGTCGAACTACAGCCACCCGAACACTCCCGCCCAATCCACGGATTTAGCCCCAGTGTAGTCCTACCAATGGGACTACCGTCTGTCATCACGTTCCTGACCAACCCAAAAGGAGAAGGGGATCCATAACATGCCAACTATTTATGCATCATCTAACATAAACAACATCATGTTCTCATGCTTCTCAATATCAAATTCTAAATTTCTACTAACATGTAAAGCTAGTGATATCATGAACAAGGTGTGTGTGTGTGTGTGTGTGTGTGGGTTGGTGAGAAAGTTAAGCACTTCCTTCCTCCCTTAGAACCCAAAATACAGAAAAATCAAGGAATCATACATGTTATAGGGCATATCATAAGAGAGAATCAAACAAGGCATAAGCATATAATCATACATACACAAAATCATGTGAGAGGCAAGAACAACATCATATGGGAGCCAAACATACAATTCTAACAAACATGCAAGTCCTAGGGTTTCTCTAGATTCTCCAAACATAGCATTCAAGCAACCAAAATCATTAAACACATACTAAAATTGGTGCTAGGCCACCTAAGAGCAATAGTTCGCACCTATGGATCGTTGGAGATCGGGAAAACGTCCAAGGAAAGAGGGCTTTGAGGTCGATCGGCCGGAATCCCTAAAACAAGCCCTTGCATGTGAGAAATCCAAGCCAAGCCTTCCTAATACATGGATTTCCAAGAAGAATGGGTAAAAGATCTTACCTAGACGACCCACGGACGATCATTGTGGTAGTGGTGAAGAGTTTCTCCTTGAGGAGAGGTATGGAGTTGCAAGGGTTGAGCCACACCTTGATCTAGGGTCCACCCAAGCTCTCCTTCACTCTCACTATCTTTTCTCCTTTCTCTCTTGCTCTCCCCTTTGCTCTTGGTAGTTGTGGTAAATGAGAGTTATGAGAGTTAGGGTTTTGTTTCCTAGACTTGGGCCTTTTGGCCCCAAGCTTCCACAAATTCCCAAAGTAGCCTTATGGGACTCCCTATTGGTGTGGGGACCACCTAGCACCCCTCTAACCACCAAACTTGGTGTGTAGGTGCCTTATGGCCCAGTGAGGGGCCATATAAAATCTGGGAACAAACGGATAAACGGATATGGGGTCTAAGCATATGATTCCAATCTTTAAGTGGCCCTATAGGGCCCATTTTGGTGGTTGGAGCGGTTCTGGTGGCCCTCTAGCCATGAAACTTACGGGATAGGTGATCAATGGCCCGATGAAGGGCCATGCAAAATTTGGGAGCGATCGGATATGGGGTTTGATCGTACGGGTCCGATTTGCGATCAATGGTCACCGTTCCACGATCGGGTCCCAGATTTGGTGGACGTGTGAAGAAAAAAATATTAAATATTCATCGTGAATTTGGAAGAAATCCGACGGCTGGAAAGCCCAGTACCTCGGTTTCATTTGCAAGTGCCGGATTCCAAATCTGGCATTGGTGGGGTGAATTTGGCAACCGCCAGATTCTAATTCTGAGTGTCCACTAGGTCCGTAGTCCGCGATAGACCACAAGCCCAGTGAGATCTATGAGTTCCTAAACTTTCGAATTTTTCTGACCCTCCTTGGTCATTGGGTGGCCTACACGGGCTGTTGTTAAGTGTAAACATGCCCTCTGACTTGGCGGGCTGCACTTGGTCCGATCATGACCAGACTAGTCTACACTAATGGGCTAAATCTAAGTTAGTTAACTCGTGGTACCCCACCACGGGTACTGTGAACGAACGATCCTGCAGCAAATCCTACCTAGACGCCCTAGGACACTGTGTTGGTCGGACGGGACGTTACAATCTACCCCCCTTATAAATAAATTTCACCCTTGAAATTTGTGCATGTTCGTATTGCTGAAGCAGGCTTGGGTAATGCTTGCGGACTTCTGCTTCTGTCTCCCAAGTGGCCTCTTCTTCATCGTGATGAGTCCATAGAACCTTGACCAATGGGATGACCTTGTTGCGTAGGACCTGCTCCTTCCCGTCCAATATTCGAGTGGGTCAGAGAATGTATGTGGTATCTTCCTTGAGTTCCACATGCTCCCACTTGATGATGTGTGAAGGATCGGGGACGTACTTCTTCAACATAGATACATAGAAGACGTTATGTACTCTGGCGAGAGGCATGGGTAAGGCCAAGAGATAGGCAACCGCCCCAACACGGTCTAAAATTTGGAAAGGTCCGATGAATCGGGGCGTGAGCTTTCCCTTCTTACCGAAGCGCAAAACGCCCTTCATTGGGAAGATTTTGAGAAATATATGGTCTCCGGCTTCAAATTCCAAGTCCCTTCGCCTTGTGTCGGCATAGCTTTTCTGTCTGCTTTGAGCCGTCAAGAGGTGGCGCTGGATAATTCCAATCTTTTTTGTCGTGACTCGCACTGAATCCGGTCCTAGCAAACTCTTCTCACCAATCTCTTCCCGGCAATGCGGGGCTCGGCACGGACGCCCATACAAAGCCTCGTAAGGCGTCATACCGATGCTAGCCTGGAAAAAATTATTTAGGTGAACTCAGCATACAGGAGACAATCATCCCAACTCTCCTGAAAATCCAACATACAAGCCCGCAACATGTCCTGCAATATCTGATTCACCCGCTCGGTTTGCCCATTTGTCTACAGGTGGAAAGCGGTGCTAAACTTCAGCTTCACCCCCATAGCCTCTTGGATGCGGGTCCAGAAGATTGATGTGAATCGTGTGTCCCGGTCTGACACAATTTCCAACGGGACGCCACGGAGCCGCACGATTTCCTTGATATACAGCTTGGCCATAGCCTCTTGGAGCTAGAAGTCTTGATTGGCAGAAAATGGGCTGATTTGATTAGCCTGTCTACAATCACCCATATCGAGTCATGCCCCTTTCTAGTTTTGGGCAACCCGGAGATGAAGTCCATAGATATGAAATCCCATTTCCATTCTGCTATGGGCATTAGTTGCAGAAGGCCCGGTGGCCGGCGGTATTCGGCCTTGACTTGTTGACAAGTGAGGCATCGGCACATACACTCCGCTATTTCCTTCTTCATGTTGTCCCACCAACAGTTTCGCTTCAAATCCGGGTACATCTTCGTACTACCAGGGTGCATCGCCAACTTGGAGTTGTGAGCAACACTTAGGACTTCCTCCTACAGTTCCAGAAGGTTTGGAACACAAAGGTGGCCTCAGTACCACAATCCCCCATCCTTTCCAACTCTCCACTCAGACTTCGCATCATTCCTTGCCCTTTCCCCCATCTTCTTTAATAACTCATCGCCCTCCTAGGCTTCAATGATTTTGCTGTCAATCATTAGTTGTGCTTGAATGTGGGCCACGACCTCATACGGCTCCTCCACGGTTAGCCTCATTTCGAAGTCTCGTATAAATTTCACCATGTCCCACTCTCTCACCATTAGCGGGGCCGCAAATTCGATTGTCTTTTTACGACTCAAGGTGTCTGCCACTAGATTGGCCTTGCCAGGGTGATATGAGACATCGAACTTGAAGTCCTTCAACATCTCTATCCAGCGATGTTGCCTCATGTTCAGGTCCTTCTGGGTGAAGATGTATTTAAGGCTCTTGTGATCAGAAAAGAGTTCAAATTCCTCACCATAAAGATAGTGTCGCCATATCTTCAATGCGAAAACTACTGCCATAAGCTCAAGGTCATGTGTAGGGTAATTCTCTTCATGTTTCCTTAACTGCCGAGATGCATAAGTAATTGCCCTGTCCTTTTGCATGAGTACACAACCCAAACCTACTCGAGAGGCGTCTGTATAGACGTTGTACTTGACGCCTTGCTCAGGCAGCACCAGCACAAGTGTCGACGTCAGTTTGTCCTTCAACTCTTGGAAGGCCGCCTCCGCCTTCTCATCCCAAGTAAATTTGAGGTCCTTCCATGTCAACTGGGATAATGGTCGAGCTATTTTCGAAAAGTCCCTAATGAACCTTCTATAATAACCGATGAGACCGAGAAAACTTCTCACTTCTATAACTAACTTTGGTTGCTTCCAATCTTGCACGGCCGCCACCTTGGCAAGATCCACCAATATGCCCTCCTTGGACACTACATGTCCCAAGAATTTGACTTCCTCCTTCCAGAAGTCACATGTTCTGAATTGCGCAAACAATTGATTTTTCTTAAGTGTTTCCAGGACTGTCCTTAGATGCCCTTCCTTCTCTTCACGGTTCTTTGAATAAATTAATATGTTGTCGATGAACACGATGACAAATTTATATAGGAACGGCCTAAAGACTCTGTTTATGAGGTCCATGAATACCGCTGGAGCATTGGTGAGCCCGAACGACATAACTAGGAACTCATAATGACCAAAGTAGGTTTTGAAGGCTGTTTTCTGTATGTCCTCATCCCTAACTTACAACTGATGGTACCTATAAGACCCGTATCCTAGTTTTTACTGTTTCGTCGACTCATGCGGTCCTTCCGGTCGAATTCCGGTAATTCTTGACTCGTATCCGATATTACATGCGATCTTAAGCCGAGTCCTGCCTATCGAAGGCGGCTCGATCCGAGACTTGTATCATTGCGACCGCACCGTCGCCGCGGTTCCAATGCCGCGTCTCGCTCACCAATGTGATATCCTGACCAGAAGATGCAGGCCGACGTTCAGTTCAAGGAAAACACCGCGTGTTGCAAATTCCAAGAGAATCTATGAAATCAATCACATCAATCAAGTCAAATACAACAAATACAACATCCATACCTCTTTTACTAACAAGGCATGGCCCCCCTCTCTCTCCCATTCCCAAAGTCAACCCTCCTTACAACAACCCATCCCTCTCTCCTTACATCATCTCTCTCTCTCTCTCTCTCTCTCTCTCTCTCTTCCCTCTCTTTCATTCTCTCTCTTTCATCCTCTAAGTAAGAAACCGTCCATGGCTTCCATGGAATAGGTAGGTGTGGCCCACCTTCCTACAACCAAATCCAACCCCTGAATCATCATCTCAACCGTTGAAAATGTCCTCTTGGAGTTCTAGAGTGCATATGCCGAAGAAGGAATAGGCCATCAAAGGTGGGTGAATCTTCTTTGTTTGTGGGTGATTTTTGTGTGATTTTATTGATTAGAGGGCCCACATGTGGTGGGACCCAATATGATGTATGTATTGTTTCAAGGAGGGGCCATAGTGGCGGGTTCCCTCCATCACCATCCGATCTCTCTATCTCTCTCTTTCTTTCTTTTGATGGCCCACCTTGATGACTTGTATTGTCCACACCGTCGATCTGTTTGGAGTGCGTGACCCACCTGGACGTATTTGTTGTATATCCACGTTGTCCATAACGTGGCCCCACGTGATGTGATCGTCTTGTCTACGTTGTCTGTCCGGCGGGCAGGATCCACCTACCTGTCCATTTGGACAGGCCTGGATGGAGAGAAAATACAAATAACAGCTTGGTCCTGTGGACCCACCACGATCTATGTGCGTCATCTACGCACGTGGGGTCCACCTTGGTGACGTGCGGAGGGTAACACGTGGACCCACCATGGCCCACTATGGTGTAAGTGCACATCCAGCCGTCCGTCTATTCCACGGACGTTGAATGCTGGGGATGTTGGAGGTTTTTTTTTATATAATAAATATAATATGTGTATATACAATAATATCATATATCCATTCTATGATGGTGGCCATGTACGCAGGATCCACCCCACGTGGCAGCAACTTGGCTGCTGCAGCGTGGAATAAAATCCACACCGTCCATCGATCTCATGGGACCCACCTGATGAATTGATTGGATGACATATATACCGCGGGTGGGCCACGTACGTGGGACCCACACACGTGTGGACATCACGTGGTGCCCTGTTTGGTCAGACCGTTCATCTGCGTTCCACCAACGCTGTCCACCTATTTTGCAATCCCCACCGTCCAGATGGCTGGACGGTGGGTCACACCTGATATATGTGTTTCCCACGTACGTGGGACCCACACACATGTAGACTCCACCGTAATGTGTGATTCGCGGGGCCCACCTCTAACGTAAGGTATATCCAGACCGTCCACCTAGTGGACGAGCAGCTGCAAGGTGCTGCTGTACACGGGCGTCAGTACATGGGTCTCACCAGCAGGTATTTGTTTTATCAAAACCGTTCATCCATCTGCCTTGTGCGGCCCACCCCTGCACGTGCTGGTGGAGCCCATCGTAACGTATTTTGTTTCATCCACACCGTCCAGACCTCTGGACGGTGCTGGATCGGTTGAATGGTGTCAGGCCACCTTGATGCACGTGTTTGCACTCCACGCCGTTCATCTGTTTACTGATGAGGTCCACTGGTGTGTGCGGCGCCCACACATGGGGCCCACCTTAGATATGGTATCCACACCCTCCATTTGCCAGGTACGGCCCCACCATGATATATGTGTCGTATCTACACCGTCCAATCATTGATGCGTGTGTTCATCTAAACCGACCAGCCATTTGATCAGTCCATCCTAAAGCGTGGGAAGAAAAATAAGGCAGATCTAGTATCAAGTGGACCACACTACAGAAACAGTCGGATTGAACGTCCACCATTGAAACCCCTTATTTTTGGGAGTGCAGAAGTTATGGATAAATGCGAAATTTGTTTCTCCACTTAATCCAGGTCTTTGTGATCTTAGGAACAGACTAAATAAAGGCTATGGTGGGCCAGCGGAATTTTGACGATGGAAATCAGTATCGCAACTGTTGTTTGTGGTATGGCCCACATGATCTTTTGTTATGATTCATTTATTTGGATAATGCTCTATATAGATGGATGAATGGTGTAGTCGTTGTAGCCCAGTTGGTGTAGTCGTTGTAGCCCAGTTGATACGGCCAGGGCCCATTTGGAAGGGCCCGATGTGATGTATATGAGGTGATTGTATGACGCCCATGTGATGTATTTGAGGCCCATGTGCAAGGTCCACCCATTGTGTATTTAAGGCCTATGAGTTGAGGCCCATAGTGACGTATATGCGACCCATGATTGAGGCCGAATATGATGTATTTATAGCCCATGTGTCGAAACCCATTATGATGCATATAAGGCCCATTGGTGCGGCCCAATGACGTGGCCCATTGTGATGTATTCCCGACCCATATGGAAAGGCCCGACGTGATGTATATGAAAGGCCCAAGTGCAGGACCCACCTGTTGTGTATTCAAGGCCCGATGTGATGTGTGATTTCGTCATAGTATAGGTAATGATGTTTACGTGGGCCACTCATGGGAGCAATGTTGGTTAAATGTCCACATTAATGGGCAATGATGGTTGAATGTCCATATTATGACTTTCCCTTAAGCCTTATTAGGCCCATTCTCATCGACTCTGATTGCCGATTGCCGATTGACGTGACCGATTTGCCGACTCTGATTATCGATCGATCCGATTGTCGTGACCGATTTGCTGATTCTGATTATCGATCGATCCGATTGTCATGACCGATTTGTCGATTCTGATTATCGTCAATCCCGATTGTCGTGGCCGATTGCCGATTGACGTGACCGATTTGCCGACTCTGATTATCGATCAATCCGATTGTCGTGATCGATTTGCTGACTCTGATTATCGATCGATCTGATTGTCGTGACCGATTTGCCAATTTTGATTATCGATCGATCCCGATTGTCGTGGTCGATTGCCGATTGACGTGACCGATTTGCCGACTCTGATTATCGATCGATTTGATTATCATGACCGATTTTCCAATTCTGATTATCGATCGATCCCGGTTGTCGTGGCCGATTGCCAATTGACATGACTGATTTGCTGACTCTGATTATCGATCGATCTGATTGTCGTGACCGATTTGCTGATTTTGATTATTGATCGATCCCGATTGTCGTGGCCGATTGCCGATTGACGTGATCGATTTGCCGACTCTGATTATCGATCGATCCGATTGTCGTGACCGATCCCGATTGTCGTGACCGATTTGCCGATTCTGATTATCCATTAATCCCGATTGTCATGGCCGATTGCCGATCCTGATTAACGTGACCGATTTGCCGATTCTGATTATTGATCGATTTCGATTGTTGAGGCCGAGTATCGAGGCCGATTCTGATTTATCGAGACCGATTATATAGGCCAACTCCGATTGTCAAGGCCGATTTTAATTGTCAAGGCCGATTGTCGAGACCATGCGACCCGTAGTTGAGGCCCATTGTGATGTGTACTCGGCCTTCGTGATGTATATGCGGCCCGTGTTTGAGGCCCATTATGATGCATTTGAGGGTTAGGCGATGGAGCCCAGCATGATGTATATTGGGCCCATGTGAAAGGCCCATCAGGATGTGTATTAAGCTCTTGAGTGAGGCCCATGGTGTTGTATATTTGGCCCTTGTGTGAGGTCATGGGTCCACTATATATTAAGATTTATGAGGGTCATTCCTTAGGGGGGGGGGCAATGTTGGTTAAATGTCCACATTGTCGAGGCCGATTATTGATGCCGGTTATTAATACCGATTATGATTATGTGACAGCATAGCATCGTGATACATGCCCATACGCATCATCTGCATGTTTGTTATGAGATGTGGTTAGTCATTGCATATGTCATTGAGAGTGTTGTTATGAGACTCCCTGATAGGCGGATGTTACCGCACATGAGAGCACAGTATGCGCTGGATTGATGCATGCCTGGATTGTATGATTCATTCATCTTGCATTGTGATTTCTATACGCCCTAGCGACATCAGGGTCGTAGCCTCCACAGGCATATCGTGGATGGCCAGAGGGGACACCAGAAATATTTGGTTCTAGCATACGGGCGTCATAGATGTCCCTGGGTGAAAATTCCTAAACCTCCGTGGCCAGGAGACGCTCCAACGTCGAGACCGAGTGGATACATGAGTGCCCGAGTGCCGAATACCAGGAGGCTGCGTCTCCCACTGTGTCGTGGTCGGTTGGGAGGGGGTGTGGCCTTACCCGCCTGAGCGTAGAGGGCATTGCTAGGTTGAGTCTGACCAGCTCGAGGAATGGGTCTGCTATCGACGTGTCGGATAGGTATTGGCAGATTATTGGTTAGGCGGATAGTGAGGTTTCTTACGCTCACTTGGACTGTGCTGCTAAGAGAGGGGCAGTGCCATTTGGAGTGTACTAAACCCCGGTGATGATTCTAGAGAGAAACCGTACTGACATGTGGACTTATTGAGCAGGAGTTGCATACTCATTCATTCATTCATTCACTATCCACTCGGGTTGATGGTGCGCAATTATTTGTTACGTGTACCTTCGCAATGTCTACAATTACAGTTGGGGCGCGCGACTAACCTGAGATCAGGAGTTTACCACATTGAGTCTGACTATCCAAATTTAGGTATGGGACTGGTTTGGATAGAAGTCCCTTGTGGTGGATCCCGTAGCCTGCGATACTACGTACTATCATCCCGACTTTACACTCCAGCATAGTCATTCCATTGGCACCAGATATTGCATATTGTATTATACCCTCGGCATATGGCATTTTGGGTTGTTATGTTTCTGTATTCCTGTGACTTAGATGAGAGTGATGATATTCGTTAGCTCTTCCGAATTGAATATTGCATTATATTTGTGGCATCCGATATTTGATTATTTATGACTCCTCATTTGCATAGCTGTCCTACATTGCGTATTCTGATATTGATTGAGTCATGGACTTGTCCGTATTTCCGCTTACTTTGTTATCGTATGATTTATGATCTTGTCAGTATTTCTGTTTACTCTGATAAATTCCTGCTCTTGTCAGTGTTTCTGCTGATTCCGACATTGTACGATTTATGGATTACCAGTGTTTCCGGCATTGTATGATTTAGGCATTGCATTGTATACTTGGCACTTACCTTGTGCACACACTTACACCACCCTTTAAGCTTTCTATAAGCTTATGCACGATAAATGCGTGCAGGTGATGTTAGGTTGCAGCAGTGTTGAGCTTGGAGCTTGGAGCATGCAGCGGTTTTCTGGAGCTTGATTTTCAATTAATGCATTTCCCTTTAGTATTGTAATCAAATGATTATATTAGTGGATATGTGATGATGATATTGCCTTTGTGAATTGGGTAATCTTGTGGTTATGCTTATTATGAGTTAAATGTATATATATATAAAAAAATCCTCCTTGTGAGATCTCAGGATCGGAATCTGGCGTATGGACGCTAGGAGACAAGAATGGGGTACTACGGAGGCTGTCAGCACCGGATTCGGCGATCGGGATTCCTGTGAATCCGATTTCCGTGTTTGGGGCGTGACAGTACCCTGATTGTAGATTGATCTTGGAGAAGTATTGGGCACCCCTCAGCTGGTCAAACAAGTCGTCAATTCTAGGCAAAGGGTATTTGTTTCGAACCGTCACTTGGTTTAATCTCCTGTAATCTACGCATAAACGCAACGTGCCGTCCTTCTTCTTCACAAATAAGACCGGGGCTCCCCATGGCAATACACTGGGTCGAATAAAGCCTGACTTTAGCAATTTGTTAATTTGGGACCTTAGTTCTTCCATTTCACATGGGGGCATGCGATAGGTAGGCAAAGAGATGGACTTGGCACCCGGAGTCAGATCGATCGTGAAGTCTATCTCACGTCGAGGAGGAAGTCCAGGTATGGCTTTAAATACGTCGCCAAAATCTTGGACTACGGGAGTGCATGTGAGTGAGGGTCCGTCATAACCGTCTTCTAATGAAGCATAACACATAATTCTCTGTTCGTGGCTGACCTAGATTGGGAATGTAAAGAAGGCGTCGTCGTTCCCGTATACTATTATTGATATAGTGTCACAGTTGATTTCTGCCTTCATCGGGGTTAACCAATCCATGCCCAGGATGACGTCGTAACGAAATATCTTAGTTGCTATTAGATCCATGAGTACTACCTTACCCCCTAAGTCTATGGGGCAATCACGACACATTCTCGTCGCTTCAGAAAAAGTTCCAGCGACGGCAATGATTTTCACCCCCTCGATGGGTGTGAGGCATAGTCCTAAACGCTTAACGGTTGCATGCGAGATGAGTGAAGCAGTGGACCCGGTGTCAATCAAAAGAAATATAGGAGTACCTTGAATATGGGCCATCACCTCAAAGGCCGTAGGAGTGGGGTTGACTGCATCCTGGCCTTCAGCCGCTAGTGCATGGACTCGTGCCTGCTGAGGTAGATTCTGTTGCTGCATGGGCCATTGTGGCAGCCTAGCTTGAGGTGCAGGAGGGCGGCAAAATTATTGACTAGGCCCGATCGTCCGTAGGGGCGGAATCTGTAATGCCTGCTGCTGAGGCTTGTTGTTGCGTTGAGGCGGCGTGAAGTCGAAGTCCCTCATCCTTGTGAAACAGTATGGCTCAGAATGGCCCGCCCTCTTGCAGTAGTTACATATCTGGGCCGGTCGTGCAGAAGGGGCCGGTGTGACGGCTAGTCGGGGCGGAGAGTTTGGGCGCAGCCTCTTCCCCGCAAAGGAAGAGGAAGGCCCCTCCATTCGGCTTCGTGGCCCTAACTGTGAGCTGTTCCTTGCGACCCGTTCCTCATCCTGCTCAGCCCGTATAGACATCTCGATGAGCTCGGCGTAGGTCCTGAGATTCATGCAACACAGTTTGGAGTGAATGCCGCTCCTCAGCCCCGCTGTGAACCGCCTCATCTTGATCGCATCGTTGGCGATCATTTCGGAAGCGTAGCGTGAGAGTTCGGTGAACCGGTTCTCATATTACGCCACGCTCATTCTACCTTGTTGCAGGCGAAGGAATTCATTTTCCCTCTCGTGTTGATACGATTGAGGGATATACTTCTCATTGAAACGGGTCTCGAACGCCTCCTACGTCCATACATGGCCCTCGGGAATGGACCGGAGGACACTCTCCCACCATAAGTCCGCCTCTTTCTCGAAGAGGTAGGAAGTGAGTTCAACATTCTCTACCTTGGAACAGTGAAGGGGCCGAAGCAGCTTGATGGCCCGGTTGAACCAATACTCCGCTTCCTCTGGGCGGTGGGTGCCAGCAAAGGTAGGCGGCCTATGCCTCTGAAACTGCTTATTTAGGTTGTTTGTGTTGGTCGCGGGCGTGGCCATGGCGGGTGGTTCCGGTTGTGGTATGCCTAAATTCTGAGCCAAGGCCCCCATCATAGTGGCTATCATGTGTTGTTAGTGTTGCATATTAGCGGCCATCATTTGTTGTTGTTGTTGCATCAGACGCAACATCTGACCCATCTGCTCCATAACCTATGGCAGAGGGGGTACGGGTGCCGCTGCTTGCGGCGGCGGAGCATTTGGGGTCGTGCCTTGGGCAGTGCTTCCTGTGTTTTAGGAACCGCTCGCCCCTTGGGGGCCTTGTTGTTCGTCAGGGACCTGGTCCCAATTGACTAATCCGACATGAGGGAGGCGGACTTATCGATCCTCCGGTCGCGGAGGCATTTCCTGAAAGAACGTCCTTGGATAGGTTAGGTGCTAGAACATTGTTCACACCAAGGCCATACGTAAATGCACAAGATGCATATATACTCTTATTCATGATCATAGACAACCATACACTTAAGCATTTTCATGGTAACGAGAAAATCTCAAGACAATCCATACATCCACATTGATTTCAAAAATGCCATTAGCATGGCCAGTTACATGTTCTCGCACGGATTACAAGCATCGGTAGATGGGGTAAACACAAAAGAAATACAACTAATCAAGCAAAGGCCCTAGCTATCATATGTTATATGTAGGTAGTCCTAACTAACATAAAGTAGCTACTAACTATTCATAGAGTTAAGCTGCTATTCTTCTGAGCTAAATGGAAACGGGGGTGCTTCCTCCCCCTTGTTGCTGCAGATCAGGGCCTTTATGGCCCGGTACATCTTCTTGTTCCACTTCTCCTGCTTCGCTTGGTTCACCTCAATCCTTGTTTGGTTCTCCTCAATTCTAGTCATCCTAGTGTTGAGTGCCTCCAAGCATCCAACCACGTCTGGAGCGGCAAGGGATCCACCGCCAACTCCTTTAGTTCCCTCAGCCTCGTCTCCGCCTTCATTTTCATCCTCGTCCTTGCCCTCATTACCATCATCGCTCTCTTCTTCCCCCTCACTGGCGTCCCCGTACTAGTTAATGCGGGCATGTTGCTGCTTGGGGCCTATCTTCATCTTGTTCAACGTATCATCATTCAACAGCTCTGTCCACACCTGTTTTCCATCAGATCCGCCCACTCCATACCGCTGGGCCAACTGACAGACCAAACGGCCAAATGGAAGGCATACGTCCTTCCGCTTCGACCTTGCGGCCCGTACAATCTGGTGAAGGATCACGCTCGGGAGGCATACATCCGCACCCCGCCCCACCTGATATAGAAACTCCACTATGTAGCGGGAGCACTCACTACGGTTTCCTACCTTGGGGTAAACATTATGGGTGTAAATGCGATGAAGGACCCGGTACTCCGTGATCAGGTTGGATGAGTTCAGGCCCTGCCCTTGCTCACCACGATTCCATTTGGCAACCTACCCACACAAGAAGCGGGTCTACTCGTCACGTGGCTGATTCGATTCCAAGTTTTTCTCATTAACCTGTACCTCACCCTGAGGCATTCCGAGTATGTCGACAATGACCTTCACCCCAATCGGAATCCTCTCGCCTCCCACTATCAGATCAATGCCCAGTGGCTCGAATTCAGGGTTTCCAATTCGTATGTAAAAGGCCCTAACTCGCCCAGCATCCACCTGGTAATTCCCGTAAAATATTGGACCCCAATCCTTGTCCACAAGGCGGCCAATTAGCGCCATGGAGGCTTCGAAGACGACACGGCGCACTAGAAAATTTCTCGTATCTTCAACTGGCGGTTGGGAGGTTCGGATCGCGTAAGCCCCTCGAGAGTCGTTGTTGCGCTTGGATCGAACTTCAGAGACCGCCTTCCCCTTTGGATTGGCCTTTTGCTTGTTCCGCCTTTCTCGGCTCAGTCCCGGCTCGGCAGTTGCCGGTCTTTTCTTCCCCATGAGTGAAAGGATCACCGAGATGGAGAAGAATGAAGCAACGGTGGTAAGGAAGGTCATTCCTTGGCTAGGAAAAAGGGGGGGTGAGAGAAATGTGGTTGGGTTTGGTGGATGAGTTTGAAGTGGGTTTATTGGAGGGATCTTGTGAATGGGTATAGAAGTGGATTTTGGTAATGATGGGTTGAAAAATGAAATGTGGGGATGAGGTTATGGGAATGGAGTTGGGGAAGGGGATTTGGGAAGGATGTGTTGGAATGGGAAGTGGGAAAGGATTTGGAGATGGGAAATGTGAAGGAGAAGAAGATGGGTTTGAAGAGATGAGGGTTTTGGAGAAGGTGGAGTGAGATGGGTTTGAAGAGATGAGGGTTTTGGAGAAGATGGAGTGAGATGGGTTTGAAGAGATGAGGGTTTTAGAGAAGATGGAGTGAGATGGGTTTGAAGAGATGGGAGAGGGTTTTCCCAAGGGCTTTAAGAGCAAAGGAAAGAAGGGAAATGAAAGGAATTAGGGCCTTGGAGTCTTTATTTGCAAGAGAAGTGGGCCCCACACGTGTACATTTGAAAGGGAAGGGGGAGGGGCAAATTTCGACCTTGTGCATAGGCAACGCCGATCTCGGCATGGGCACGCCGCTCCCCCTGGACGACCGGTGTAGGCGACGCCGTCCTCGGCGTGGGCACGTCGCCCCTCTGGACGATTGGTGTAGGCAACGCCGTTATCGGAGTGGGCATGTCGCCCCTCTGGACGACCGGTGTAGGAAACGTCGCTCCAGGCGTGGGCACCCCAGTCCCCTATTGGCCATGGCGTAGGCTACGCCGCTTCTGGCATGGGCACGCCACCTTCCTGGCCCAGCCTCCTTGAATTTGCGGTTTCCCGGGCACCGTAAGGTCCCCCAGAAAGTACCATATATGAATTTGGGGTAGTAGAAGACGAGCTACGCAATGAGCCTAGTGGCTTCTCGAGATTTCTCCCGGTTAGGGGCCAAAATCTCCATTTCCCTCATTCTTCTTACTTTTCAAAAAAATTTTGCTTACCCCGATGTTCCTATTCTCGAACGGGTTGGAACTATCGAATTTAGCCCGGAACTAGCTCATTCACATGTGGACGTTGGCTTCGACCTCCAAATCCTTCGATTTCTGACTCGTTTCTACCGATGCGTTGAGGTCCTGTACAACTTTCAGACCTGACCCTTAGTGTCTCTACACACCCTCGCTCCCCGATCCTCACTCGTTGGAAGACATATCTTTCATCTAAAATTGTTGATCTGGGGCTTAGTATGGTTCCTATATTTCTAAGTCTCTACTGCATTTGCTCTTCAAGTCAGCAGACGCGTTCGTGAGTCCATGACCCATGGCCCAGTAAATTCCAAACCATGCTCTGATACCAACTTTTAACGCCCTGGAAATCGGGGGTCGTGCATACACTCGACTCCCGAGTTCCCGAGTGTCATTTATAACTGATTTTCATTAATGCATTTAATTAGGTTTAAATGCGCAGCCTAAAATTCCTGGAACATGAAGCACAACCACACGAGTCTACAGAAATGAGAGAAATCCATCATATATATACAGGTCCAAAAATATCAAGGGGTCGCACAAGGCGTTATCCAACAAAATTTCAGAAGAATACTATGTCCAAAAAGAATAAAGGTGAGTCCATTGCTCATCAATCCATTGACGTATCTCAAGCTGGCAGAGGACCGTCCATCATCTGGAAGTAGGACAGATCGTCCTCCTCCTCGAAGCTCGCCTCACCAGGCTCCTACAGCCCTAAGTCACTTGCATCTATGAACGAGTCTGGTTGGTGTTTTAAAACACCGTCCCAGAGTGGGAGTGAGTGATCAACTCAATGTGTACTATTAATCTTAAGTTATAACATGCATCAATTGTAATATGAATTTAAAGAAAAGTAGTTAATCATCAACACCTACAACTCTTATTAAATGCGCATGCAATGCAATAATATGATACATGCCCTTGCCACAACGCTCCCTCGAGCGACTCCATTTAACGATCGCATATGGCAACACTCTCTCAGAGCGACCTCGACTGCCAAGTCGCTACCCTAACTAATGCGACGCAATGTGATCGTGTTAGCCGGGTTATTAGTTAAGTCCATTCATCTAGCATATTGGGGAATCTGATACACCCCACGTATCACTGTCCGAAGCTGGTTGCGAGGCCAAGGCCCCATTAACGCATGAGGCTGAGTCCCCGCAGTCCGTGATCCCGTCGGGTTCATCATCCCCGACTTCAAGCACATGGGAGTGCCGAGAGAAAGGGATCGCTCGCGGTCACTACGGGGAGGCGCGGTACCCCAGCGTAGGCCGACAGCTCGAACACCGTGTTCCATTCCACCATGCCCGGCTCACGAGATGTGGACCAATTGCAATCTAGGTATCAATGGGCTACAATGGTTATAAGGTGTTCCAGGTCCCATACATAGGTGAGCAAATAGGGTTAACAAATAAGGTTGGTCAGACAGTAGGTTAGACCGCACGAGTCAGGTGAGCATGAGATGAGTGACCTCGGGCACAAGGGACTCATGTAGTCGAACTACAGACACCTGAACACTCCCACCCAATCCACGGATCTAGCCCTAGTGTAGTCCTACCGATAGGACTACCGTTTGTCATCACGTTCCTGACCAACCCAAAAGGGGAAGGGGATCCATAATATGCCAACTATCCATGTATCATCTAACATAAATAACATCATATTCTCATGCTTCTCAACATAATTCTAAATTTCTACTAACATGTAAAGCTAATGATATCATGAACAAGGTGTGTTTGTGTGGTGTAGGTTGGTGAGGAAGTTAAGCACTTCCTTCCTCCCTTAGAACCCAAAATACACAAAAATCAAGGAATCATACATGTTATAGGGCATATCATAAGAGAGAATCAAACAAGGCATAAGCATATAATCGTACATATACAAAATCATGTGAGAGGCAAGAACAACATCATATGGGAGCCAAACATACAATTCTAACAAACATGCAAGTCCTAGAGTTTCTCTAGATTCTCCAAACATAGCATTCAAGCAACCAAAATCATTAAACACATACTAAAATTGGTACTAGGCCACCTAAGAGCAATAGTCCGCACCTATGGATCGTTGGAGATCGAGAAAACGTCCAAGGAAAGAGGGCTTTGAGGTCGATCAGCCGGAATCCCTTAAATAAGCCCTTGCATGTGAGAAATTCAAGCCAAGTCTTCCTAATACATGGATTTCCAAGAAGAATAGGTGAAAGATCTTACCTAGACGACCCATAAATGATCATTATGGTAGTGGTGAAGAGTTTCTCCTTGAGGAGAGGTATGTAGTTGCAAGGGTTGTGTCACACCTTGATTTAGGGTCCACCCAAGCTCTCCTTCACTCTCACTATCTTTTCTCCTTTCTCTCTTGCTTTCCCCTTTGCTCTTGGTAGTTGTGGTAAATGAGAGAGAGTTATGAGAGCTAGGGTTTTGTTTCCTAGACTTGGGCCCTTTGGCCCCAAGCTTCCATAAATTCCCAAAGTAGCTTTATGGGACTCCCTATTGGTGTGGGGACCACCCTAGCACTCCTCTAACCACCAAACTTGGTGTGTAGGTGCCTTATGGCCCAGTGAGGGGCCATATAAAATCTGGGAACAAACGGATGAACGGATATGGGGTCTAAGTATATGATTCCAATCTTTAAGTGGCTATATAGGTTCCATTTTGGTGATTGGAGCGGTTCTGGTGGACCTCTGGCCATAAAACTTACGGGATAGGTGATCCATGGCCTGATGAAAGGCCATGTAAAATTTGGGAGCAATCGGATATGGGGTTTGATTGTACGGGTCCGATTTACGATTAACGGTCATCGTTCTACGATCGGGTCCCAGATTTGGTGGACGTGCGAAGAAAAAAACATTAAACCTTCACCGTGAATTTGGAAGAAATCCGACGGCTGGAAAGCCCGTTACCTCGGTTTCATTTGCAAATGCTAGATTCCAAATCTGGCATTGGTGGGATGCATTTGGCAAGCGCCAGATTATAATTCTGGGTGTCCACTGGGTCCGTAGTCTGCGATGGACCACAAGCCCAGTGAGATCTATGAGTTCCTAAACTTTTGAATTTTTCTAACCCTCTTCGGTCGTTGGGTGGCTCACATGGGCTGTTGTTAAGTGTAAACAGGCCCTCTGGCTTGGTGGGCCGCATTGGTCCGATCATGACCAGACTAGTCTACACTAATGGGCTAAATCTAAGTTAGTTAACTTGTGGTACCCCACCACGGGTACTGCGAACGAACGATCCTGCGACAAATCCTACTTGGACGTCCCAGGATACTGTGCTGGTCGGACGGGACGTTACAACATCTAATCCGCTCTCAACTAGAAACAGATTGGCTACTCCCCCTTACACCAGCCAATGACGGGTGGTTGGTGCTATGTGGGCCCTACCATGATATATGTGTTTCATCCATGCCATCTATATATTTTTAGAGATTATTTTACAGTATCAGTCAAAAAATGAGGTATATAAAAGTCTTAAGTGAACCACAATATAGGAAACAGTGTTGAACGAGGGTCAACCATTAAAAACATTTTGGGGGCTATAAAAGTTTTGGAACAAGCTTATCTTTCTTTTTTTTTTTTCTCTTCATCTGGGCCTATATGACCTAATCAACAAATTGGATGTCCAATAAACAGAATAGTGAACCTTAGGAGGATTTTAATGGTGGATATCCAATCACTATTGCTTTCACGTGGTGTGGTCCACCTGAGATTTATATCCCAAACATTTTTGGGATCAAGCCATAAAATAATCTAAAAAAATGGATGAATGGAATAGATGAAACACATACATCATGGTGGGGCCACATAGCACCGACCATTAGCGACGGAGCTGATGGCAGGGGAGTAGCCACTAGCCACTCCGTTTCCCTCTCAAGCTATCATCTTCCTGCTGTCAAAGGACGCGAATGCACTGATTGAGTAGCAATTTCGCTACTGAAGTAACGTCACCAGATTTTTTTGGCCCCACCATGATGTATATGTTGTATCCACACCGTCCATACATTTCGAAAGACCATTTTAGAAATAGATCCAAAGATCGAGTCAGATCCAAAGCTCAAGTCGACCCACCACAGAAAATAGTGGAGATAGAACGCGTACCATTAAAAACCTTTTGGGGGCCAAAAAAGTTTTCGATCAAGCCGATATTTGTGTTTTCCCTTCATCCATGTCCGTTTTGACTCATAGACAGGTTTGACATCAAATAAACATTTTGGTGGGCCTAAGAATGAATTAACGGTGGTGGACGTCACTCTCCACTGTTTTCTATGGTGGGGTTCATTTGAGTTTTTTATCTGTTTCTTTTTTCTAGCTCATGCCATAAAATGATCTCTCAAAATGGATGGACGGTGTGGATACAACACATACATCATGGTGGAGCCTACTAAACCTGGTGACGTCACTTCAGTGGTGAGATTCGCTACTGAACCACTCTGTATCTAATCCTCGTTGGCTGTCAAAGCATCAAAGTCGTACCCAACGACGCGTGTCCCACAGGTGTGTAGATTAGTACATCAGTTCACATTTTCTGACGGAAGTGGATTACGTACCGAGTAACTCAGTACACTAAAGCGTACTGAGTAAACTATGTGGGACCCGTAGTGATGTATATGTCTTATCCACACCGTCTATCCGTTTTAGTATCTCATTTTACCACAGAATAAAACAAATTGAAGCACGTAGAATCTCAAGTAGATCACACCATAGGAAAAATTTTGAATTGAACGGTTACCGTTGAAAACTCATGGGCAGCTAAAGAAATTTTAAATCAAGATGATATTATTTTTTTTTACCTTTTTCCATGTCTGTATGGCCTTATGAGCAGTTTAGATGATAAATAAAAATCACTTTGGGCACTATAACTATTTCAACAGTGGACGTCATTATCCCGACGGTTTCCTGTGGTGTGGTCCATTTGAAACTTGGATACAGTTCAATTTTAATTTCAACGTATAAATTTATAATAGAAAAATTATGGACGGCGTGGATGAGACACATATATCATCAGTGGGCCCCACAAAGTTTAGTCAGTACGCTTTTGTGTTCGCAGTTACTCAGTACGCAATCCGCTTCCGTTTAATGAAAGAGGTGGACGTGTTAATCACCCGTCTCCAATCCCCATCTCCGCGATCTTTCAGATTGAGGGAAAAAAAAATGGGAGATAAGGTTAGTATAATCTCTCTTCCTTTGTTTTTCTAATTTCATAATATATGTATGTATGTGGACATGATTTGAGATGACCTTTTAAAAAAAAAAAATCTTTTTGGGTTTTTTCTTCATACATTCATTTCACTATTTATTTCTTGTTTTCTTTTTCTTTCTTGTATTCCTTTTATTTATTGAATTTATTTCTGATTTTGATAAATTGGGTCTTGTTTTTCTTTAGTTTTTGGACCTTAGAAGTTAGATCTAATGACAGTTAATGTTGTAGGATGATGATTTATTGGAATTATTATGATTATCTTTTCTTGTCGTAGAACTACAATTACATTCATTTATAACTTAATTTTCCTTCTCTCTCTAACCTGGGTTCTGATTATTTTTAAATATTTTATATAAAACTACAATTATCTCCATTTTATAGCTTCGGTTTCCCCTTTTCCTCTCCTTCTCTCTCTCTCTATGTAATTTGGGTTTTTATTATTTTTCATTGTGTTTGATTTAAAACTACAATTATATCTATTTTACAACTTGGGTTTCCTTTTTTCCTCTTCTGTTTTTCTGATTATTATTTTTTGGATGTTGCATATAGAAATCGACGTTGGTGTTGGATGTTGACCTTGACTGCCGTCTCTGCTACAAGTAGATCAGAAAAGTTCTCTGCAAATTCCCTGGTGAGCTCTCTCTCTCTCTCTCTCTCTTTCTCTCTCTCTTTCTCTCTCTAACACCGACATAAATGCACACCCGCGTATCTACTCGCAGGAGTAGCCATTCGATCTTCGCATGTCTTTGCGAGATCCGGACCTTTGATCAGGTGAGGCTACTGCGTACGTGTGTCAGACAGGCTGATCCACTCATAAACAGAGAAAAATAACAGACGGTCCAGTTTACACTAGTCACCAATCTTATTAGTATGGTGGGGCTGATTTTGTAGTATGCGGTTTGGCTAGTGACGCTGCCATCAGCAGGTGGTTAGTGGTCGGTGCTATGTGGACGCCACCATGATGTATGTGTTTTATCCACGCCGTCCATCCATTTTAAAATATAATTTTAGGGATTATACCCAAAACGTGGTATATTTAAATATCAGGTGGACCACACCATGGGAAAACAGTAGTGATTGAATGTCCACCGTTAAAAACCTCCCAGGGCCCACTGTAATGGTTATTTGACATCTAACCTGTTGATTAGGTAATACAGAGTTGGATGAAGGGAAAATATATATCAGCTTGATCGAAAACTTTTGTGGCCGCCGAGAAGTTTTTAAATGGTGGGCGTTCAATCAACACTGTGCGGTCCACTTGAGATTTGGATCAACATCATTTTTGGACTCATACCATAAAATGATATGGAAGAATGGGTGGACGGCATGGATGAAACACATACATCATGTGAGGCCCATAGAACACCGACCACTAGCCATTGGCTAGTTGCAGGGTCAGTAGCCTATCCGTTTCCGAGCAAGTGGGCCATCCCCGATATGAATTGTTCGGATCTCTTACGTTTCCACAGAAAGACCCCTTGGTTCTGGCAAACGGACTCGTCCATTTTACACTTGCTTTTGTATGCATGGGTGCGCGAGTAGGCTCTCGTTTTTTCGAAAATGCGCACGTGGGAGCGTGACTATCCGCTGTCATGAGTGGATGACTTCTTGTGGATGAGATCTACCCATTCATGCTTCGATCGGGGCAAATCAGAAAAGCAGATTCAGAACTCAGGTGGGGTACGTCATAGTGAACAGTTGGGATTGCAATGGTGACCATTAAAACCGTTGAAATTGTGTGGGCCCATCGTATTATATATATGCCACCCAATCCACTCATTCGATGTGCCACAGCAGGACATTCCAAGACTCACCTGGGCTACACCAGGTGAATTTAAAGTTTTAGGCCTGATTTTACACCGTTCCATATGGTTTGGCCATTTAAGTCTTGGATTGGAATGATTTTGAGAATCCATGGTTAAAATGTGGCAGCACAGCTAATGGACGGTGTGGATCTAATGCACATTCTTCCTTGGTTGGTGCTCGGGTAGACTTGGCAGTTGGCCCCGGTGGATCCCTAACTGTGGGGCCCACTGTGATCTATGTGACTTACATCCACACTGTCTGTCCATTTTGACAACTCATTTTACATCATGATTTACAAAATGAAGCACATCCAAATCTGCAGTGGACCATACCACAGGAAGCGGTCATGATTGAATCCCCATGGTTAAAAACTTCATGAGGGCCACTGGAATGTTTATTTGCCATCCAACCTAGTGATAAGGTCACAAAGACCCTAATGAAGTGACCACAAATATCAGCTTGATCTAAAACATTTGTTACCAACAAGTTCCAATGGTCAATTGCCATTTTTTGTTTCCTATATTATACTGCAATGGAGATTTGGATCTACTTCATTTTTAGGATCATGCCCTAAAATAAGTTTTCAAAATAAATGAATGTCATGGTATAAGACACATACATCACAATAACCCACCACCTAGCTGGGGATTCAGTGAAGCGGTGCCCCTCAACTTTTGTTAGAAAGGTCTTAGGTCCCATAGGCTGGACATAATTTAAGGCCCACCATACAAATAGCTTCTAACCTTCCAATTGGTTGGCCTCACTGCGAGGTCACCTCGTGTAAGAATTGGCTATAAAAAATAATATATAGCCATGTATAAGTAATAAAAAAAAAAAACACAAGCACACAATCAATTCAAGTGTGTATATATATATATAAGTCAAGTAAAATTTTATAAAGGAAAATAAGAGATAAGAGACAGATAACATAGTTTGAATATATTTATATGTATTGGATAATAATATAAAACTTTCTTCCTCATTAAAACAAACGAAATCAAGAATATAAAATTTATCATTATTTTTGCTCTTTCACATTAAAAGAAACCGCCCAATAATAAAATTCGAGCAAGATATATTCACCCTATACACATGCTCCCTTTTATAAACAAAACACTCTTTACTAGGCTTCACACCATGGGTAGTGAGACAAAACACCTATTAGGAAAGGGCCACACTCAAACCGCCTTTGTGGGGCCACAATCAGAAATTAGACCAATACATCCATCATGGGGGCCACCAGTTGAATTTAGAGGTTTTTTTTGGTGGTGGTACATTGTTTTCTATGGTATGGTCTACCTAATGATTTTATAGGCTGTTTTTTTATAAATCCCATGTCATCGTTATGGCAGTGCTCACTATTTGTGGAGGTTGGGTGGCATAAAAACAACACGGTGCGTCACGCCCTTAGAAAACAATAGACAACCACTTAAAAGAAACATGTGCCTTCACTTCATCCCCACCTGACAGTTGGATCATGTTGAATTTGTAGGCATCTCAATTTCACGGGGGGTGATCAATCTCAATAGATCCGTTGCAATGTAAACATCAGCATAGGCCCATGTACAAGAGGTGTAGAATAAGATTATACTACAAACGTCTCCTAGGATCCTGACATGTTGCAATAAGATAGGGGGATCTAGCCGTTGATTTTTCTAAATGATCCCTGGCATAGATTTAGTTGTGAAATAGAGATTGGTGTATAGAATTAGCTTATTTTAGAAATGTTTGTTAGAGAAGTGGGTATACTATAGTATCAAATATGTCCACTCAACCAACCTTGAAAGTGACATGTCCAAAAATTCAAACAAATCCAACCATCATGTGGGCCATGACCCAAGCCATAGAGATTGGTGGGTGAAATAGAGATTTAGATTGGCTTCTAAAATAAGATTAGTTTAGAAAAACTGTGGGTTGGGTCCACCCTCTTGTGTATGAACGAGGCTAAACTCAAGTAGAAAGGCAGTACCATGTAAAACAAAATGGTGGGCCATATCATAGAAAACAATGGAACGAAAAAAAGAAAGAAAAATCTCAGTTTGAAGTGGATAATTTCATGGTGGAGACGCTCTTATAGAAAGACAAAAAAAACATTATGATGGGTCCACCGTTCAAAAACTAGGAAAACTTATGGTGTGCCACAACCACCAACATATGTGGTGTTGCGTGGGACTCACCGTGATTGTTTTAGGACTTGAGCCCAAAAATGAGATCCAAAGCTCAAAGTGCCTAAAATGATATCTACAGTTGAAACCTTCTTAAACCTACTATAATGTTTATTTGTCATATAACCTCTTCGCATGGTTACATAAACATTGATGAAGGGGAAAAAATATCAAATTGATCCAAAACATCTGTGACCCAAAGAAGTTTTCAATGGTAGAGATTCAATTCAACACTTTTTTTAAAAAATATATTGTGGTGGTCCACTTGAGCTTTGGATGTCTCATTTTTTGGCTCAAGCCCTAAAACAATCTTGCCAATGGACAGATGGTTTGTATATAACATAGACACTATGGTGGGGTCCACAGAATGGCACACCATGCAATCCGCTTGCATTCAGGCGAGTCTGGTTACCTTGAAGAGTCAGATGATTGGTCACTTCATTTGATTCGATGGTACTCGGTATCTAATCATTAATTTAAATCAGTTTTATAAATATTTTATATACGTAGAAGAGAGAAATGGTAAAATGAGGTAGACCTCATGGGAGCTTCCCTCGAGGTCTAGGTCTGTAGGACTCACCGTGATGTGTGATGGGCATCACACTGTGAATTTGGTAGGTCCCTTCTATGTCATGGGATGTGACAAAAATCAGCCAGATCTGGGAGCTCTGAAATGATGGAAAATCATACCTAAGTACTTGGTGGGCCCCACCTAGTTTTGAAATTGCCTAAAATTTGGTGTGACCGCTCATCCAGTGGGACAAGCAATAGAAGGTGTCAACTCTCAATTGTTGTATATGGTGTGGCTCACTTAAATCATGGACTGGCCTGATTTTTAAGGTCCATAGCTCGGGATGAAAGGGTGCATCTCATTAATGGGATGGATGTTCATCACAGATCATGATAGGGCCTGCAGTGCTCTACCTCATTGGAAACTTCACATGAGGTCGACCTCACTGTACCTTTGCTTCGCATGAGGTCGACCTCATTGTACCTTTTCCTCCCATAGATGAAATACTAGAAATATTTTCAAAATTTTAACTTAAAAAGCCATCCTATTGCGGAAAGGGATTGGCTTCTCCCATGCCACTAGCCAATGGGTAGTGGCCGGTGCTCAGTGGGACTTACCGTGATGTATGTGTTTTATCTGTACCATCCACCCATTCTTCCATATCATTTTATTCTATGAGCCCAAAAATAAGGTTGATCCAAATCTCAAGTGGACCACACAGTGTTGATTGAATGCCCACCATTAAAAACTTCTTAGGGGCTACAAAAGTTTTGAATCAAGCTGATATATATTTTTTCCCTTCATCAAGTCTGTATGACCTAATCAACAGGTTAGATGTCAAATAATCATTACAGTTGGCCCCAGGAGGTTTTTAATGGTGGACATTCAATCACTATCGTTTTTCATGGTGTGGTCCACCTGAGATTTAGATCTAACTCATTTTTGGTATTAAGACCTAAAATTATCTTTCAAAATGGATAGACGGCGTGGATAAAACACATACATTATGGTGGAGTCCACGAAGCACCGACCACTAGCCACCTGTCTGGTGGCGGCGTCACTCGCCAAACCGCGTCCGCCGTCCCTCACACGTGTG
Organism: Magnolia changhungtana; assembly: GCA_030180095.1. Taxonomy (NCBI): domain Eukaryota; kingdom Viridiplantae; phylum Streptophyta; class Magnoliopsida; order Magnoliales; family Magnoliaceae; genus Magnolia; species Magnolia changhungtana. The sequence goes on along the minus strand of JASAUF010000462.1, from coordinate 1,993,596 downwards.
CGACACGAGAAAGGAGAAGCAGAATGAGTTACTAATGTGTTTTTCCTGTTTTGAGAATTCGAGAAATCCAGAGCCAGAGTTTTGACCACAAGCAAAAGAAGGTGATCATATCTGGTCCGTTCGATCCGGAGAAGCTCACCAAGAAGCTCTATTGCAAGGCCGGATGCATCATCAAATGCTGCAAACCCCCACCCCCCCCACCCCCAGCTAAACAAGAGCCACCCCCACCCCACCCCCACCCCCAGCTAAACAGGAGCCACCCCCCCCCAGCTAAACAGGACCCACCCCCACCCCCACCCCCAGCTAAACAGGACCCACCCCCACCCCCGCCAGCGAAACCGGCCCCACCCCCACCATGCCCACCCGAGTTCCATGGACCGGTGAATATACATATTGGGCCGGTCGGACCGGCGTGCTGCTGTAGGCCGTGTTATGAAGGTAACGAAAGGGATGGAATTTGTACGAGGGGTGGGGGCCACTACGAGAGTGGCTATCGTTTCTTCTGTGAAGAGGAACCAATGTGTAAGACCATGTAAAAACGGTGGGGCCCATTTTCTCTTCATTTTCTTAAGTGTGTATGAGAAATATATGGTATAGACTTTACTGGACTGGTGCAAATGCAATTGGGGTGGATTTTAATATTTGGAAAGTAAATTGGAATTAAAAATACAGATATTTAGCATGGGCACGTTTGGATGTCAATTGAGGAAATGTTATTTTCTGTAAATGTCGTATTCGTTGCTTGGGTGCGTGAAAACAGCTGGAAGCAATTTCTTCCTTGAAAGGCTTTCCTCCAAGATGGACCTAGCCTTGTTCTTCGATAAATGCCGGGATTTATTGTTTCACACCAGCTCACGTATGATTCTCCAGTGCTCCTACTTGTATTGGGACACTCTATCTGTCCAATCCTTTGATCTAGACTGTTCATTACGTTCAGCGTACATTTTATGAGTTACCAAGTAAATATCACACCTATCTGACAAATATGAACCGTTTGTTCAATGGTATTTGATATGGATGATTGAGATAAATTACACAAAAATGGGTCCAATCAATAACTTGAGCCGTCTATTTGTTAGTTCCCATCAGGGATTGCTTGTGACTATAAAGAATTAGTTTTGTTGGGTAATGGTAACCATAGATTTGGAAACAAATGGCCTTAAAAATTAAGGTTGAATATTGAATGATCTGCAGTTTTTGTGCGGAGAGTAAAGTGTATTGGGGATGTAATGGATTGTTAATGCAATCAGAAGCACTGACAGTTAATGCAATCAGGAGCACTGGAACTTATAGTGCTCTAAGAGCACATGAGCATTTCTCTTTTGTGACTTATCTTTTGATGACTGCTTTGGATCATGCATATTTATCCTGTGTTGCCATGTGTATCACATGGGTAGTGGATTTACGTACAGTTCCTTTGAGTAGGGTTAACATGGCTTTTGCCTCAATTATGGGGTACTAGTTCTTTGAGTAAGGTTAACATGGCTTTTGACTCAATCATGTGTACTATCACTATGCCATGAGGTGACTGTTGGGCAACTATAATTGCACATTTTTCATGAAAGCAAAATAAAACATAAAAAAAAAGGAAAAATGGTAAAAAAATAATTCAAAAAGACAAAATGAAAGTAAGGGACAAGAGGTAAATTGATATACATTATTTGATATATGCTTATGTTTAGGAGGCAGTAATAGGAAGCTTTCTTCTTATTAAAATAAGATTAATAAAAAAATATGAGGCTTACCTTGCTCTTCTAATCCCCGTGCGTATAAGAAATCTCTCACTTATAAATTTCTTAGAAGATGATTTCTTTTTACTTGTGATCCACCTTATATATGTAAGGGAAGAGTGTGATTCAAAACCATTTGTGATAGATCACGTCGAATTGAAGCACTTAAGAAAGAAGATGAGAACTTGAAAAGGGCGAGCTCCAAGTCCTAGAAGGGTGGGGGTGAATAGGACTCTGCAAATTTTTTGGATCTTTACCTAAAATTATATTTCCAAATGAATGGACGACGTGGATACAAAACAAACATCATAATGGGACCCACATAACTTGGTGATGTAACTTCAGTAGCGAGTCTCGCTACTCAACTTGTTAGTATCCCATCCGCGTCCGCAGAAACAGATTGGCTACTCCCCTGCCACTAGCCAATGGCTAATGGTCGATGCTATGTGGGCCCACCATGATGTATGTGTTTCATCCATGCTATCCATCTATGTTTCTACATCATTTTATGGTATGCGACGAAAACTGAGGTATATCCTAATCTCATGTGGACCACATCACAGGAAAACAGTGTTGAATGAACGTCGACCATTAAAAACTTTTTGGGGGCCATAAAAGTTTTGGATCAAGCTGATCTTTGTTTTTTCCATTCATTTAGGTCTATGTGACATAATTAACATATTGGATGTCAAATAAACAGTAGATTGGGCCTTAGGAGAATTTTAATGGTGAATATCCAATCACTATTGTTTTCATGTGTTATGGTCCACCTGAGATTTATATTCCTCTCATTTTTGGTATCAAACCCTAAATTGATCTATAAAAATGGATAAACGGAATGGATGAAACTCATATATTATGGTGAGGCATAAATAAGTTTCACAAGTTAAAAGTTGATTTATATATATATATATATATATATATATATATATATATATATATATATTACACACGCACACACACCCCACACACTCACGCTAGTGGAATTTCACCACCGATGGATACGCGAACCCTTGACCGGGTGTTGAAACTCCTGAGAGTCTACCACCCGAGCAAGAGTAAGGATTCAAAAGTTAATTTTGTATTACACAAACAATTTAAAGATGAAAAATTGCCGTAGTAACTTGAAAAAGAGGTAATTTTGGAAGCAAAAATTCTTGTTTAAAGAAAAATTTACTACATCAATTCCGCATTCACCGTTAAGCCAGACTCCTTTCACATAAAAAATTAAGTGAAAAACCACACCACTAAACACATAACATTTTTCTAATTCCACGTTAAGTGTAAAAATTCAGTGTTAACAATCGTGCACTTAGTTATAGAAAAAACTGGTGACTAAAGACTCTACCACTGAAAACTATTGACAGCCCACCGCAGTGCTTAATTTGCCATCCAATCTGTTGATGAGGTCGCATATATATATATATATATATATATATATATATATATATATATATATATATATATATATATATATATATATAAAAGGATAAGGTTGATGTAAAACATATGTGGCCGATTAATGATCACTTGCAACCGTTTCTCATGGTATGGTTCACCTGAAACTGGATCTGATTATTTTTGGGTTGATGCCCTAAAATGATCCGAATAAACGATTGGACGGCATGGATATAGAATAAATACATCAAGGTGGCCCCACTGTAAGGGCTGCACCGTCTTGTGTGAGGTCGGGGCTGCATCTAATCCGCTCTCAACCGGAAACGGATTGGCTACTCCCCTTGACACCAGCTAATGGCGGGTGGTCGGTGCTACGTGGGCCCCACCATGATATATGTGTTTCATCCATGCTCTCCATCTATTTTTAGAGATTATTTTACAGTATGAGTCAAAAAATGAGGTATATAAAAGTCTCAAGTGGACCACAATGTAGGAAACAGTGTTGAATGTGGGTCAACCATTAAAAACATTTTGAGGGCCATAAAAGTTTTGGATCAAGCTGATCTTTTTTTTTTTTTCTCTTCATCTGGGCCTGTATGACCTAATCAACAGATTGGATGTCAAATAAACAGTATAGTGAGCCTTAGGAGGATTTTAATGTAGATATCCAATCACTATTGCTTTCATGTGGTATGGTCTACCTGAGATTTATATCCCTATCATTTTTGGGATCATGCCATAAAATAATCTTTAAAAGTGGATGAACGGAATGGATGAAACACATACATCATGGTGGGGCCCACAGAGCACCGACCATTAGCGACGGAGCTGATGGCAGGGGGAGTACCCAATCCGTTTCCCTCTCAAGCTATCATCTTCCAGCTGTCAAAGGACGCGAATGCTACTGACTGGTTGATAGAGCTGGGCATCGGACTGAGTCGACTCAGATTTGGCCTAACCCGACCAAATCTGACTTTTTAAAGTCCCAACCCGAACTCGGACAGAACCGGGACCGAGTCTGACTCAGCTGACTCGGACAGACCCGAATACATGCTTGTCTGACCCGATCCGAGTCCAACTCGGTCAGAAAAACCGAGTCGGATCGGATTGTGCAAGGTTCGGATCCGTATTTTTCCTGTGGCATACAAATACTCATTCATCACTGTTTTTAGTGGAATGGTTCACCTGATATTTGAATCTTCTTGAATTTTGGTATCTTGTCCTAAAATGATAAGGAAAAAAAGATGGACAGTGTTGATATGCAACAAATACATCAATTTGGGCCCCACGCAGTTAAGGAAACTGGGTAAGTGGTTCACCTGATTCAGCAAATACATCATTTCTGCAACATGTAAGGCTTTTGGTGGTTGCTTATTTATAGCCAAAAGGAAGAGCTGAAAGTGATTCAATCAAACTGTACAGTAATACAAAAATGTTATCATTACAAGTTTACTATTGATAATCCAAACACATGACTTGACAGTAAAATGCATTTGTTGTTAGGAGATATATAAAGTAATGTATAAGCATTGAACATTTCCTTTATATTACACCAGAAACTGGTGAAAGAAACAGGTCCTTAGCCACCAAATTCACATTAAAAGATGCACCAGCTGCACACACAACTTAATGAGTTCTCTGTATAAAACAAAAATTACACTACTACAATTGAACACTATACATGTTGCAACACCAACTAGATTAGGTAAAACTTTCATACATTCAATACCCTCTATATGATGAATGCCGTTGTGGCATGTAACTAAATGAACCTTGTTCGTAATAGTAACCCCCTCCTCTACCTCCACCTTCGTCGTCAGATTCATCTTTTAGTTCTTTTTTTACTGATTCAACTGCAGGAGAACTCTTGGGTGACTCCGAGCTGGATGTGTCCAAAAAAAGGTCGTTCACCTCTGCTGAATCGGATGGTGGGGATTCCTTCCTATCGTCCTCATTCACAGATGCAAGAACTTTTTTCAGACTTTTTTTATGATCCAATTTGTACGGGATTCCCAATAGCCTATAAAATGCTGCAAGACTTTTAACAAACTTTGATAGTTTACTTGTGCCTGCTTCAACATCATGTTGTCTTGGAGGTGAATGTTGTTGTCTGGTACTTCTTGATCTGTATGTCATTTGCATGCTTTCTTTGATAGCCTCTTTATAATCCCGTTCCTCTTGCTCCCTCAAAATTCTATCTTGTTCTTCTTCTCTACTAATGGTGGTTGTGGAAGGCCGGGAACTAGAGCTAGAGCCAGTTGCAGTTCCTCTGCTAAACCTTTCTTCATTTATAATAGGCCTACTTCTATATATTCTTTGGTTAGTTGTATTGGTTGTAGTTACAGGGTGAGGAGTGTGGGAAGTCTTTGTATTAGAATCGAGAATGGCTCCAAATAAATCTCGGACCTCCTGAGAAGCTTTGCAACAAGGTACGGTGTCTCCTCCCCGACAAGCCAAATGTAATTTGAGTCGATTTGTTTTGTTGACAAACTGTTTTCCACACAACTTACATTTCAGCTTTATCTTTCCATCCTGGGAGTAGGTTTGGACCCCATAATCCCAAATATCTGCCGATGCATCATCTTCCGATGACATATCTAGTGTATATCTGGTTAGCTTAGGACAAAAAAAAAAATTTAAGTTATGAATGAACGCAAGTACCTAACAATATAATAAGAGATTTAAACAACATTATCTAATTGAATATTACTAATGAAAAAAGAGAAACATTCATCCACCCATAAAACATAACCATAAAACTTCAGTGTAACTGTTTTAACAAAATTACAAATAACATGATATAACAAAATTAGAAGGCATCAAAATCATATTACAGCTGCAGGCACTGTCTCTTCAATCTTTTCACTCTCCTCTTCATTGAACTCCTCATCAATAGAGGTCTCTTTCCCCCACATCGGACGCAGCCAATCCTGGGTACAAATGAGCGCTTCAACCGATTCAGGTGTAAGTGAGCTTCTATACTTGCTTACAACCCTACTCCCCGTACTGAAAGCGGATTCTGAAGCCACGGTTGAAATTGGAATTGATAATATGTCGCGTGCCATTAACGAGAGCACAGGGTACTGCAACTTACCAGATCTCGACCTCCACCACTCCAAAACATCAAAATCATCGCCTTTGTTTAGAACTAGAATATCCTCCCTGAGATACTCTTCAAGTTCTGATTTATGCATCTGTACTTGAGTCCCTTTCAGCTGTGTATAGTAAGACATGAAATCATCTGTCGTGTCTTCTTCCAATTCATCAACAGCAGAACTAGAACCCACTTGAGGAGATTGTTCTTTTGCGGCATACGCATACAAATTGTACAATTCACTGGTTGCACCAGAAATCTTTTCAGCTTCAGCAACACCCATTATCCATATAACTTATTACATATGTAGCCAACCATAAACATCTTGTACCGGGGATCAAGAACGACCGCAACACCCATTACCAGACTATACTCAGACTAATACTTATCAAACTTTACTTGCATACCCATGGTCATGAATTGTAAAAAGTCTTGTCCACTACTGCTTTTGCGCAATGCATCTTTTACTTTCCAAAGTTCAGGCAGAAATATATTTGCTGTTGGATACTTGCAGCCCGAAAATTTCTTCGTGCTGTTGTAAAAAACAGAAAGGAACTTACGAACTGATTCAGCTTTTAACCAATCATCTTCAGAAGGCAGCCAACTATATGCACTATCACGCTTCGCATAGTGAGAGAAGGCAGGTCTCAAATCTATCGCTGAATCCAATATTTCAAAAGTTGAATTCTAACATGTCGTGACATCCAACTTCATCGTTTTCTGAGTTGACAAATTCAACCGCTTCACGATCTCATTCCATGTATGTAATCGTGAAGGTGACCCCCGTATGTATTTCACACTCTCTCTTATGTTTTCGATCGTGGGATCGACTGTTTTAAGGCCTTCTTGTACAATCAAGTTTAGGATGTGGGCACAACACCTAACATGAAATATCTTTCCACAAAAATACAAGTCACCGGTGGCCTTAAACTGGTTGCGCAAATTCATTATCATACTATCATTTGCAGAGGCATTGTCTAGTGTAATTGTCAAAATCTTCTTCTCAATTCCCCACTCCATTAGACATCTGTGTATGCAGTTTGAAATCATCAAACCACTATGAGGTGGCGCAAGATAACGGAAGTTTAATATTCTCTTGCAAAGCCTCCATTCGGCATCAACGTAGTGAACAGTTAGGGACATATACCCCTTTCGTTGATTGGATGCCGTCCACAAATCTGATGTCAGGCTAATTCTGGAAATTGTGGTCAACTCTCCTTTCAACTTGACGTACTCGCCTTCATACAGCTTCATACACACCCTCCTGATTGTTGTGCGAGAGACTTTCTCGTATCTGAGGTTAAGGGATGTGGCTAGTCCAACAAAAGCAGGACTCTCTACCATCTGAAATGGCTTTTCATCTGAAATAATTAACCTGGCCGTCCACTCATTCACCGACACTTTGTCATACTTGTAGATGGACACTGACGGACTGCCTGCAGATTGCGAAAATGAAAGTGTTTGTTGCCTTAGCCCACCTATCGCTTTTTTAAAACACTTTGCCAGATGTTTCTTCAATGTTGTGGTCGAACCATCTGCTTGCTTAGTGTACTGATTCTTGCCGTGCTTGCATTGTATCTTCACTTGCCCGTTCTTCAAGGTTACTTCCTCAAAATCTTCCCACACTGCCGTCCTCTTTTTCGTATTTCCCACAATATGTGACTGTGTGGTACTAATATCAACCACGTCGACGGGCACCTCTCCATGTTCAACACCTAATCCTTCATCTTCAAGGATCATCGGTGATGTAATTGATCGACCACCAGGGGTCGGGGACAGGGTATTGGAAAGACCCTCGCTTTCCATCTGATAGTTGAAATATATTAAATCATATTAGCATTAGCAATCTAATGCTAACAGAGTTATACTAAATCTTAAATTAGTTATCCATCCAAGGTTGGATAGATTGTAATACTTTCATCTTCCTATTTAAACGTCCACGCCGAAAATCCGGCAGCATCTCCCCATGCCTCTCCAGATAAGTTGATCTTACGTTACATTCCGATGCCAAATATCTAAAGTAGTGTGAAGATATTTGGCATTGGATACGAAATGAAAGAAACATATCCAGAGAGAAACGAGGAGATGGAATGCGGATCAGGCATGAACATTTAAATAGGTTATATGAAAGTATACTATCCATCTAACCTTGAACTGTCCAAAAAGGGATAATTTGAGTGATTTCTATGCCACCAAAAACACACTATATCTATGTATGGCTGCATAGAAATCCTCAAACGGGTAACTAATTATCTAACTTACAAGTAACAATTAAATCCTAAATTAGTTACCCATCCAAGGTTGGATAGATTGTAATACTTTCATATTCCCATTTAAACGTCCACACCGAAAATCCGGCAGCATCTCCCCATGCCTCTCCAAATAAGTTGATCTTACATTACATTCTGATGCCAAATATTTAAAGCAGTGTGAAGATATTTGGCATTGGATACGAAACGAAAGAAACATATCCAGAGAGAAACGAGGAGATGGAATACGGATCAGGCATGAACATTTAAATAGGTTATATGAAAGCATACTATCCATCTAATCTAGAACTGTCCAAAAAGGGACAATTTGAGCGATTTTTATGCCACCAAAAACACACTATATCTATATATGGCCACATAGAAATTCTCAAACGAGTAACTAACTATCTAACTTACGAATAACAATCACAAGTCATAACTATAAACTAACAAGTCACAATAATAATTTAAGGAGAAAAAATGTCACAATCACAACTCAGAATCACAAGTCACAACTATAAGCTAACAAGTCACAACTATAAACTAACAAATCACAACTATAAACTAACAAGCTAACTATATAATGAGAAAAGAGAAGAAGATCCACATGGTTTGCCAAATATTGAGCTGTTATAAATGATAAATAAATAAATGGGGTCTTAATGGAAAAGTTAACTAACATGCTTCATCAAAACTAAGGTACTGTGACTTGGAAAAGTCAGCTCATACAAGCCTCATGTTAGGCCAAGTTACCAAAAAATCACTCTCATCAAATTCAGGTGGACCACATTATTGAAAACGTGTATAGGGCACTTATCGCCCTCAAATTAATTTCCTTGGCATGGCTTATATGAATCATGATTGGGCTTCACATGCCTAAATTTAAGTGTGGCATCTAATGATGGGAGTGGATTTCATATAATTATTTTGGTGGACCCTGGAAAAATCAAGGGTCCTCCAACTACTTTCTTTGTGCTGGGCCATCTAAATCATGCAAGTAAATTTGATCCACTCTGACCCTTTTTGAGAATGGGCCCACCATAATGTTTATGTAAGATCCACTCTGACCCTTTTTGAGAAGATGGTGATTTTGGTGGGAACTCGTTCATAAAATAAGTATAATGCCGAACCACATAAATTTGTAATGGCCTGATTTTTAGGCCAGAAGATCTAAAGAGTGTCTCATCTGATGGAAAGCTCGGTTCTTGCAAACATGTGCTATGGATGAGGCCCCATATCAGTATCCAATGTATATGTGGACATGGATGCCAGCAGGAACAAGCCACACAATCATGCATGTATGCATTTAATTCTTGAAGTTTACAGATCTTGAATGGTGCAACCGCAACAAAGTGCACATGTGTGCATTTATGCAGGCATGCCCATGTGAAAGAAATGCACATCAGATGCCTTTCTAGAGTGGCAATTTATATATAAAATATCATATGATATCCATCTTTCAAGTCGCCTCATACTAGAGTCTAACATCGTTAAGTGCTAGTTTGATGACAGTATAACATCGACATCTCCAGTGAACAAGTTCAGCAACAACCAATGATGTTCACAACAACATGATGAGAAGAAGCCCCATAGAAGTTAATGAAAGAGATAGATGTATAGAACAATGCCCGAAATTACAGAAAAGATTTTTTTTTTTTTTTTTTTGTTTAACATCAAGCTTTAGTTTTTAAAATGTGGATAAAGGTCAATTCATTTTCTTTCCTATCAACAAGGTGTCATTTATGCCCATTCATGTGTGCCCGTGTGGAGCAATGGTTCAATGAGATGCATTTATATTTGAGTTCCCATGAAATGCAGTGATTGAACCTGCATGTGATATCAGGAGTCCCAGTTTGTTCATCCAGTGGGCCTCACCATGGAGATAAAATGACATAGAAATACTCTTATTAGACAATTCTAACCATCCAATCAAAAGACCTTTTTTTCTATTGAATCGAACAGAAAGTCCATTTATAGGCCAACAATGGAATGGTTTAGATTGTCTGATCAGAATATCTTCTGGCCAAGACAACTCCATTGCAGAGTTGACTGGATGAAGGGTACCGATCATGTTGATATCAGTGTCAGCCTAACTTTATGGGAGCTCTCAAATATGTGCATCTCATGGTATCATTCTCCACAACTACACGTGACATGGCATATATAAAGTAATTGGGTAAGAATGATACTTTCAAAGTAGATTTTCAATATAATAATCACAAAAAGTGGACAGATATCAGTCTATCTAACATATATATATATATATATATATATATAGAGAGAGAGAGAGAGAGAGAGAGAGAGAGAGAGATCATTTCTTGTGATATAATCTATACAAATTGATATGCTATCTCCCAATATGTTTGCCTTGTTAGGACAAAAAGGATTTTACTAAATCCTTCAATTATAGGATTGGAAAATTAAAAAATAAACAAAGATATCTGTGCATGTTTCAATCTAAACAGATGTTTCAAAGGATTTTACTAAATCCTTCAATCACATGGAACCATAGTGTGTGCTCTATTGCATTTTTTTAAGGAAATGTTTATAAAATATCTGTGCATGTTTCACTTTTCATATACATTTCTATCAATTGTCAAAGTAGAAAATAGCTTTTGCTGGTGATCTTCCAAACATGAAGCCAGACTGTCCTCGAAATTTCTTTATATCTTTTCAAACCTCTTCTCATTACCCCCGCATGTAACCTCAATGTGTGTTCTATAATATTTTTTTTAGAAATCTATATAAATTCTGTACAAATTCATTTTTTCCCTATACATTATATCAATTGTCAACATAGAAAATAACTTTTGTTGGTGATCTCACTAAAGAGCCCCAATTCATAAATTTCCAAAGTTCGATTGATTGAAATAAGAATTTCTTAAACCAAGGAAAGGTTGGACAAAAATGGACTGTGATCAGAGATCTACATTCAGACATACTAGAAAATTAGAGCATCACAGTGGACTTACCAACATTCAAATCATCAACGAAATAAAATCCACCATCGAGACATGATGAATATACATGTGTACATACATAGGTAGGAAAATGCTACAATGATAACAGGTAGTTCTGGGAGCATCCATCAGTTGCGCCCCAAAAAGTTGCTAGAGGAGCCTAAAAATTAGGCTAATCCAACCATCAGACAAGCCACAACATGGAAAACAATGAAAAAAAAAAAAAAAACACAACCTACAAATTCAAGTGGTGGGGGCCACTTGAAAGTTGGATTGGGCTGATGTTTTGGTGGGCAGTCAGCATTGTAACGCTTGCCGACAGGAGAGTGTGTCTCTCCACCCACGGTAAAAAGAAAACAGCCATTCGATTTCACATTTCCTCACAGTAAATATATGGACAAGATGCTCTGCATAGCCCACCATGATGTGTGAGTGACATCCATTCCTGCCTGAAAATCAGACCATCCCCATTAAAATACTACTGTGGGCCACAAATGTTTTGGATCTTATCAACAGATGACTAATAAACATTCGGTGGCCCTAGGAATCTTTTAATGGTGGCCATTCAACCAACCACCACAGTTTGTTGTGGTGTGGTCCACCCGAGATTTGGACATCCCTCATTTTAGGGGACTGGATTTGGACATCCCTCATAACGGGAAGAAAGCAGAGCTTTTCCTGCTTAATCGCAAATGAAAATGTTTAACGGGAGGTAATGTCAACTCAGGAGTGGATTAGTTGCACCCTTACCGTGGGGCCCACCTTGATGTATGTATTCTACATCCACATTGTCCGTCTATTTTTTTTTTCAGATCATTTTAATGCAAGATCCAAAAATGAACTAGATCCAAATTTCAGGTGGACCATACTATATGAAACAGCAGTGATTGATTGCCATTTGCCCCACTGTTAAAAACTTCCTAAGGTCCACCGGAATAATTTTATAATGTTTATTTTCCATCCAACCCGTTGAAAAGGTCACAAAAACGTGATGAAAGGAAAAAACAAATGGCAGCTTGATCCAAAGATTTTGTGGCCTAAAATTTGTTAGCTGAGAAGTTTTTAATGTTCGATCACCACTGCTTCCTGTGGTGTGGTCCACCTGAGATTTGGATCTGTTTCATTTTTGGGATTATTTCTTAAATTATTCTAGAAAAATAGATGGACGGCATGGATATAGAATACATACATCAAGGTGGGCCCCACAGTAAGGGCCGCATTGTCTTGGGTAAGGCCAGGGCATACCTAATCCACTCCCTGCGTTCAGCCGTTCACTACATAGTGCACATTCAACTGCCCTTGCCAAATCTGTCAAAACAGATGAACGGCGTGGAAATCTGTCAAAACAGATGAATGGCGTGGATATCTGTCAAAACAGATGAACGGCGTGGATATCTGTCAAAACAGATGAACGGCGTGGATATCTGTCAAAACTGATGAACGGCGTGGATAGAAGGCAGATCAGATGCATCAGATTCACTCCACAGTCAGGGATTCATTAGAATAAGAAGAAATAAGAAGAGTTAGAGGAGGAATGAGAAGAAGATTTCAAAACGGAATCCTCACCAAACACGAAGGAGGAGACTGGCGTCGGGCAGGCAGGCGGCAACAGAACGGGTGTTGAAGAAGAAGAGGAGACTGGAGAGGAAGAAGACCGTCCGTCGGGCAGCGATCGTCTGTCGAGCGGCGATTGTCCGTCGTTCGGGTTGGGTTAGGCCGTTAGGGTAAGAAAGAGGGGAATGGCCGAATGGGAGAGTCGCTGTAGAAATGGGTAGGGTAAGAAGTTTAGGGTAAAAAAAATAACTTTTCATTTTATACTACCCGCTCTCGGGTCGGGTCTGTTCGGGTCGGGTCGGGTACCTCCGGGTCGGGTCGGTGCGGACAGAGGTCTATCCAGACCCGACCCGATAAAATACGGATCTGAAATTAACCCGGACCGATCGGGCTGATCTTGGTCGTCGCCTCCATGTCAAACAGTGAATTGGGTCTGATCGAGTCGGATCTGACGGATCGGGTAAGAAATGCCCACCTCTACTGGTTGAGTAAGCAATTTCGCTACTGAAGTGACGTCACCAGGTTTTTTGGGCACCACCATGATTTATCTGTTGTATCCACACCGTCCATACATTTTGAGAGACCATTTTAGAAAAAGATCCAAAGATCGAGTCAGATCCAAAGTTCAAGTGGACCCCACCACAGAAAACAGTGGAGATTGAACGCCTACCATTAAAAACTTTTTGGGGCCCAAAAAGTTTTCGATCAAGCAGATATTTGTGTTTTCCCTTCACCCATGTCTGTTTTGACTCATAGACATGTTCGACATCAAATAAACAACTTGGTGTGCCTAATAATGAATTAATAGTGGACGTCACTATCTCCACTATTTTCTATGGTTAGGTTCATTTTAGCTTTTTATCTGCTTCTTTTTTTTAGCTCCTGCCATAAAAGAGAAATTTGCAACTGTACGACCCATTTACCTCATTTTCCCTTGCGAGAATACGCCCCAGTTGTACGGACGACTTGCCAAAGGTTAAAAATGCCCCTCGCTTTTACCTTTAAGAGGATCGGCAGGTGCTCGAGCGCTGACGCTCCTCGAACTCCGAGTTGTACGAACGGTTCAAAATAGATCAACTTTACGTGGGCCCCACAGTTATGTATTTATTATATCCAAAACGTTCATCCATATTTCGAGATCATTTCGAAGCATTATCCAAAAAAAAAAAAAATATATCCAAAGATCAACTGGACCACACCACAAAGAGCAGCAGACATTCAATTCCCCACTGCCTTTTAAAGTGTGGTCCATTTGATAGTTAGATCTATCTTATTTTCCGTCTCAAGCTTTAATATGAGCTCGCCAAATAAATGGACGGTTTGGATATAACATAGACTTGATGGGACCTAAAAAAAAACACAAAGATTCAAAAAAAAATAAAAATTTGCGGTAAAGTCATTTATTACGGTCAGACCTATCGCTACGGATTATAACTGTAGCCATAGATACTCAGTCCGTATCCAAAAAGGTCTAAACCGGGGTGGGCGCGCCGAACTAGTGACACCCACACCACTTGCTGGAGCGTCCGATGTGGCCACGCCGATCTGGCGAGGCCACGCCTAGCTGGGGGGCCCTATAGCTATGGATTATAACCGTAGCCATTGACCGTAGTGTAATTTTTTTTTTTTTTTTTTTTTAATTTTTACATGGAGAACTTTATTCCACCTATAATTTTCTCTAACACATATTGATATAAATATTAATATATAAGCATATAATTTTTTTTTTCTCTTTTTTCATTTCTTTCTTTATTCATTTGACAAGAATATCTTCTAAACTAAAATTAGTTACTTGATGTACCCTATGGGCCTGTTTGGCAAGGCAGATTGGATGGGATTGGATGGTATTAGAGTGGATTGCATGGATTTCAAAGTAATAATAGCTGCGTCATTGGATTGGTGCAAGATTTATGGGATTGCTATACCCCAGGATTGCTATATAGGGTCTGTTTAGCACGCCTGACCAATCCAGGGATTAAACCTTCCAATTCCTTTCAATCCCCCGAACCAAACACGTCCTAGGCATTTTTGAAGGGATTAGGGTGGATTGGATGGGATTTAAGGGCTTGTTTGGCCGGGTAAATCCCATGGGATTAGGAGGGATGGGATGGATTTTAAGGTAATGATGGTGGTGTCAGTGGATTTAGGTTTAGGTTATAGGTTATAGGTTTAGGTTTGGGTTTAGGTTATAGGTTATAGGTTTAAGTTTAGGTTATAGGTTTAGGGATTTAAGAATAGGGTTAGATTATAGGTTATAGGTTAAGGTTTAGGTTATAGGTTAATGTTTAGGTTTAGGTTTAGGCTAAGGTTTAGGTTATAGATTTAGGGAATTGAGAATAAGTTAAGGTTTAGGTTTAGGTTATAGGTTAAAGGTTTAGGTTTTGGGATTTGAGAATAGATTTAGGTTAATGTTATAAGTTTAGGTTATAGGTTAAAGGTTTAGGTTTTGGGATTTGAGAATAGATTTAGGTTAATGTTATAAGTTTAGGTTAAAGGTTTAGGTTAATGTTATACGTTTAGGTTTAGGTTTAGGTTATAGGTTTAGATTTGAGAATAGGTTTAGGTTATAAGTATAGGTTTAGGTTAGGTTGGAGGTTAAGGTTTAGGGAATTGAGTTTGGGTTATAGGTTATAAGTTTAGGTTAAGGTTTAGGGAATTGAGTTTAGGTTATATGTTTAGGTTATAAGTTATAGGTTTAGGTTGTAGTTATAGGTTTTGGGATTTGAGAATAGGTTTAGGTTTAGGAATTCGGGTTCGGGTTCGGCTTTATGTTCGGGTTTAGGTTATAGGTTTCGGTTTAGGTTATAGGTTATAAGTTTATGTTAAGGTTTGGGTTTAGGTTATAGGTTTTGGGATTTGAGAATAGGTTTAGGTTATAAGTATAGGTTTAGGGAAACGACCGTGAAGTGAAGGGGCATGACCGTGAAATGCGTTGAAATGACTGTGAATCAACACGGAATAGGCAGGAATGACCGTGGTATGCATGGAAATGGGGGTGAAGTGAAGCGATTGCACCGCGAAATGCCAGGAAGTGACCGTGAAGTAAAGACATGGGACCGCGAAATGCGTCGAAATGACCGTGAATCAACACGAAATATGCGGGAATGACGGTGATATGCATGGAAATGGGGGTGAAGTGAAGCGATTGGACCGCAAAATACATGGAAGTGACCGTGAAGTGAAGATGCAGGACCATGAAATGCGTCGAAATGACCGTGAATCAACACGGAATATGCGGGTATGACCATGATATGCATGGAAATGGGGGTGAAGTGAATCGATTGGACCGTAAAATGCATGGAAGTGACCGTGAAGTGAAGACGTGGGACAGCGAAATGCATCGAAATAACCATGAATCAACAAAAAAATATGCGGGAATGACCATGATATGCATGGAAATGGGAGTGAAGTGAAGCGATTGGACCGCGAAATGCCCGGAAGTGACCGTGAAGTAAAGACGCGGGACCGCGAAATGCATCAAAATGACCGTGAATCAACACGGAATATGCGGGAATGACTGTGATATGCATGGAAATGGGGGTGAAGTGAAGCAATTGGACCGCGAAATGCCCGAAAGTGACCATGAAGTGAAGACGCGGGACCGCGAAATACGTCGAAATGACCGTGAATCAACACGGAATATGTGGGAATGACCGTGATATGCATGGAAATGGGGGTGAAGTGAAGCGATTAGACCGTAAAATGTCCGGAAGTGACCGTGAAGTGAAGACACGGGACCGTGAAATGCGTCGAAATGACCGTGAATCAACACGAAATATGTGGGAATGACCGTGATATGCATGGAAATGGGGGTGAAGTGAAGCAATTGGACCGCGAAATGCCCGAAAGTGACCGTAAAGTGAAGACGCGGGACCACAAAATGCATCGAAATGACCGTAAATCAACACGGAATATGCGGGAATGACCGTGATATGCATGAAAATGGGGGTGAAGTGAAGCGATTGGAGCGTGAAATGCCCAAAAGTGACCGTAAAGTGAAGACGCGGGACCGAGAAATGCTTCAAAATGACCGTGAATCAACACAGAATATGCAGGAATGACCGTAATATGCATAGAAATGGGGGTGAAGTGAAGCGATTGGACCGCAAAATGCCCAGAAGTGACCATGAAGTGAAGACGAGGGACAACGAAATGCATCGAAATGACCGTGAATCAACACGGAATATGTGGGAATGATCATGATATGCATGAAAATGGGGGTGAAGTGAAGCGATTGGACCGCGAAATGCTTGAAAATGACCGTGAAGTGAAGATGCGGAACCGTGAAATGCGTTGAAATGACCGTGAATCAATACGGAATATGCGGGAATGACCGTGATATGCATGAAAATGGAGGTGAAGTGAAGCGATTGGACAGGGAATTGCACGAAAGTGACCGTGACGTGAAGACGTGGGACCACGAAATGCATCGAAATGACCGTGAATCAACACAGAATATGTGGGAATGACCATGATATGCATGGAAATGGGGGTGAAGTGAAGCAATTCTCGCATATTTCGTGTTGATTCACGGTCATTTCGACGTATTTCGCGGTCCCACGTCTTCACTTCACAGTCACTTTCGTGCATTTTTCGATCCAATCGCTTCACTCCACCCCCATTTCCATGCATATCACGGTCATTCCCGCATATTCTGTGTTGATTCATGGTCATTTTGATGCATTTCACAGTCCCCCGTCTTCACTTTACGGTCACTTCTGGGCATTTCGCGATCCAATCGCTTCACTTCACCCCCATTTCCATGCATATCACGGTCATTCCCACATATTCCGTGTTGATTCACGGTCATTTCGACGCATTTCGTGGTCTCGCGTCTTCACTTCACGATCACTTTCGGGCATTTCGCTGTCTAATCGCTTCACTTCACCCCCATTTCCATGCATATCACGGTCATTCTCGCATATTCCGTGTTGATTCACCTTCATTTCGACGCATTTCGTGATCCCGCGTCTTCACTTCACGGTCACTTCCGGGCATTTCGCGGTCCAATCGCTTCCCTTCACCTCCATTTCCATGCATATCATAGTCATTCCTGGCTTTTTCATGTTGATTCACAGTGATTTCGATGCATTTCGCGGTCACGCGTCTTCACTTCATGGTCAGTTTCGCGCATTTCGCGGTCCAATTGCTTCCCTGCACCTCCATTTCCATGCATATCATGGTCATTCTCACCTTTTCTGTGTTGATTCACGGTGATTTTGACGCATTTTGCAGTCACGCGTCTTCACTTCACGGTCAGTTTCACACATTTCGCGGTTCAATCGCTTCCCTTCACCTCCATTTTCATGCATATTCCGGTCATTCCCGCCTTTTTCGTGTTGATTCACGTTGATTTCGACGCATTTCATGGTCATGTCCCTTCACTTCATGGTAAGTTTCGCGCATTTTGCGGTCCAATTGCCCCCCTTTACCCCCATTTCCATGCATATCACGGTCATTCCTATCTTTTCTGTGTTGATTTACGGTGATTTTGACGCATTTCGCGGTCACGCGTCTTCACCTCACGGTCAGTTCTGCGCATTTCGCTGTCCAATCGGTTCCCTTCACTCTCATTTCCATGCATATCACGGTCATTCCCACCTTTTTTGTGTTGATTCACGGTGATTTTGACGCATTTCGCGGTCACGCGTCTTCACCTCACGGTCAGTTCTGCGCATTTTGGGGTCTAATCGCTTCCCTTTACCCCCATTTCCATGCATATCACAGTCATTCCCTCCTATTTCATATTGATTCACGGTCATTTCGACGCATTTCACCATCATGCCTCTTCACTTCACGGTCATTTTTGCACATTTCACGGTCCAATCGCCTCACTTCACGGTCATTTTAATGCATATCACGGTCATTCTCGCCTATTCCGTGTTGATTCACGGTCATTTCGGCGCATTTCACGTTCATGCGCCTTCACTTCACGGTCATTTCAGCTCGTTTCACGGTCCAATCACCTCACTTCATGCTCATTTCCAGGCATATCATGGTCATTCCCGACGATTCTGTGTTGATTCACGGTCATTTCGGTGCATTTCACGGTCATGTCCCTGACGTGAAGCAAATTAACCGTAGTTATAGATATCAAGGACTTCACGGTCAATTCTCTTCACTTCACGACCATTTCCATGTGTTTCACAGTCATATCTGGCAATTCCGTTTACGTTCAAGGTCATTTCGACGCACTTCACGATCAATTCACTTCACTTCACAGCCATTTCCAAGCATTTCACGGTCAATTCTCTTCACTTCACGGCCATTTCCATGCATTTCACAGTCATATTCGGCAATTCCGTTTACGTTCACAGTCATTTCGACGCACTTCACGGTCAATTCACTTCACTTCACGGCCATTTCCAAGGACTTCACGATCAATTCTCTTCACTTCACGGTCATTTCCATGCATTTCACAATCATATCCGGAAATTCCGTTTACGTTCACGATCATTTCGACACACTTCACGGTCAATTCACTTCACTTCACGGCCATTTCCAAGGACTTCACGGTCATTTAGTTTTAGGTTTAGGTTGTAGGTTTAGATTTGAAAATAGGTTTAGGTTATAAGTATACGTTTAGGTTAGGTTGTAGGTTAAGGTTTAGAGAATTGAGTTTAGGTTATATGTTTAGGTTATAGGTTATAGGTTTAGGTTAAGGTTTAGGTTGTAGTTATAGGTTTTGGAATTTGAGAATAAGTTTAGGTTATAAGTATAGATTTAGGTTTAGGAATTTGGGTTCGAGTTCATGTTTGGGTTTATGTTCGGGTTTAGGTTATAGTTTAGGTTAGGTTATAGGTTATAGGTTTATGTTAATGTTTAGGTTTAGGTTATAGGTTTTGGGATTTGAGAATCGGTTTAGGTTATAAGTATAGGTTTAGGTTAGGGTGTAGATTGAGGTTTAAGAAAATGACCGTGAAGTGAAGGGGTATGACCATGAAATCGTCGAAATGACAGTGAATCAACACGAAATAGGCGGGAATGACCGTGATATGCATGGAAATGATTGTGAAGTGAGGCGATTGGACCACGAAATGCGCGAAAGTGACTATGAAGTGAAGGGTCATGACCGCGAAATGCGTCGAAATGACCGTAAATCAACACGGAATATGTGGGAATGACCTTGATATGCATGGAAATAGGGGTGAAGTGAAGCGATTGGACCGCGAAATGTGTGGAAGCGACCATGAAGTGAAGACGCGGGACCCCAAAATGCATCGAAATGACCATGAATTAACATAGAATATGCAGGATGACCGTGATATGCATGGAAATGGGGGTGAAGTGAAGCGATTGGACCGCGAATTGCACGGAAGCAACCGTGAAGTGAAGACTTGGGACCACGAAATGCGTCCAAATGACCGTGAATCAACACGAAATATGTGGGAATGACCGTGATATGCATGGAAATGGGGGTGAAGTGAAGCGATTGGACTGCGAAATGTGCGGAAGCGACCGTGAAGTGAAGACACTGGACCGCAAAATGCATCGAAATGACCGTGAATCAACATGAAATATGCGGGAATGACCGTGATATGCATGGAAATGGGGGTGAAGTGAAGCGATTGGACCGCAAAATACACGAAAGTGATCATGAAGTGAAGACGCGGGACCACGAAATGCGTTGAAATGACCGTGAATCAACATGGAATATGCGGGAATGACCGTGATATGCATGGAAATGGGTGTGAAGTGAGGCAATTGGACCACGAAATGCGCAGAAATTCATGGTCATTTTCGTGCATTTCACTTCACAGTCATTTTCGTGCATTTCGCGGTCCAATCGCTTCACTTCACCCCCATTTTCATGCATACCACGGTCATTCCCGCATATTCCGTGTTGATTCACGGTCATTTTGACGCATTTTGCGGTCCCGCGTCTTCACTTTATGGTCCCTTCCGTGCATTTCACGGTCAAATCCCTTCACTTCACCCCATTTCCATGCATATCACGGTCATTCCCGCATATTCCATGTTGATTCACGGTCATTTCGACGCATTTTGTGATCCTGCGTCTTCACTTCACGATCACTTCCGTGCATTTCGTGGTCCAATCGCTTCACTTCACCCCTATTTCCATGCATATCAGGGTCATTCCCTCATATTCGGTGTTGATTTATGGTCATTTCGACGCATTTCGCGGTCCCGCGTCTTCACTTCACAATCACTTCCGTGCATTTCGTCGTCCAATCGTTTCACTTCACCCCCATTTCCATACATATCACGGTCATTCCCACATATTCTGTGTTTATTCACAGTCATTTCGACGCATTTCACCGATCATTTCTACGCATTTCGCGGTCCAATCGCTTCACTTCATGGTCATTTCCATGCATATCACGGTCATTCCTGCCTATTCCGTGTTGATTTACGGTCATGTCGACGCATTTCACGGTCATGGCCCTTCACCTATACTTATAACCTATAACCTATAACCTTAACCTATAACCTAAACTTAAAACCTAAAACCTAAAACCTAAACGTATTCTCAAATCCCTAAACCTAAACCTACACCTAATCCTAATCTCAACTCTTTAACCTAAACCTAAACCTAAACCTAAACCTAAACTTGAAAACCCAAACCTAAACCCGATCCCAAACCCGAACCCGATTTCCTAAACTTAAACCTTAGCCTATTCTCAATTCCCTAAAGCTATAACCTATGACTTAAACCTAAACCTAAACTTATAACCTTAACCTAAACCTAAAACCTAAATGTACTCTCAAATCCCTAAACCTAAACCTAATCCTATTCTCAAATCCCTAAACCTAAACCTACACCTAATCCTAATTTCCATGCATTTCATAGTCATTCCCGTGAAGTGTAGGGAAATGATTGTGAAATGCATAAAAGTGACCGTGAAGTGAAGGGAAGGGAATTGACTGTGAAATGCATGGAAATGACTGTGAATCAAAACAGAATCGTCAGGATTGACCATGAAATGCATGGAATTGATCACGAAGTAAATGAAATGAATGAAATTGACCGCTAAGTGAATGAAATAGATTTTCGACTATCGCCCTAATGGAATCTTGGAAAATAACTTTATTGGTTGGTTAAAGTAGCTTCTCCTACCCCAAAATCATATAAGGTACATCAAGTAACTAATTTTAATTTAGAAGATATTCTTGTTAAATGAAAAAAGAGAAATTTTTTTTATATGCTCGTGTATACATATTTATATAAATATGTATTAGAGAAAATTATAGGTAGAATAAAGTTCTCCATGTATATATATATATATATATATATATATATATATATATATAAAAAATAATAATAAAATAAAAAAAATTGCACTACGGTTTATGGCTACGGTTATAATCCGTAGCCATAGGAGCCCCTATCTGGGCGTGGCCCTGCCGGACAGGCCAACAAGTGGCGCGGGGTCGCTAGTTCGGCGAGCCCACTCCGGATGGACCTCTATAGCTACGAATTGAGTATTTATGGCTACGGTTATAATCGGTAGCTATAAATCTTACGTAGCAAATGATTTTACAGCAAGCCTTTTTTTTTTTTTTTTTCAAATCTTTATTTTTTTTGAGTCCCATCATGAGGTCTATGTTATATCCAAACCGTCCATTTATTTGGAGAGCTTGTATTAAGGCTTGAGAAGGAAAATAAGACAAATCTAACTATCAAATGGACCACACTTTAAAAGGCAGTGGGGAGTTGAACGACTACCATTGAAACCCTTTTTAGGGGTTACAGAAGTTTTGGATCATTACGAAATTTGTACGTTTTTCCTCTTCATTGGATGGAGTATAAATGTTATGGTGGGCCCTAAAAAAGTTTCAACGGTGAAAATCAATTTTCTGCTGCTCTTTGTGGTGTGGTCCAGTTGATCTCTGGATATGATTTTTTTTTTTTTTTTTTTTTTTTTTTTATGCTCCGAAATGATCTCAAAATATGGATGAACGTTGTGGATATAATAAATACATAACTGTGGGGCCCATGTAACGTTGATCTCTTTTGAACCGTTCGTAGGAGTTCGAGGAGCGTCAACGCTGGTCTTCGAGCACCAGCCGATCCGCTTGGAGGAAAAAGCAGTGGCATTTTCGACCTTTGGGTAGGCGTCCGTACAGCTGGGGCTTATTCTCACAAGGTAAAATTAGGTGGGCTTCGTCTCGCAAATGGGCCATAAATGGGTCGTATAGTCGCAAATTTCTGGCCATAAAATAATCTCTCCAAATGGATGGCCGGTGTGGATACAACACATACGGAGCCTACGAAACCCGGTGACGTCACTTCAGTAGTGAGATTCGCTACTGAACCAGTCAGTATCTAATCTGCGTCCGCTGTCAAAGCAACAAAGTCGTACCCAACGACGCGTGTCCCACGTGTATGTGGATTAGTACATCAGTTCACATTTTCGACGGAAGCGGATTACGTACCGAGTAACTCAGTACACTAAAGCGTACTGAGTAAACTATGTGGGACCGTGATGTATAATGTCTTATCCACACCGTCTATCCGTTTTAGTATCTCATTTTAGGGCATGATAAAAAAAATTGAAGCACGTAAAAAGTTTGAATTGAACTGTTACCGTTGAAAACTTATGGGCAGCTAAAGAAATTTTAAATCAAGCTGAGATTATCTTTTTTTCCCTTCTTCCATGTCTGTATGGCCTTACGAGCAGTTTAGATGATAAATAAAAATCACTTTGGGCACTATACATATTTCAACGGTGGACGTCATTATCCCGACGGTTTCCTGTGGTGTGGTCTACTTGAGATTTGGATACAGTTCAATTTTAATTTCAACCTATAAAATTATAATAGAAAAATTAGGGACGGCGTGGATGAGACACATATATCATCTGTGAGCCCCACAGAGTTTACTCAGTAAACTTTAGCGTGCGGAGTTACTCAGTACGCAATCCGCTTCCATTTTCGACGGTCGATGGCTTATTTAATGAAAGAGGTGGACGTGTTAATCACCCGTCTCCAATCCCCATCTCGACATCTTTCAGACTGAGGAAGAAAAATGGGAGATAAGGTTAGTATAATCTCTCTTCCTTTGTTTTTCTAATTTCATAATTTTCCTTCTCTCTCTAACTTGGGTTTCGATTATTTAAATATTTTATATAAAACTACAATTATCTCCATTTTATAGCTTCGGTTTCCCTTTTTCCTCTCTATGTAATTTGGGTTTTTATTATTTTTCATTGTGTTTGATTTAAAACTACAATTATATCCATCTTACAATTTGGGTTTCCTTTTTTCCACTTCCCTGGTTTTCTGATTATTATTTTTTGGATGGTGCATATAGAAATCGACGTTGGTGTTCGATGTTGACCTTGACTGCCGTCTCTGCGACAAGAAGATCAGAAAAGTTCTCAGCAAATTCCCTGGTGAGCTCTCTCTCCCTAACACCGACATAAATGCGATGGATGTCCATAGCTCGGGATGAAAGGGTGCATCTCATTAATGGGATGGATGTTCATCACAGTTCATGATAGGGCCTGCAGTGCTCTACCTCATGGGAAACTTCACATGAGGTCGACCTCATTGTACTTTTTTCTCTCATAGATGAAATACTAGAAATATTTTCAAAATTTTAACTTAAAAAGCCATCTTATTACGGAAAGGGATTGGCTTCTCCCATGCCACTAGCCAATGGGTAGTGGCCGGTGCTCAGTGGGACTTACCGTGATGTATGTGTTTTATCTATACCATCCACTCATTCTTTCATGTCATTTTATTCTATGAGCCCAAAAATAATGTTGATCCAAATCTCAAGTGGACCACGCAGTGTTGATTGAATGCCCACCGTTAAAAACTTCTCAGGGGCTACAAAAGTTTTGAATCAGGCTGATATATATTTTTTCCCTTCATCAAGTCTGTATGAACTAATCAACAGGTTAGATGTCAAATAATCATTACAGTTGGCCCCAGGAGGTTTTTAATGGTGGACATTCAAGCACTATCGTTTTTCATGGTGTGGTCCACCTGAGATTTAGATCTAACTCATTTTTGGTATTAAGACCTAAAATTATCTTTCAAAATGGATAGACGGCGTGGATAAAACACGTACATTATGGTGGGGTCCACGAAGCACCGACCACTAGCCACCTGCCTGGTGGCGGCGTCACTCGCCAAACCGCGTCCGCCGTCCCTCACACGTGTGCGACACGAGAAAGGAGAAGCAGAATGAGTTACTGATGTGTTTTTCCTGTTTTGAGAATTCGAGAAATCCAGAGCCAGAGTTTTGACTACAAGAAAAAGAAGGTGATCATATCTGGTCCGTTCGATCCGGAGAAGCTCACCAAGAAGCTCTATTGCAAGGCCGGATGCATCATCAAATGCTGCAAAATCCCACCCCCACCCCCTCCCCCCCCCCCCCCCCCCCGCCTCCGCCTCCGCCTCCGCCTCCGCCTCCCCTCCCCTTCCCCTGGTGAAGATATGTATTGGGCCGGTCGGACCGGCGTGCTGCTGTAGGCCGTGTTATGGAGGTAACGAAAGGGATGGAATTTGTAGGAGGGGTGGGGGCCACTGTGAGTGTGGCTATCGTTTCTTCTGTGAAGAGGAACCAATGTGTAAGACCATGTAAAAGCGGTGGGGCCCATTTTCTCTTCGTTTTCTTGAGTGTGTATGAGAAATATATGGTATAGATTTTACTGGACTGGTGCAAATGCAATTGTGGTGGATTTTAATATTTGGAAAGTAAATTCGAATTAAAAATTCAGATATTTAGCATGGGCACGTTTGGATGTCAATTGAGGAAATGTTATTTTCTGTAAATGTCGTTTTTGTTGCTTGGGTGCGTGAAAACAGCTGGAAGCAATTTCTTCCTTAAAAGGCTTTCCTCCAAGATGGTCCTAGCCTTGTTCTTTGATAAATGCTGGGATTTATTGTTTCACACCAGCTCACGTGTGATTCTCCGGTGCTCCTACTTGTATTGGGACACTCTATCTGTCCAATCCTTTGATCTAGACTGTTCATTACGTTCAGCGTACATTTTATGAGTTACCAAGTAAATGTCACACTTATCTGACAAATATGAACCGTTTGTTCAATGGTATTTGATATGAATGATTGAGATAAATTACACAAAAATGGGTCCAATCAATAACTTAAGCCGTCTATTTGTTAGTTCCCATCAGGGATTGCTTGTGACTATAAAGAATTAGTTTTGTTGGGTAATGGTAACCATAGATTTGGAAACAAATGGCCTTAAAAATTAAGGTTGAATATTGAATGATCTGCAGTTTTCGTGCAGAGTGTAAAGTGTGTTGGGGATGTAATGGATTGCTGAAGCACTGATAGTTAATGCAATCAGGTGCACTTATAGTGCTCTAAGAGCACATGAGCATTTCTCTTTTGTAACCTATCTTTTGATGACTAGTTTGGATCATGCTTATTTATCCTGTGTTGCCATGTGTGTCACATGGGTAGTGGATTTACGTACAGTTCTTCTGAGTAGGGTTAACCTGGCTTTTGCCTCAATTATGGGTACTAGTTCTTTGAGTACGGTTAACATGGCTTTTGACTCAATCATGTGTACTGTCGATATGTCATGAGGTGACTGTTGGGTAATTATCATTGCACATTTTTCATGAAAGTAAAATAAAACATAAAAAAAAAGAAAAAAAAGAAAGATGGTAAAAAAATAAATTCAAAAAGACAAATTGAAAGTAAGAGACAACGTAAATTGATTCACGTTATCTGATAATATGCTTATGTTTAGGAGGCAGTAATAGAAAGCTTTCTCCTTATTAAAATAAGATTAATAAAAAATATGAGGCTAACCTTGCTGTTCCAATCCTCCTACGTATAAGAAATCTCACTTATAAATTTCTTAGAAGATGATTTCTTTTTAGTTGTGATCCACCATATATATGCAGGGGAAGAGTGTGATTCAAAATCATTTGTGATAGATCACGTCGAATTGAAGCACTTAAGAAACAAGGTGAGAACTTGAAAAGGGCGAGCTCCAAGTCCTAGAGGGGTGAGGGTGAATAAGACTATGCCAAATAAAAATAAAATGTGGAAAATAAACTCAAATAGTAGAAATCTAAAGCAATCTCAAATATATGAGTATTGAGAGGTTGATACAAATGTTATTCTAAGGACAACCTTACACCAAAAATCAGTGGCTTATGGTAGGACAACTTGATTTCTAGAACGATTGTGAGTATCTTAAACTCAAACTAATACAGAGGCAAAAAAAATAAACCTAGCTATTACAACATTCACCTCAAAAGCATAAAATAGATTATAACATTCACACACATAATCAAATACAATCATCCACCACAACTCCGAAAATTATAGTGGTTCGTGTGTGTATACCAATTGTTCGTAAACAACCACACAACTA
Organism: Magnolia changhungtana; assembly: GCA_030180095.1. NCBI lineage: Eukaryota > Viridiplantae > Streptophyta > Magnoliopsida > Magnoliales > Magnoliaceae > Magnolia > Magnolia changhungtana. The sequence continues at coordinate 1,966,285 of JASAUF010000462.1, read as the reverse complement.
CTCCACTCCCAATATCCATACCCATGGGATATTGGCTTTCACTAAAAAAGAAGGTTTTCCAAGGTTCACCTTAAAACCTTTACAGATGTGTTTTTCAATGGGACAACAATAAAAGAATCCCACGCTGAGATTTTCCTAGCTGATCTCAATCAAAACTACAAATAGAGACTTTCATGGCTGAATCTCACAAAATAAAAATACATAAAAATGAAATATAATACTTATCTGAAGAATGTTCTTCGATGTAGCTGGTAGAACTACTTCTTTGTAGATGATAATGTTCCATGTTCAATCTCACAGAAAAAGTGGTTCTAGGTCTAGATGAATTTTAAATTAAATCCAACCTTAGGCTACTTGGATTCAATTTCTTGGATCTCACAAAGGGTTAAATCAAAATCCCCTTTTAAAATAAAATAGAATGAAATTAGGAGATCAAGAAATTAAATAATCAAAAAGATATTAAAAATAAATTTTAAATACCTCATAATAGCTTCATAATAGTGGGGATTTATCTCTCAGAGTGGTGGCTTGAATTGGCTTGGAATGAATGAAAAATTCTGAGAAATGTCCACTATTTATATGTTGCAAATCGGTTCACTCGACTGGTCTTGGGTTTGGCTCAACTGGTCCTAGCCGAATGAAATTTCAAAATTTCTAGCGCGATCGGATAAAAGAGACCCTCAACTGGTCGAGTGGCCACTTCGATTGGTCGAGTGAATAAAAATTCCATTGCTGGACTTTAAGTCGAGTCCTGCTCGACTGGTCGAGCCAAACTCTACGACCGGTCGAGCAGGGTACTCGACTGGTCGAAGAACAAACAACTTTATCCATTTTTTTGAGTAAAAACCTGGACTGGTCGAGAAAGACCTTGGGTTGGTCGAGCCAGTGCTTGGACTAGTCGAACAAAGACTAGGACTAGTCGAAGCAAGGCCTAAATTAAGTACAATGACCCAAATTAAACATGCAATGTTAATGACTTAATCCTAAGGCCTTTTTAGGGTCATGTATACCTTAAATCTGAGTATTGAAATTGAACCATCAGTCGCTTCGGTAGATAGGACATTGTGAAGCACATGAAGCTTGACCTTGAACTTGTCATGAATTTGTGTCTTGAGACTTGAGCAAATGTACTTAAGCTTGTTCTTGTGACTTGAGCTTGAAGTAGTGTATTTGAGCTTGAATTTGAGACTTGATCTTGAGCTTTAACATAACCTTGAACTTTAAACTTGAAGATTGAAGTAATGATGCACTTGAGCTTGAGTACTTCGACTTGATGATCTTCAACTTGTTGTTGTAGTTGAACATGTGTACTTGTAGCACATATAACGTCGATGTAGATAACACCATGCTCATCTTCAAATGAAGGTGAACTTTCCATCAATTTGAACTTGAAGGTGAACTTTCCATCTATCAAAACAAGTCAACCATACTGAAGTGTTTTGGCACAACAAAATTTGACAACTCAAGGTGCTAGATTTACAACTTAGCACTTACATAATTGTGGGCTTATTCTAACACAGTTCATAAAGTCACGACACAGACATGCCCCGGATGCTACTACTGTCAAGCTCATTAAATGCAAACATGGCTTGTGGTGGCTGTGGTAAAGGCCACCATAGCACACCACAAGAGAGAGCATTGCATGAAACCTAAGAAAACTAGGATTTATTGTATGCCATCGTACATACACGTATATGTAGGCACGAGAAGAGAGAGAAACATCTCTTGGTAGGAGACGTGGAGACATCTCTTATAATGAGATGTCACTGACTCGACATTTAACACTCCCAATAACAGTTGTCTAAACGTCACCAACTGATATGTAATATCAAGCCCCAAAAAAGTCATGAACTAAGTAAACTTCTCCCTTACAATAGACTTTTTTTTTTTTACATTGCACCCAACACATACCACGCACGCCGTAGTGGGATTTTACCACCTATGGGTATCGAACCCAAGACCTTGTGTTGAAACTCCTCAGAGTCTACCATTGAGGTAAGGACTTAAACCCAAGCTGATGTAGAGCAGGTCGCAGACACTTTCATGTCCAAGATGGATCAAAGAAGGCCCGATCGGAGGCAGAAGTCATCGAGACCGTCAGAACCTTAAAACAGGCATATCTCATAAACTGGAATGAGTTACTCGATGTACCATATATGATTTTGGGGTAGGATGAGCTACTTTAGTTACAGGTTGCCCACGCCAAATTTGTGAGATTCCATCATATCGACGGTTAAATTCCATGTTTATTTTCGTTTTTACTATTTTTAGTAAGTTTTAGTTTGATTATAACTCTTCATCCATTGGGCTTTAGGAGTTGTGTCCAACATGAAAAGTGCTTAGAATAATTAGAAGAATAACATGGTTAAGCCACATAGGACACTTACTATAAAAAGTAAATTTACTATTTATAGTAAGTTACGAATTTAGGGAGTTTTAGTTATAGTTTAATTCCTAAACTTATTCCAAGTATTGCTATCCATATTTAAAGGGTTGTAGACTCATTTATTCGATCAATCAATTATTCAACAAGTGTCTTTCATATATCTTAGAATTATTTTTATTTTTCCTCGTGGATTCGAGAAGTCTCTATGAGGAGTTAAGAGAAGCTCCATGGATTCGGAGTAGTTATCCTTGAGGAAGATAGTGATCGACCTCATCACATTCATCCCTGCGTCAATTGGTATCAAAGCGAGGACTCCCCTCGAGTCAATGGCAAACAAAGAAGGTATGAAACAAAATCCTGTGGACGGTGATCCAGGGGTTCGTTATCTTTTGGACAAAATGGAAGTTTTCCACCGAGAGAGTCAGTTAACCATGCAAGGGTTGCAGGCAACTCTCAACCATATTGCGGATACGCTAGTTTTGCCTCGAGCTCAATGGTTCTCTACAGAAATTGAGCTTGAGGTAGAATTAGTGCATCCGTAATATGGTTGAGGGTTGCTTGCAGCCCTTGTATGGTTAACCGACTCTCTCGATGGAAAGCTTCCATTCTTTTCGAAAGATAACGAATCCTTGGATCACCGTCCATAGGTTTTTGTTTCATATCGTCGTTGTTTGCCATCAGCCCGAGAGGAGTCCTCGCTCTGATACCAATTGACGCAAGGATGAACGTGATAAGGTCGATCATCGTCTTCCTCAAGGATAACTACTTCGAATCCACAGAGCTTCTCTGGACTCTTCACAGAGACTTCTCAAATCCACGAGGAAAAATAGAAATAATTCTAAGATATATGAAAGAAACTTATTGAATAATTGATTAATCGAATAAATGAGTCTACAACCCTTTAAATAAGGATACCAAGACTTGGAATAAGTTTAGGAATTAAACTATAACTAAAACTCCCTAAAATTCGTAACTTACTATAAATCGTAAATTTACTTTTTTATAGTAAGTATCCGATGTGGCATAACCACGTTATTCTCCTAATTATTCTAAGAACTTTTCATGTTGGACACAACTCCTAAAGTCCAATGGATGAAGAGTTATAATCAAACTAAAACTTACTAAAAATAGTAAAAATGGAAATAAACATGGAATTTGACCGTCGATATGATGGAATCTCACAAATTTGGCATGGGTAACCCAGCATAGTCATGTCGGTTAGCTAAAGTAGCTTGTCCTACCCAAAAATTATGTATGTTACGTCGAGTAACTCATTCCGGTTTGCGAGATATGCCTGTTTTAAGATTCTGACGGTTTTGATGACTTCTGCCTCCGATCGGACCTTCTCTGATCCATCTTAGACATGAAAGTGTCCACGACCCACTCTACATCAGTTCCCTCCACTTCAAAGAACTCGTCCTCGAGTTCTCGTGCTGCTTTGGTTCTTGATACTCGGTTTGGTGCGCCACAACGATACCTGGATCAAAAGTTATAATCAATTTACGGTCCACCTTCTTTTGGTCCAACCATACTAGGAATGTATCTGTGACATGTTCTACATCACAAGCCTTACAATAGACTTACAATAGACTTTGTCAAAATATCTATTATATTTTCATCCATTTAGCCTTGAATGATATCAAACCCTTACAATAGACTTTGTCAAAATATCTATAATAGTTTCATTGGTGTAAATCTTCATTAAAGACACTGCATCTTCAAGAATAACTTCTTAAATATAATGATATCATATATGTATGCATTTGGACCTTGAATGGTTAGAGCTATACACGAACCGAGTCAGCTCGAGTAAGTCGCTCAGTTAAATCTCGACTCGACTAGGATTGAAAGTGGGTTCAGGCCGAGTCGAGCTAGTTTTTTAGTGTTATTAAAAGAAATAAAATTTGAGTCAAGTTCAAGCTGGACTGAGCTTGACTTGACTCAACTCGGTCTTAGGCTCGAACCCGACTCGGTTCGGATCAGTTCAACTGATTTGACTGTGTATATAAATACCCAGTTGCCCATAAACCCTAACCCTTTCATTTTGAATGCCCCCCTTGTCACTGTCGAGAGCCCGTCCAGACTCTGGAGCCCACCCAACCACTTTCTTTTTCCTCTCCTATCTCTCTACCGTCTGGCGAGCCGCTCTCCGATCTGACGAGCATCAAGCAACACCCCACCCATTTTCGACTGGATTTTCTTCTTCTCAGATCTGGCGAGCGACGAGCAGAGCATTTACGCACACACACACACACACACACACACTCTCTCTCTCTATATATATATATATATATGTATGTATGTGTATATATATATATATATATATATATATATATATTGTCAAGTGTCAATGGCTAACAGCGGCAGCTCGGTCGACCACTAGCCTTGTAGCCTATAGTCAATAACCCACTGTACAGTATATTATATATATTATATATACTACAAATGAAAAAAATCCAAGAAAAGCGTGAGCATCATTCCGCAGTACGACTTCGCGCACGGGAGGGCGTTCACAGTGTTAACAATCATTAAATCCAAATCTTTGCACTTATCATCAATTAATGTTGTATTTTTCAATATTTCATTCAACATCTTATGCAAGCCTTGATGAATAAGTAGATCCCATACCTTAATTTGTCATAAATTAAAATTATTCTTTCCATTAAGAATTTTCACCTCAAATTTTACATTCAACATCTTTGTAGCCATTGCATACCTTTAATAGCCAATTGATTACTAATCAACAGAATATGACTAAAAAAAACCACAAACTAACTAAAATAGATCTAAGGGTTTGATATCATTTGTTGTGTAGCTACACCTGTACATGTTCGATGCTAACTACACAAAATACTTTGTTGTCATTATCTCCATACCTTACCATAACCAATCAGGGGGAGTTACGTGCGATCTACACGGATATGCATGGTGAATCCAAAGATCTGCAGATATGTACAGAGGAGATTTCTCGGTAAGCGTAGCCAGGATGGTGTTGTGTGTTGCTTTAAAGGCCAATGGAGAGGAGGTTGTGCTATAGCGGTTATATGATAGGTGGCAAATGGAGAAGCAAATGAAGCAATGAACGTGGGAAGCATCTAGAGGAAAGTAATGGAAAATGATTATGAAAGCCGTTAGAACATGGGAAGAATTCAAACTGCTTGAATCAAAGCTATGAATAGAAGATGAATATAAGATGAAAACGAATCTCAACCAACCCAAACAAACCAAATCTATCTTTTAATTATCCTGTCGATTTACATTCCATAGTGTAATTCTTTATTTTCCTTGTTAAGCAAATTACATTTTTAGTGCAATCTTTACTTTCCAGGCTTGTTGTTTTACATTCCGCAGTGTAATCCGTAGTAGTAACCAAGTAGTTGATAATTTTAGTTGTAATATGTCTTCGAGCTCCCACGTTGGATTCAGTTCTTTAATTGGGAAGGTCTTCCTTAACTGTCCATCGTGACCGACTAGAAGGATCTCTTTTCCATTTCATTTTGATATGTATTGAAAAGTCTTTTCATATGGAAGGCAAAGATGCAACCCATCATCAGACGACGAACCCCGCTCTTTAAATATCGCCTGATCTGATTTTACATATTGAGCGAGTGGCTGAATAGGTAATTGATCTCTTTTTAGATCTCGGTCATACGCTACATGTCTACCTATTTTGAGGATTGGGGTCACTGTTGTTCGGTTTGAATTGAAGCTGCCATTTCAATTCTGGCACACCTGCACACCCAGTGTAGAAAACAACGCCCAAACAAAAACCATAAAAGGAAAGATCAAAATAAAAGGCCAAAAGACTAAACTAAAAGTAAGAGATACGAGCCATAAAGATTCATGTTGTTTGATAATGATGCAGAGTGGGTCGCGGATACTTTCATGGCCAAGATGGATCAGAAAAGGCTCGGTCAATGACATAAGTGGTTTGGATTGTTAGAACTTGAAATGGACATATTTCGCAAACCAGCATGAGCTATCAGACGTACCATATATGATTTTGGGGTAGGACGGGCTACATTAGCCAGCCAACCTTGCTATGGCGGGCAGTAACGCCGAATTTATGAAATACCATCAAATCGATAGTCAAATTCATGTTTTAATTTCGTTTTTACTATTTATAGTAAGTTTTAGTTTGAGTATATTTCTTCATCCATTAGGCTTTAAGAGTTGCGCCCAACACGAAAAGTGCTTAGAATAATTAGGAGAATAGCATGGTTGAGCCGAATAGGATACTTACTATTTTTGGCCAAAAACCACGAGGTCTAGTGGAAGTCACAACCATTTATAAATAGTAAGTTTACTATTTATAATAAGTCACAATTTATAGGATTTTTAGTTATAATATGATTCTAAAACTTCTCCCTAGGGTTCGTAGCTTTATTTAAAGAGTTGTAAAATCATTTTTCATCATCAATAAAATTATTTCAAATATTTTAGAATTATTTCTATTTTCTTTTCCTTGTGGATTTGAGGTTTCTCTATAAGGAGTTCAGAGAAGTTCTGTGGATTCGGAACAGTTATCCCCCTGAGGAAGAAGGTGCTCAATCTCATGTCCTTCCCTGCGTTAGTTTATTATCAGAGCAAGGCTTTTCCTCAGATTTATGTCTTCTAACGACGGGTCCGGCAACAATCTCATGGATGGTGCTCCATGGAATCATCTTTTAACCTCGATAGTTTTCGAAGCAGCACAGTGAGAGCATCAGTAAGTCATGCAAGGGCTTCATGTTACCATCTATCGCATGATGGATCGCATAATGGAGGCCCTAAAGCATCTCCGTGTTCCTAGCGGCAATCTGCCACCAATAATTGCTGAAACTCATAATCAGGCTGATCCAAGATGTTACCCACGGTGAACCAATGGGCCATTCCTGAGGAAGGAGAATCCAGTGACAAGGAGGTCGATAACATGATCCTCCAACATCCCAGACAAGGTGGTGATCGAGCAGATTGGTCAGATCGAGATTTCAGGATGAGGGTCGATATCCCTAGTTTCAATGGCCAACTTTGCATTGTGGATTTCATCGATTCGCTTTCTGAAGTTGAGCGATTCTTCAACTATATGGAAATCCCTGAAATGAAGAAGGTCAAACTTATGGCCTACAAGTTAAAGGGCAGAGCTTCAGCTTGGTGAGAGTAACTACAACTTGCACGGGCGAGATAAACGAAAGCACCAATTCACATAAGGCAGCAAATGAAGCATCTACTATGCGCACCGTTTCTCCCTAGCGACTACGATCATGTACTATTTAAACAATACCAAAATTGTCGGCAGGGTAGTTGATTGATTAGAGATTATGCAGAAGAATTCTACCTCTTGGCAGCACGTAACGATTTGGTCGAGACTGAATTGCAACAAGTCACCCAATTCAACGGTGGATTGCGTATGACGATCCATGATCGGGTTCAGATGTTGTTTTTTTGGACGATGAATGATACAATTAAGTTGGTTACCCAAGCAGAAGCCCATCTTGAATGTCCCAACACACGAACCTATCCTGCCACTAAGGTCGCTGTGGTGGGTTTGCCCCTAGGAGCTCTATAGTTCTGAGAGAAGGAGCCCGTAGGAGCATACACTCAACCTCCTATACCCATGAACCAAGATCAGGGAAGCGGGCAAGCTAGGCTCCAAAGGAGTGTATCGACTGATACTAGTCCAAACAGGATCTCGAACCCCTATGCTTGGCTAAGACCTGACAATTGTTTTCGTTGTGGCCAACCGGGTCACCTATCAGATACTTGTCCCGAATGATAAGTGGTGAACCTCTCCATCAATGATGGTAGTGTTGAAAACGTCGATGAAGATCCAGATGTTGAGGAACTGGAACACGCTGCATAAGACGAGGCGGATGAGATAGGTTGGATTCGGCAGGATCATGGCGAGTCGTTCGTCGTGAAGTGACTATTGTATGCGCCAAGGAAAGAGGTAAAGTCACAATAATATAACATCTTCCGAATTAGGTGTACGATGAATCAAAAAGTCTACAATGTGATCATTGACAGTGGGAGCAACGAGAACATCATCTATAGGGTAATGGTAGAAAAATTGTAATTAAAAACGGAGGGTCATCCCTCCCCATATACAATTGGTTGGATCAAGAAGGTTACCGAGATGAAGGTAACTAAACAATGCACTGTATCCTTTTCAATTGGCAAACATTATAAAGACGAAGTAGTATGTGATGTACTTAACATGGAGGCATGTCACATACTACTCAGTCAACCATGGTAATCCGACCGTGGAGCCACTCATAAAAGGTGAGATAATGGGTATATTTTCGTCAAGGATGGCTGAAAAACCATATTAGCCCCTATGGATCCAGAGGGGCCACCCGAAACTTTTAAAGTAGATGATCGTTTTCTCTTAACCATACGGGACTTTGTGGAGGAATCCAAAGAAATAGGACATGTCTATGCCCTAATTGTAAAGGGGAAATAACTTAATCTCAACATCATCCTTGAGAAATTAAAACTCCTGTTATATGAGTTTAAAGAAATTTGGCCGATGACCTTCCCGATGAATTGCCTCCCATGTGAGATATCCAACACCATATCAACCTTGTCCTTGGGTCCAACTTACCAAATTGTCCTTACTATCGGATGCGTCTGAAGGAGTGCGAAATTTTGTAGGGACAAGTGGAGGAACTAATCCATAAGGGTCTTATTCGAGAAAGCGTAAGCCCGTGTACTATATCGGTTCTATTAACTCCTAAGAGATATGGAAGTTGGCGCATGTGTGTCAACAACTGGGCCATCAACAAAATCACCATAAAATACAAGTTTCTCATACCATGGTTAGACGATATATTGGACATGCTTGAGGAAGCAAAATTATTATCTAAATTTAACCTAAGGAGCGGCTACCATCAGATTCGAATACAGCCGGGTGATGAATGGAAGACAACTTTTAAGACCAAGGGTTGTATGAATGGATGGTCATGCCTTTCGGTCTCTCGAATGCGCCTAGCACATTCATGAGGTTGATGAACCAAGTTCTGAAACCATTTATTGGGCGGTTCGTTGTGGTTTATTTTGATGATATTTTAATATACAGTCAGGACGAAGCAATCCATGTGGAACACCTTAAGAAGGTCCTTCAAGTGCTCATTGAAAATAAAATGTATCTCAATTTAAAAAAGTGCAGCTTCTTGACTAATAACCTATTGTTTTTGGGCTTTGTCGTGACATCCACGACATTCGAGTGGACGAGGAAAAAGTAAAAGCCATCAGGGAATGGCTGGTCCCAATAAACATCCATGAGGTATGAAGTTTTCATGGATTAGTGACATTCTATCGTCAGTTCATGAAATTTTTTAGCACAATTGTATCTCAAATTACATATTACGTGAAAAGGGACAATTTTAGTGGATTGACTAAGCCGACAGAAGCTTTGCTGAAATTAAATACAGGTTGTCCACAACCCCGATTCTTGTACTTCCTAACTTCGACAAACTATTCGAAGTTGAATGTGATGTAACATATGTCGGGATTAGGGGTCTTGTCATAGGAAGGTCGGCTGGTAGCCTTATACTGTGAAAAGCTTAGCGATGCACAAAAATATGGTCTACATATGAGATCAAATTGTAAGCAGTGGTCTAGGCACTACGACATTGATAACATTACTTGATTCAAATGGAGTTCATTCTTTATACAGACCATTAAGCTCTCACATTCATTAATATTCAAGTTAACAAGAATCGTGTGCATACTAGATGGATTTTGTTTTGGTACGAATTTATGTTTGTACTGAAACATAAGTCTGGGCAGCAAACCAAAGTGGTTGATGCACTGAGCTGCCGTGCAACTTTGTTAGTCACTATCGGCAATGAGGTTTTCGGGTTTGAGCGCCTCAAGGATATATATGCCGCCATTGACGACTTCATGGATACATGAGTTAGATGCCGGAAGGTCATCCTAATGACCTACATATGTAAAACGGGTTCCTTTTCAACGAAAATCGATTGTGCATTCCAAAAAGCTCGCTGAGGGAACAGGTCATCAAAGAGCTACTTGGAGGTGGCCTTAGTGGACACCTCGGACGGGATGAGACATGAACTCTTATTGAAGAATGGTACTACTAGCCACAATTAGTACGTGACGTAGGTAGAGCGATGCAATGTTGTCATGTCTGTCAGGTCTCCAAGGGGTAGTCTCAGAATATGGGTCTTCACACCCCGTTAACTGTACTTGACGGCCTTTGGGAGGAATTATTTATGGATTTTGTGTTAGGTCTCCCATAAACATAATGTGGCATAGATTCGTTGTTCATGGTGGTAAATCGTTTCTTAAAGATGACACACTTCATCTCATGCAAGATGACCCTTGATGCAACACACATGGCAAACCTATTCATACATGGCAAATCTATTCTTCGGTGAGGTCATGCGACTACACGGGGTTCCCAAGACTATCACTTCTGACCGCAATACGAAGTTCGTTAGCTACTTCTGACAAACTTTGTGGAATCGATTCGGTACATAGATTCAGTTTAGTAGTGCCTACCACCCACAGACCGATGGACAAACTGAGGTTGTGAATCGCACATTGGGAAACCTCGTTTTATGTATTTCAGGGAAAAAACCGAAGCAGTGAGATTTGGCCTTATCTCAAGCGGAGTTCGCATTCGACAACATAGTGAACTGCTCAACAGGAAAATCTCCGTTCCAGGTTATTTACTGTCGAGTGCCTCGCCACACACTTGACTTAGCCCCCTTACTCAGTCTTCCAAATATAAACATTGCAACAGAACATATAGTAGACAGGATCATGGGCATTCATGCTGAGGTGTAAGACAAGTTACATTCCTCGAACGAGAAGTACACAAGGAGTAAGAAAACAAGCATCGGTGACAAAAGGTATTCAAGGTGGGTGACCAAGTTATGGTCCATCTACGCAAGGGGAGATTTCTTACCAAGACGTATAATAAGAATATTGGACCGGTATCAATCCTTTGAAAGATCAATGACAATGCTTACGTTGTTGATCTTCTGGACAACATGGAGATCTCGTGAACTTTTAACGTTGCGGACCTGACCGAGTATCACGAACCAAAGCAGGGCGAGAACTCGAGGACGAGTTCTTTTGAAGTGGAGGGGATTGACATAAAGCGGGTCGCGGACACTTTTATGGCCAAGATGGATAAGAAAAGGCCCGGTTGACGACAGAAGTGATCCGGACCGTCAAAACTTAAAACAGACGAATCTCACAAACCGGAATGAGCTGTCAGACGTACCATATAAGATTTTGGGGTAGGACGAGATACTTTAGCCGCCCAACCTAGCTATGCTGGGTTGCGCATGCATAGTAAGTTTTAGTTTGAGTATAACTCTTCATCCGTTGGGCTTTAAGAGTTGTGCCCAACATGAAAAGTGCTTAGAATAATTAGGAAAAATACCATGGTTGAGCCAAATAGGACACTTACTATTTTTGGCCAAAAACCATGAGGTCTAGTGGAAATCACGACCGTCTATAAATAGTATGTTTACTATTTATACTATTTATAGTAAGTTGTGATTTATAGGAGTTTTAGTTATAGTATGATTCCGAAACCTCTCCCTAGGGTTCGTAGCCTTATTTAAAGAGTTGTAAACTCATTTTTCATCATCAATAAAATTATTTTGAATATATTAGAATTATTTCTATTTTCTTTTCCACGTACATTCAAGGTTTCTCTATGAGGAGTCCAGAGAAGTTCCATGGATTCGGAATAATTATCCGCCTGAAGAAGACGGTCCTTCCCTGTGTCGGATAATATCCTTGTTTCCTTATAACAATAACATGAAGTTTTTTTCTTAACTAAAATAGCATAAATTATAAATACAAAACATACTCTGCCCTTCCACTCTTTCATAAGAAATCTCTGCTGTGAAGCATAACATGAAAGAAAGCATTGCATCATGCCTGAAGAAATTAAGCTTTACCGTACATCACCATACGTACTCAGGGTGGGGGCTCTCTTGGTAGGAGAGATGAAGACGTCTCCTACCATAAGACGTCACCGCCTCAGCAGTGCCATGTGAGCAGATGCAGACGTCTCCTACCATAAGACGTCACCGCCTCAGCAGTGCCATGTGAGCATTCTCCTGGACCACTAATCAGTCGGTCCACTCCACTCATCGAGTGGGTGACACGTCATAGTACATGAAGCATCATTTTCTTTCTATCAATTATTAATTCCCACTAAATTGTGGTAGGTCTAATGAATGGACCAATCTGAATTCTTTCACAATGGCGTGCCTCACTTGATGGGTGGCCTGGATCAAGCAAACATGTCACATGCATGCTTACATTCCTTGAGGTGAAACATATATAGATCCGCGTCGTGACACGAATAATCATCTCCCATTCTTTTGCTTGTTTTTGTTTTTTCTTGTCAAGGCAATGAATCTAATGGTCGCATCACCATCTGATTGCAACCTTGGTTCTTGTTTATATGCTAACAGAGTCGTAGTCCATGTCACTTTTTCATGATAAAGAAAACTACAAGGCCCCATGCAAAGAGATGAATGACATATGAAAAGGAACAAAAGTAAAATATTAGACGTAACAATGATGACATGTTCCCACATTACTCAAGTCCTAAGCATGATGAATGGCCCATAATTATCCCACCATTATATATTATACTCTTTACCAATTTCATATACATGCTAGTGTGGTGCATGAAAGCTCGATTGGATCTTTCCTAGTAATTTAGAAACTCAGAAAGGTCGACTAGATATGAAATCAGCCTAGTGCCATGAAAGAATAAGGCATCATGCAAAGAGAAGAATGACAAAAAGGACAAAAGCCAAAGATTAGACTTAACAATAATGACATGTTCCCACATTACTCAAGTCCTAAGCATGATGAATGGCCCATAATTATCCCATCATTATATAGTATACTCTTTACCAATTTCATATACATGCTAGTGTGGTGAATGGATGCTGGATTGGATCTTTCTTAGTTTAGCAAAGACAACCAGATATGAAATCATGCACCTAAGTAGGGGTGTACATCGTCGAGTCGAGTTGGCCTCAGTTCGACTCGGCTCGGCCATTGGTTGACCTCAGCTCGACTTGGCTCGGCCATTGGTTGACCTCAGCTCGAACTCGGTTCGGCTCGGTCCTCGAGCCTGACTGGCCAGCTTGGCTCGCTTCGGTCAGCAGCTTGGGCCAGCTTAGGCCAAGTTCGAGCCAAGATCGAGCCGAGTTCACCATTGAGGCATTTCCACAAACACCTGGACTGCACTTTCAAGAAATCAAGAAATCTGACCTCTTTGTTTGTGCTGCCACCCCATCAAGGTAATAGAAAGAAAGAAAAAAAAAAAAAAAAACACTTGGTGTTTCATGGTTGTTGTGATATGTCATCCATCCATCCACCATATCTATCTCGAGTTGTTGTACTTGAGAACTCATAGTTGAGACTTAATATATTTGAGAACTCTAGGACATATTGTATTTGAGAACTCATCTATCCACCATATTTGTCCTCGAGTTATTGTGGTATGTACATACCTTCCTTACCACTAGCCACACTTCATTGAGTCATTTTATCAAACACTTGGTGAGCAACATCAATGGCAAAGTAACCGAGTCACCGAACTGATTAGATCCGAGTTCGATTTGAGCTGGATTTGATTCGAGTCGAGTCGAGTTGGGGCTTGCTCGAACTCAGATCGAACTCATTTTCGAGCTCAAAAAATCAGCTCAACTTGGCTCGAACTCAACTTCGAACCGAATCGAATTGAGTTTTTTTGAGTCGAGTCGAGCGAGCTAACCAAGCTAGCTCGGTTCGTGTATACTCCTACACCCAAGTGCCATGAAAGACTAACGTGTGTCCCTGGAAGTGAGTTGCTACTTTAATGCTAGGTTACCACGAGAAGTAAGCAAGAGTTTATGCCTCATGCGCAATAGGTAAAATTGCTAGTATAAGAAAATATGATTTGTCTTGTCACATGAAATATAGAAACATTAATAATTAATGATATAGATTTAGTAAATTAAGTAAAATGAAGAAGAGTTAATATAACTTATGTTTAGAAAATCAAGGGAGCTAAAGTTTTAAGGGGCTATTTCATTTTCCAAGTCCCTTATAAATGGGTTGTCAATGGGTAATAATTACTTCTTCGAGTAATTAGGGCATTGTTCCAATGCTAGATTTGTCCTCTACTTTTTTATTGCTAAAAAGGAGGGCTATGTGAAATATATGTGAGACCTACCATGATGTATGTGACTTATCTACACTATCCATCTATGCCAGCATTTAGGGCATTTAAAAAAAAAAAAAAAGAGGAAGATCCAAGGCTTAAATGGACCACACCATAAGAAAAAGGAAATTGAACACCTACCATTAAAAACTCCTTGCAGTCACTATTTCCTTTGGTGTGGGCCCCTAAGTGTTGGATCTGTCTCATTTTTCTGCTTATGCCTAAACTGTTCTACTAAAAGAGATGAATAGAGTGTGTATATATATATATATATATATATATATATATATATATATATATATATATATATATATATATATATATATATATATGTCACCGTGCCCGTCACACATTTAAACAAGTCCTGTACCGGTTTTCCAAGCAAAAATACACTTTTCTTTTCACACCGGATGAAAAAGTAATAATTAATTAATTACATGCTATTTAGGGTAGATTTGAAAAATCAAACGGGCCTACAAGAGTTTTTAACAAATTACTGTCTCATTAAAGTGGTACCTATTTAAATTAAGTTTTCTTTAAGCCACTTCATTAATGAAGTTAATTGTTATAAAATGTGTTTTTGTTAATTTATTTAAATTCTGTCAGGTTATATTTTATTGTTGATAAATGACAGGAAAAAACAAGATAGAGAGGGAAAAGAAAACAAAAACTCCTTTCATTCGCCGTACCAGACTGTCAAGTCATGGTCAAAAGTGTAACGTGACGTAACCTCAACCTCAAATTCAGTGAACCTTTAAGAGTCGGAAGCGGATCGGCTGGTGTACCACACAGCATACATGTCCTGCGAAGACGAGCAAGTACGCTCCTCGAACTCGGAGATGTACGATCGGTTCAAAGCATATCGAAGTTTTATCCATCTACAGTGATGTATTTATTATATCATACTGTTCATCTAATTTTAGAGATCATTTTAGAGCATTATGCAAATAAATAAGTCATATCCAAAGATCATCTGAACCACACAATGAGTAGCAGTGGAGATAATGATTTTCACTGTTAAAAACTTTGTAGGGCCCACAATAATTTTTATTTTTCATCTAATCTTTTCATAAGGTCACAAAGACCTGAATGAGGAGGAAAAACAAATTTCATATTGATCCAAAACTTCTGTGACCCCAACAAAGGTTTTAATGGTAGACATTCAATTTCCCACAGCTTTTTTACAGTGTGGTCCACTTGATAGTTAGATCTGTCTCATTTTTCTTCTCAAGCCTTAATATAAGCTAGCCAAATAGATGGACGGTTTAGATATAACACAAACCTCCAACCATAAAACTTACCGACATAAATAGAGCAGCTATATAACTGGTGTGAGGTACACCAACCAATCTGCTTCCAAGTCATCCAAATTATAATCCTTTTGGCGTGTATACTTTTAAACCGTTCGTGTCTTGATTACCAACCGGATGGTCAGGACTCTCTTTCATGAGCCATGCTTTTGGGTTCCCCTGCACTCGTTGTAGTCCCGTGGTTTAACCTGTCTGGATATATATATATATATATATATATATATATATATATATATATATATATATATATATATATATAGCCTGTTTGAACGAGAGGTAACGGGTTTTAGCACCCATTGTCGTGAAATCCAACGTGTGAGTGCGTGGATAAAAAATAAATAAATCTGGCCAGTTTGATACGTAAAGCTAGTATTGTCTCGTAGTCTACCAGAGTATCTTAAGTTGTCTTTTGCATTCTTTTTGTACCAAAATCAAACTATCTATGTGATTTATTGAGAGCTCGACGAGGTTGATCACCATCGTCCTAAAGAGGATAACTACTCTAAATTTATGGAACCTTGGACTTTTAAAAAATTTAAAAATTTATTGGTAGGTAATAAAAACGAATTTACCCTTTAAATAGTGATACCAAACTTTGGAAGAAATTTCAGAATTAAACTAGAACTCAAACTTCCTAAAATTTCTAACTTATACTATAAATAGTAAATTTACTAAGTGTCATATTTAGCTTAACCACGTTTTTCTCCTATTTTTTCTAAGCACTTTTCATGTTGAACACAACTCCTAGAGCTCAAAGGATGAAGAGTTATAATCAAACTAAAACTTACTATAAATAGTAAAAACATAAATAAAATAGATTTTCAACCGTTGATATGATGAAATCTCGCAAATTCGGCATGGGCAACCCGGTTATACCGGGTTGGTTGGCTAAAGTAGCTTCTCCTACCCCAAAATCATATATGGTATGTCGAGTAACTCATTCTAGTTTGCGAGATATGCCTATTGTAAGGTTCTGACGATCCGGATCACCTCTGCCTCCGATCGAGTCTTCTCTGATCCATTCTAGACATGAAAGCGTCGGCAAACAAGGGCATCTCATTCAACGTCTAGTACACCTTACCTTCTCCACTGCGAATGAAATGGGGACGGCAGATCTTGACCACCCATCTAGTGGTTGCCATAATGGATGACCTAGGTCTCAAAATTACTTCAAATGGACAGTCTAGACATCACATCCCCAGATTCTTCCAATACAACCCAACCACAGTGATTAGAATGTTGGGCCATCGTAGTGGGACCCACTAGATGGGCCGTACTAATCCAATGTAGCCTAGCCACGCACAGGGCACCAACAAGGGTGGAGAGGGGGTTCAGTATAAAAGAATATACTGAATCACTATTGCCACGCGCTCTCTTCAAATGAAATGAACCAGGTCCCTCCCTATCATCAGTGCAAATATCTATATAAATTTAAGAGAATTTCACAAAAACCAATAATAAAAAAAACCTGCTTATTGGGATTCAGGTGGGCCAAACACAAGAAAAAGTTAAGAGAGAGCCGTACACCATTGGTCCCTACTCATGGTTCAATGGTAGACTTGGGTGAGTTTCAACATTGAAGTCATGGGTTCAAGTGCCAATAATAATTACCTGAATAGTGTAATTACACAAAATCCACGACAACCATTATGTGAGACATAGGCTTAGGCCAAAACATCAAGTAATAATCACCTAAATTAATAAGGTAGGTTATTGAAAACCCATCAGAGAAAGATGCCTATGAAAGTAGGTACTATTTTGGTCTTGAGAGTTATCTTATACTCTAGCATAGCATGTGGCATTAACGCACTGACACTTACAAATTGTACACGTGGTTAAATCTCTTAGGAAAGCCACGAAGCAAACTCCAAATTCAAATCAAATAGTTGAAAGATAAACACAAACAAGCAATAACAAATGCAAAGAACACGTAAGTTTTTATGTGGAAAAATCCTCACAGGAAAAAACCACAACATAAAGTGACAACAAATCACTATGAATAAAGAAAATACAAGCAACTGATACACTTATAATGTCAGAAAACTCTCGTTTTCTATTCTCTAAATCCTAGAAACCTTTAAGCCCCGGAATCACCCTAATCCTGCAATTACTCTCATATATATTGCATAACACCCACAATAGAATATTGTTCGTGCAATTACACAAAATTGGATATGTCGTCAATTGAAGCATCAATCGATTAACACCAATTGAGCAATTCTCGATCGATCGAGCCAGCATGTTCAAGCGATCAACTATGCCCAAAAGTGTCTAGAGATTTTAGAGGCATTTTTCGAAAATTGTTGATCGATCGATTTGGGAGTTTGATTGATCAAGACTATTTAAAACTGTCCAGAGACTAATCTTGATCGACCAGGTTGGTCAATCGATCAAACCCCCATTGCATGTACAGATTTAAGATATCTCATAATAATCTCCACCATGGCTTCAATCTTCATTCATGAACCACAACTCCAAGTTCCATCTCTCTTCATCCCCCTCATAGCCTAACCATCATCATCACTTTTCATATACACTCCGTCTTCATCAACCTTTCGTCAAACCTAGAGAAGTGGAATAGAATAAGAACTTTTCTGTCAGAACCACTTTTGTAGGCATATCCACCGGATTGACACTCGTATGGATATTTTCAAGAGTCACATCGCCTTTCTCAAGCACCTGTCAGATAAAATAATGACAAACATAAATATGTTTAGTACGAGAATGGTAAACCAAATTCTTCACCAAATTGATCATGCTTTCGCTGTCACAATTAATCGGCATGGCCTCCTTGAAAGCTTCCATCACCTCTATATACTCAACTTTTGTCGTGGAAAAGGCAACCACATACACTAAACATTCAACATCCAACTAATTGCTCCACCCGCTAATACAAATAAGTAACAGAAAGTCGACCTCCTGTTATTCACTTTCCCTACGTAATCTGAACCACATATCCTACCAACTTCCCCTCTAATTTTTAAAATGTCAAGACGTAGTCCGATGTACCTCCTAGATAATGAAGTAGCCATTTTGCTACCTTCAAATGTTGTTTGCCGGGGTTTGACATATATCTACCCACAACACTGACTGCATGTAAAATATCTAATCTCATAGATACCATGGCATACATCGAACTTCCAACCATGCTCAAATAAGGCACATGAGACATTACCTACTTTTCTTCATATGTAATATGACATTGCTCTGAAGAAAGCTTAAACTAAGTAACGCCGGCATGGGGTATGATAACTGACTTAGACTTGTTCATCTCAAACTTTACAAGTACCTTCTCAAGCTACTCCACCTGAGATAAATATAATCTGCTCCTCTCCCTATCTTTGTATATGTTTATGCCAAGAATCTTCTTTGCTACCCCAAAATCTTTCATTTCGAATGTCCTTAATGGCTGAGTCTTTAATATATTAATCTTAGACATGCTTTGATTGGCGATATGTATGTCATTGACATATAATACCAATAGAATGAATCTTCCATTACTTAGTGTCTTAAAGTATACACAATGATCATATTTGTAAGGCCCGTATCCTAGTCCGTACCATTCCATAGACTCTCGCGATCCTCCTCGATGAATTTCAGCAACCTGCAATCTGTAGACAGCATTCGCGCACGATCTTAAGTCTTATATTGTAGATCTGAGTCGGTTCGACTCGAAACCTGTATCCTAGCGACTGCACCGTCACCGCAGTTTTAATACCGCGTTTTGCGCGCTGATGCGATACCTAGGCTAGGAGTTGTAGGCCTGCGTTTATTTCAAGAAAAATGCTGCGCATTGCCAATTCTAAGAGAATCTCTACAACCCATCACATTAATCAATCAATCATAAGTCAAGTATACAACTCATCCCTCTCTTACCAACAAGGCATGACCCCCATCTCACTCCCATTCCCAAAGCTAACTCTCTCTCTCTCTCTCTCTCCACCCATCCCTTTCTTACAACATCCATTCCTCCCATCTCATCTCTCTTACAACACCCTCTCCTCTCTCATTCTCTCCACCATTTCCCAAGCTTCCATGAGAGAAAAATTCTAAGGAGAGAAAGCTTCGTGTATGGCCCACTTCCTACCCCCTCATCTCACCATCCAACCCTTCAAACTTCATCATCTACCCTTAAAGAATTAGCTTAGGAGCCAAGGAGTCTAAGGAGCTAAAGAAGAAGGCCAATTGGTGGGTGATTTGTAGGTTAGATTTTATTTTTGATGATGGACTAAGTGGGGCCTACTGATTGATGATATGGATCCTATTTGAGACCCATCTTGATGTATATATTGAAATCTTAGAGGGACCCATAGTGGCGAGGCCCCTTCATCATGCTGTTCCTTTCTCTCTCTCTCTCTCTCTCTCTCTCTCTCTCCCTCTCCCTCTCCCTCTTTCTTCCCTAATTTTATGGCCCGCTTATGATGTATGTATTTTATGGTCACACCGTCCATCTTTGGGCCTACCATGATGGACACGTTCCTTCCTAACCATCTAGATGTGGGCTTGAACGAAGGAGAACACAAATATCAGTTTGATTCATCAGGTGGGCCACGTTGATGTGGACCCCACCTTGATGCATGATGCATACAAACCGTTCATCCATAGAACCCCTGATGGGGTATGCTGTCCAGGCTATCCAGGGCCTGGACGCTGGAGTTGTTGCAAAAAAAATATATAATATATTACATGTTTATATATGATATATACATGCGGTGGGCCCCATGTGGGACCCACCTGTCTGGTATCAGATTGGCTGGAGTACCTTCACCAGCAGCAATACATCTGTTATATTGACGACTAATCATGAGGTATGTGTTAAATCCACACCGTCCAACCATTTGTAGGGAGTGTTTTATGGTATTACAAAGAGAAGGAGATAGATCTAAATTTCAAGTGGGACCCACCCTGCACGTGTGGGTGGGGCCTACCTTGATATTTGTGTTTCATCCACACCGTCCATGGTTGGGACGGTGGGACTCCACCGTGAGGTGTCTGTACATCCAAACCGTCCATCCACATGGGATTTCACCATGTCGAATGTATTTAATCCACTTCGTCCATCCGTGCAAGGCCCACCTTGGTGACACATGTGGTCACTGGATCTGGGGCCCACTTGGACGATGTCTTTGCCTCCAAAGACGTGGGGCCCAAAGATGCTTTGATTGGGCGGTGTATCTTGACACCACCATTTGTATAAATTGTATTTCAGTTAGCAAGTTCTATGGGATCACTATGATGTTTGTGATGCTCCTCACCGTCCAGATGGCTGGACAGTGGGCCACACTGTAATGTATATGTTAGATCTAACCGTCTATCAGGTGGACCACACTGCAAAAATTAGTGAAGACTGAACGTCCACCATTGAAGCTATTTGGTGGTCACAGAAGTTCTGGATCAAAATGATATTTGTTTTTCCTTTTAAGCCAGGTCTTTATGACCATATGAATAGATTGGATGGAAAATAAATGCTATGGTGGGCCCTATGGAGTTTCAATAGTAGAAATCATTATCTCCACTACCATTTATGGTTCGGTCCAGATGATCTTCCGATATGATTCATTTTTTTGGGTAACACTCTAAAATGATCTGTTAAATTGATGAATGGTATAGATGGTGCGGCCCATGTGACGTGACCCACCTTGATGTATTTGTGGCCCATCCGTGGGGCCCACCTTAATGTATTTGTGGCCCATCTATGAGGCCCACCCTGAAGTATTTGTGGCCCATCCATTAAGGCCCACCTTAATGTGTGCATATTGGACCCGTATGAGAGGCCCATTTTGATGTATATGAGGCCCATGTACTGCGGCCCACTTGAAGTATAAGAGGCCCATTGTTATGGCCTATTGCGATGTATATAAGGCCTATGAGATGTGGCCCATTGTGATGTATATGCGGCCTGTAATTGAGGCTCATTGTGATGTATATGCGGCTCGTATTTGAGGCCCATTATGATGTATATACAGCCCGTGTAATGAGGCCCAACGTGATGTATTCGAGGCCCATGAGTGTGGCCCAATGCAATGTATATGAGGCCCAAGTACGAGGCCCATGAGTGTGGCCCAATGCGATGTACATGAGGTCCTTGTATGAGGCCTATTGTGATATGTATTAGGCACATGTGATGCAGCCCATTGTGATGTATTTGAGGCCCATGTGAGGCTCATTATGATGTGTATTAGGCCCTTATGTGAGGCCATGGACCCATTATATGTTAGGCTCAATGTGAGCCACTCCTTGGGAGCAATGTTGGTTAAATGTCTACCTTGATGGGTAATGATAGTTAAATGTCCACATTGTGACCTTTCCTTAGGCCTTTGTTAGGGCTATTCTCATCATTCTCTAAGTGGGTTGACCCTAATCATTGGGCCCTATTAATGTTCGTATGACCCACCTATTCATATTGAAAGTGCCCAAGTTTGTTAATTAGCGTGAGTGTTGAGTTAGTAAGATAAGTGAGCCCCATAGGAAGATCATTCAAGCGTCTGCCTCAATTGGATGTGGCTTCAGATCTCTACAAAGGTAAACTTAACCTCACATCCCATGTCCCAAAACACCATGTATATAAAACCCTTAAAATAGTTAGAACAACATAGGGTTTAAGGAGTGAAAACTATTTTTTGCAAAATCAGGAAAATCTATAAGTTTTCAGCCTTCGTCGATTTATCAATAGTGCTTCGATAAAATCAGACTCTGTTATTGATGTCCTCAAAACTCACTCAATGTTATCGAAAAGAGGACTTCAGATGTCTAACAGCCAAAATAAATCTTGGACTGAATTCTTGATGAATCGATGACAGGCTCGATATCATCGACTTTTGAATCTCGAGTTCATCGAAACGGCTCGATAAAATCGACAACTGGTCAGTTTGTGTCGAGTAAGCAGTTAAGGAAAATCATGTGATTTTCGATATCTCATAGAGAACCTCGATATCTTCAAATTTCAAATCTCGATGATATCGATGGACCTTCGATGATATCGGATTGGAACACAAAACTATCCAGCAAGCTTTCAGGTAAATTCTTTTAAATGTTTGAGGTGTCGAGAATCACTCGATGATATTGATATTAAAGCTCGATCATATCGAGACCAGGTCGATGTCATTGAATTGGGACATAAAACTGTCCAGCAAGTTTATAGGAAAATTCCTTGAAAAGATCGATGAATTGAAACTGGTATCGATATCATCGATATTCAAAACCAGATAATATCGAGGGATGCTCGATCATATCGATGCCTGTTCAGTTCCAAAGGCAAGTCTGCTCTCAGGTTTTCAAATGTCGAGGAATCTAACCGTGGATTGATAGAATCGGAATTCGAAATTCGACGACATCGAAGCATCATCGATATCCTCGATCAGTTGGCAAAAAGGTTCAAAGTGTTTGACAGATTGAGTTTGTGTTATTGAGCGGCCATTCGACGTTATCGAGAGTATACGCTCGATGATATCGAATTCTGTCAAAAAATATGACTGTTTTATTTCCGTTGGAACTTTTTGCCTATTTAATGAGAGCTTGCCTGAGGTTGCTTGTAGAGAAAATAGATAGAGCTTTTGAGTGTTCAGATCACCTACCCTAAGCCCTTTTCTCTCAAGGGAGTTCATTCCTCAATCCACCCTCATCATTGATATTCAATAGAGTAGATTGGTGAATGAACTTCCGCATTTAAGGATCCTCCAGCTACCGCCTTAATGATAAATCATTGAGCTGGGATACCTTGAATGCTTAGATGCTTGAAATCACTCTATCTCTAAAATAGGAAAACATTTAATAGAGTAGGATTCCAACATAACCTTGACCCAACCCGTCGCCTGACATTGGAGCATCATAAGTATTACGGATCAAGGGAGCTGAAGATTCTTCATCATCAAAGGAGGATATCTTCATCAATGTGCTTAATGGGGCTCATCTACTTATTTGTAAGTCATTAGAGTCTAGAGACCCTACTGATTATTTCTTTGTGTAGGATTGGGTCACAGGTGGTTCTCACCCCTTTTAAGTCCTCATAGGAGGTCTCCGACGGGAGAATACATGTGGGTGCTGTGTGTTGACCCTTGCTCTTGGTGAGCATAAACTTAGATCTTTAGTGTAGGTCCTTGGCCTATGTGGCCTAAAACCTGGGTGCTGTGTGTTGACTCTTACTCTTGGTGAGCATAAACTTAGGTCCTTAGTGTACGTCCTTCGCCTGTGTGTCCTAAAACCTTAGATGTTGTGTGTTGACCTTTGCTCTTGTATAGGGCATAAACTTTAGGTTCCTTGGCTTGTGTGGCCTAAAACCTGGGTGCTGCGTGTTGACCCTTGCTCCTATGTGGGGCATGAACTTGTGTCTCGTGGAGATATGTTACGTACCTTGTGTAGGTCCTAGAGTCAGCCTTAAGTAGGTTGTACTTGTTTGAGGTAAACGTGATTTAAAACCTCCATTAGTGAGATCTGGTATACTCAAGGGTTGAGTGTGTCTGCCGGAAGTGGAGTAGACACATAGTCGAACCATTATAAAAACGACTGTGTTTGGGATTGCTATTTACTTTTAATACTTGTGTGATTTTTTTGAATGTTCTCATAGTGCATGCTTACATGATTACCTATAACTAACTAGAATCACATCTCACACACAGTCACATCCATCATGAACTATGTTCCTCATCTTCTTTATGTTTTGAATAGTCTTATGATTGGATCCTCTATTTGGCTTGGAAGCCATTAGAGTTACATTGAAGAAATCTTTATATTTACATATTAATTCAGGATAGGGTTGATAGGTTTTAAATCTTTATAAAAGTTTAAAATGTCCTATTTACCCCCTTTAGGACACCTTGGCATATTCTCACTTCTACTAAAGCGGTCATTACCGCAATTTCACATATTGGGTTAACCCATAAAGTTGGGCCCCCATTGGTTGCTCGTAGGATTATTTCCTTTTAATCTTGGAGTTCATCTAGGACTTATTTGGGCCCCCTAGGGTATCTAGTGGGCCATATGATAGTATGGTAAAAGAAGCCCGCTCCAGATCCTTAGGAATATAGGTAGGCCACTTAGGCCCAACCTTGATATGAGGAGAGTACAATATCACTGTAGATGGAGGGGTCCATGCTATCTGATTTGGTATATTTACTTTCGAAGATCGATCCTCATATTATGGATTAGATCTATTGTCCTTTTATGGACCCTGCTATTATGTAGGCTGATCATCGAGTACGACTATGTTGGTATACACACTGAGTATGTGTTAACATAACATTGTGATTATATGAGGCCCATCATGACCATGTGAGGCCCATTATAACCATATGAGGTCCATTGTGATTGTATGAAGCCCATCGTGACCATGTAAGGCCCATTGTGATGGTATGAGGCCTATTGAGAATGTATGAGGCCCATTGCGATGTGAGAGGCTCTTGTGATTGTGTGAGATCAATTATTATTATGTTCGATAATCATGCATAACATCATGTTACATGCCCATACGCATCATCTGCATGTTTGATATGAGATGCGGTTGACCATTGTATATGTCATTGGGCAGGTTGTTTATATGACTCCCTGATAGGCGGAGTTGCCCCCACATGAGCTCACGGTATGCGCATGTTTGATGCATGACTAGATGGTATGACTCATACATCTCGCATTTTGTGACATGACCACTATACACCCTAGCGACATTAGGACCGTAGCCTCCACAAGCATATCGTGGATGACCGATGGGACACCGAAAACTTTTCTACATGGGGTGCCATAGATGTCTTTGGGTGAAAGTCCTTAAACCTTCTTGATACCAGAGGACGCCCCACGTCTAGACCGAGTGGATATATATGAGCGCATGAGGGTCATATACCAGTAGGCCACGTCTCCCACTACGTTATGGTCGATTGGGAGGAGATGTGGCCTTACCCGACTGAGGGAGTAGGTAATATTAGGCTAAGTTTGACCAGCTCATAAATGGATTCGCCATCGATGAACCGGGCCCGATATTGGCAGGCGGATAGTGATGTCTCTTCCACTTATCCAGTTGTATGCTTGATGGGGTGACAGGTGGCGTAGAGTGTACTAGACCCTAGTGATGATCCCAGAAATGCATGATACTGATATGTGGACTTATTGAGCAGGAGTTGTATACTTAGCATTTTACTCATTCACTCATCCATTCACTATCCACTCGGTCTGGTGGTGCGTAACTAATTTAATATGTGTACCTTCATAATGGCCAAGATTTCAATTAGGCACATGACTAACCTGAGATTAGTAGTTTACTACATTGAGTCTAGCTATTTAAATTTAGGTATGAGACTAGTTTGGATAGAAGTCCTTTGTAATGGATCCCGTAGCTTGTGATACTACGTACTATCATCCTAACTTCACGCTCTAACTTAGTCATTTCATTCGCACCGCATATTGCATTGCATTCTCAGCACATAGCATTTGGTTTATTATGCTCATGTATTGTATATTCTGAATGAGGTTGTTGGTATTATGGACTCGCCGGGATCTACATATTGCATTACATCCATGGCATATGATATTTAGGTCGCTATGTTTCTGCATTTATATGGCCTAAATAAGACTGGTAGTATTTGTGGACTCATCAGGATTTGCATATTGCATTGCTTCCTCAGTATATGATATGTGGCTTACTATGTCTCCGCATTGCATAGCTGATTTACATTACTTCCTCAGTATATGATATTGGCTTATTATGTTTTTGTATTGCATAGCCTGAATAAGGCTGATAGTCTTTATAGACTTACCGACATGTTTCCGCATTACTCTAATATTGAATGACTTATAGCCTTGCCAGTATTCCGCTTAAACTGATATTAGTGTGCTTGGCACTTATCTTGCGCACATATGTACACCACCCTCTAAGCTTTCTATAAGCTTATGTATGATAGATGTGTGTAGGTGATGATAAGATGCGATCAAGCTGAGGCAGGAGTGTGTGGCAGAGCTTCTGGAGCTTTTGGCATTTACTTTGTATTCTCCTTTTAATACCGTATTCAACTGTTTATATTAATGGATATGTGATGATGATGTTGCCTTTGTGATTTAGGTAAACTGTGGTTATGCTTCTTACGAGATAAATGTACGTTGGAAAATCCTTCTCGTAGGATCCCAGGATCAGAATCTGGCGTATAGGCGCTGAGAGCTGAGAATGGGTACTACGAAGGTTGTCGGCACTGGATTCGGTGATCAGGAATTTTGTGAGCTTGGTTTTCGAGTTTGGGGCGTGACAATATTCACTCCTAGTAACCCACTGACTCACCATGAAACTATCAAACTTCTTGTACCACTGCTTATGCTACTGTTTTATGCCATACAATGACATTCTTAACCTGCAAACCTTATTCTTTAACCCATTTTCTTCGAACCCCTCTGGTTGCTTCATATAGATCTACTCTTCTAATTCCCCATTTAGAAAAGTAGTCTTCACATCTGTTTGTTCCAGTTCCAGATTGTATTAGGCAATCAGTGTCAACACAACTCTATTAGGTACCTGCTTTACAATCGGCGCGAAAATCTCGCTAAAGTCGATACCTTCCTACACATAACATTCCAGAACCAATCTTGCTTTCTACCTATCCTATTTCTTCCTATAAATTCAATTGGACCCGATTGTTTTACACCCAATGTGAAACTCAACCAGCTCCCACATTTCATTATTGTATAAAGAGTCCATCTCATCTTGCATCGCTACCATCCACTTTTCAACATCTGAGTCATCCAGTGTTCTTAGAAAATACACAGATGTCACGCCCCAAACCCAGAAATCGGATTCACAAGAATCCTGATCACCGAATCCGGTGCCGACAGCTTCCGTAGTACCCCATTCTCGGCTCCTAGCGTCATACGCCAGATTTTCGATCCTGAGATCCTACAAGGAGGATTTTATTTTTATTTTTATTTTTATTTTTTTATGTACATTTAACTCGTAATAAGCATAACCACAAGATTACCCAATTCATAAAGGTAACAACATCATCACATATCCACTAATATAATCATTTGAGTATAGTGCTGAAAGGAAAATACATATATTAAAAATCAAAGCTCCAGAAGACGGCTGCATACTCCAAGCTCGCCGCTGCTGCAACCTAACATTACCTATACGCATCTATCGTGCATAAGCTTATAAAAAGCTTAGAGGGTGGTGTAAGTGTGTGCACAAGGTAAGTGTCAAGTATTCAAACAATGTCATCATCATACGGTACCGAAAATATTGGTATTCTATAAATCGTACAATATCGAAATAAGCAGAATTACTAACAAGATCATGAATTACGAGAGGAAGTAGAAATACTGACAAAAACAGAATTATCAGAGTAAACAGAAATACTGGCAAGATCATAAATTATACGGTAACAGAGTAAGCGAAAATACAGACAAGTCCATGAATCAATCAATATCAGAATATGCAATATAAAGCAGCTATGCAAATGAGGAGTCATAAAGAGCCAAACATCAAATGTCGAGAATGCGATGCAATATATAATTCCTGATGAGTCCACGAATAGTGTCAATCGTATCTAGACCATATAAATGCAGAAACACAGTAACCCAAAATACCATATGCCGCAGATGTAATGCAATATGCGGTGCGAATGGAATGACCATGCTGGAGTGTGAAGTCGGGATGATAGTATGTAGTATCACAGGCTATGGGGTCCATCACAAGGGACTTCTATCCAAACTAGTCCCATACCTAAATTTGGATAGTCAGACTCAATGTGGTAAACTCCTGATCTCAGGTTAGTCACGCGCCCAACCGAAATCCTAGCCATGCGAAGGTACAGGTAATAAATAATTACGCACCACCAGCCCGAGTGGATAGTGAATGAATGCATGAGTATATAACTCCTGTTCAAAAAGTCCATATATCAGTACGGTTCATCTCTGGGATCATCACCGGGGTTTAGTACACTCCAAATGGCACAGTCTCTCTCCCAGCAGCACAGTCCAAGTGAGCGTAAGAAACCTCACTATCCGCCTGGCCAATAGTCTGTCAATACCTATCCGGCACGTTGATAGCGGACCCATTCACGAGCTGGTCAAACTCAGCCTAGTATTACCCCCTACCCTCGGGCGAGTAAGGCCACACCCCTTTCCAACAGACAACGACACAGTGGGAGATGCGGCCTCCTGGTATTCGGCCCTCGTGTGCTCATATATCCACTCGGTCTCGACGTTGGAGTCATCTCTTGGCTACGGAGATTTAGGGATTTTCACCCAGGGACATTTATGGCGCCCGTATACTAGAACCAAACATTTTCGGTATCTCGTCTGGCCATTCACGATATGCCTGTGGAGGCTACGACCCTGATGTCGCTAGGGCATATAACACACAATGCAAGATGCATGAGTCACACAATCCAGTCATGCATCAATCCTTCACATGCCGTGCGCTCATGTGAGATAACCTCCGCCTATCAGGGAGTCTCATATCAACATGCTCAATGACATATGTAATGGTCAACCACATCTCATAACAAACATGCAGATGATGCGTATGGGCGTGTATCATGATGCTATGCTATCACATACTCATAATCAGTATCAATAACCGGCATCAATAATCTGCCTCGATCGGTAATCGGTCAATTGGCCACGACAAGCAGAATCGACAATCGGCCACATCAATCGATAATTGGCTACAATCGGTAATCGGTCACAATAATCGGCCTCGATCGGCAATCAGTCAATCGGCCACGACAAGCAGATTCGGCAATCAGCCATGTCAATCGATAATCGGCCACGATCGATAATCGGTCATGAAAATCGGCCTGGATCGGTAATCGGTCAATCGGCCACGACAAACAGAATCGGCAATCGGCCACGTCAATCGATAATCGGCCACGATCGGTAATCGGTCATGATAATCAGCCTCGATCGGTAATCGGTCAATCGGCCACGACAAGCAGAATCAGCAATCGGCCACGATCGGTAATCGGTCACGATAATCGGCCTCGATGGGTAATCGGTCAATCGGCCATGACAAGCTGAATCGGCAATAATCGGCCACGATCGGTAATCGGTCACGATAATAGGCCTCGATCGGTAATCGATCACGATAATCGGCCTCGATCGGTAATCGGTCAATCGGCCAAGAAAAGCAGAATCGACAATCGGTCACGTCAATCGATAATCTTCTACGATCGGTAATCGGTCACGATAATCGACCTCGATCGGTAATCGGTCAATCGGCCATGTCAAGCAGAATCGGCAATCGGCCATGTCAATCGATAATCGACCACGATCGGTAATCGGTCACGATAATCGGCCTCGCTCGGTAATCAGAATAGGTAAATTGGTCATGACAATCGGATCAATCGATAGTCGGAGTTGACAAATCGGTCACGTCAATAGGAATCGATCAATGATCGGCCTCGACAATTAGTATCGATGAGAATGGGCCTAGCAAGGCCTAAGGGGAAGGTCACAATGTGGACATTCAACCATCCTTGCGCATCAATGTGGACATTTAACTAACATTGCTCCCAAGGGGTGGCCCATATAGAGTCAAATATAAGGTGGGCCCATAGCCTCACACAAAGGCCTAATGTACATCGTATTGGGCCTCATACAAAGGATATATACACAACAAGTGGGCCCTGCACATGGGCCTTAGATACATCGCATGACCACCACCCATGGGCCCAATGCACATCATAATGGGCCTCGTTAAATGGGATACAAAACATCACAATGACCATGCCATATGGGCCGAAAATACATATCATTGGGCCTTACCAATGGGCCAGAAATTTATCACAATGGGCCACATCATATGGGCCAAAAATACAAGGCAGATAGGCCCTATCATGTGGGCCTCAAATATAAATCATGATGGGCCTTATGGATGGGCTGCACCAATGGACCCCAAGTGGGCTTGGACCACACCAAAAATCATTTCAATAGTTGTAGATGTAACATGTGTATCACTATACACTATCATTCCATGGGGCACATGGCCCACTAATGATGATTGGCCCTGTCTAAACATTATCCAGGTAAATCAGTACCATCCAAACACTTCCCGTGTAAATCAGCACCATCCAAACATTACCTATGTAAATCTGCACTGCCCAAATAATGGACAACACCGTCCAAACATTGTCCAGCACCGTCCAGCGTAATCTGGGCAGTGTGGATGAAATAAATATATCATGGTGGTGTTCTCACTGGCAAAACAGGTGGACGGGTTGGGTAAAGCACATAAGGTGGGTCCACAATGGGCAGACAGTTAGGATCTAATACATACATCGCGGAGGGCCCATGCAGCACCGTCCAACTCGACGGTGTGCGTATACAACACCTACATCATGGAGGGTCTTCCAACAGATGGACGGCGGGATACAAAACATACCACATGATGCATCCCACATGATTTGGACGGTGCAACACATACATCACGGTGGATCCCATCTAGATAGTTGAACGGTGCAAATGTAAAACATATACATCACGTGGGGTCCACATGTACAACAGATACATCACATCGGGCGTCATGTACGGGCTACAAATTCATCGAGGTGGGCCTCAGGGATGGGCCACAATTATATCAACACGGGCCTCACGGACGGCCACAAATATATCAAGGTGGGCCTCATCATATGGGCCGCACCAGAAATCATTTCAATAGTTGTAGGTGTAACACATGTATCACTGTACACATGGCCAATGGCCCACGTATGATGATCAACACTGTCCAAACATGATCCATCACTATCCAGCAATATCCGGACAGTGTGGATGAAACTATACATCATGGTGTGGTCCACCATTTGGACGGTGTGGATAAGATACATATAGCATGGTGGAGTCCACACGTGTGTGGGTCCCACGACTGCAATGCAGCAGGGATAAAACACATCATCCTGTGTGGCCCACAGACCATGGCGACGTCAATATATCAGCAATATGGCTGATGTGAGGTACGTCAGCCAATTCCTCTGGTGGGCCCCATGTACATGGCCTACAAAATACAAGATATATGCATATATCATATATATAATATATAATATATAATATTATTTAAATATTATAAGCTCCAGCACCTAGGTGTGGTGGATGGAAGGCTGGGATGTATAGTACATCCTCCCAGCCACATTCATCACAATGCATACATCACAGTGCAGCACGTGTGGAGTGGGTCCCACGGTAGCCCAAAGATGGATGGACAGTTGGCTGGCAAATACATCACTGTGTGCACCACCGTCCAACAGCTGGACGGTGGATACAACACATACATTATGTGGCCCACCAGAATTTGGATCTGCTTCGTTCTTGGAGGGTGTGGATGCACCACATGTGCTAAACAGATGGGTCCCATGTGATGGACGGCCCAAAATAAAGCAGAAAAACAAATTTCATATATATCCAAAACTTCTGGGATCCCAAAAAGGGTTTCAATGGTAGAGGGTCAGCCCCACTGTTTCTTGTGATGTGGGCCACCCGAACGTTGAATCGGCCTGATTTTCGGAATGATCAGAAAGTACCTTCATGTCACACTCGCTCATATGGCCTAGATGTGCATGACACAAACGGACTGACGTGGACTCTGCTATAGACGCTGCAACTCAACCCGATACAGTATTCTTGATTAACCTATAAAGGTTACCATTTCATTGTGCCTTCATCACTATGAGTGCTCCCTTTGAAACCTTCAGGATATTTTCAACACCGGTGAATTTATACCCAATTGCCTCGAGAGCTCATAGAGAGATCATATTCTTTCGTAGGTCCGGAATGTGTCTCACATCTGTCATAATACATTCTATCCCATCAGACATGATGATGTGCACTGATCCGATTCCAACAACCTTATAGGAAATATCGTTGCTCATAAATACTTAGCCACCATCAAGCTCGTTGTATGTGGTGAAACAATCCCAATGCGAGGACATGTGGTACTACACCCATGTATTCAAAATCCACTCACAGATGAGATAGTTAGATTTCAATGTGGTTAAAATATCACTAATATCCACATCCTTACTCAATTCTGCTGTGTTGGCCTCCTTTAGCATTTCATCTGCTTTATCTCCCTTTTGAGCTTTAGGATTATAGTAATCCGTTTTCATAAAACATTGTCTTCTACAATTCCATCGCTTCATCTTTCCCTTGCCCTTACACTTGTACCATGAACACGATGAGTTTCCCTTCTCCCGCTTAGAATTTCTTCTCTTAAGTACCAACGCATCTGTAGATAACCCCATGCCGCTATCCTTATTTCTTAGCACCCTCGACTGAAGGGTTGAGATGATAGTCTAAACATCAATGATCTCTCTACCGTGGCACATAGTGTTTATAAAGCTATTGTAAGACTCTTGAAAAGAGTTCAACAGAACTAGGGCTTGGTCTTCTTCGCCAATCTTCACTTCTACACTCATCAATTTGTAAAGGATCTGATTAAATGTGCTAATATCATCATTAAGATCCAACCCTTCCACCATCCTCAGATTATAGAATTGCTTCTTCAGATATAGAAAATTCGACAACGATTTCATCATGCACAAGCTATCTAACTTCTTCAAACATAGTTGGACGAAGTGTTTCGCTCTTTCATCTAATTCTTCCCACTCTTCATCGTTCATAAACGTTGTGTGCTTCTCAACACCAAGGAGTGCATATTACAACCCTTACTAAACTAAAAGGCCTCTCATCTTCACCTTCCATAGTTCACTCTGATACCACTTGTTGCGAAAGCCGCGAAAGTAAACCCTGATTTCGAATCAAATAGTTGAAAGATAAAACACAAGTAAGCATTCACAAATGCAAAGAACACAAATTTTTATGTGAAAAAACCATCGTCATAAAAAACCACGCCATAAAGCAATGACAAATCACTATGAATAAAGAGAATACAAGAGATGAATGTACTTACAATGTTGAAAAACCCTCATTTTCTCCTCTCCAAACATTTTAGTCTCAATTGAAATTACCATAATCTCGTAATTACACCCATACACACACACACATATATATATATATATATATATATATACATGTGTGTGTGTGTGTGTGTGTGTGTATATATATATATGTATATATATACACACATATGTATATATATATACATACATGTGTGTATACATATATATACATATATATATATATGTATATATATATACACACATGTATGTATGTGTATATATATATATATATATATATATATATATATATATATATATATATATATATATAGTATAACATCTGGAATAGGAAACTGATAGCATAATTACACAAAATCGCGCGTGTTGGCAATCAAAGATCGATCAATCGACATTGATCGAGTAATCCTCGATCGACTAAGCCAGCATGTTCGAGCAATCGAGTATGTCCAAAAGTATCCAGATAGTTTAGAGGTATTTTTCGAAAAGCTTCTATCAACTGTTTGAAACTATCTAGAGACCGATCTACATAATTTGGGGTTTGTTCACACCCCAAGTATAAGGTTGTGATGTAGTAATAAACTCGGTGAGACCGAGGTCAAATCCCAAGGGACTGAAACCTGTCTGTAATATGAAAATAAGTAGAACTAGAACTAGACTAAGATGAAATCTAAATCAAATGTAATTGATGGAATAATGATGAAATATTTATCTAAAACTTAGAGAATTCAGAGGTAGGAAACTAGGGATTCAGAGGATCCACTTGTAGAGATCAGGGAGATCTTATGCATGCTTTAAGAACTTAACTGGACTTAAAGTCCCACCTTCATCCAGTTGAAGGGTGTAACCATGAAAATCGAACTAAACTTTCTTTGATATAGTTTTCAAGAGATGAAAGGTATATGAATTAGAATGGATTCCATCACCAAACCATGCCCAAGAGACAAAGCAAACAACAAAATTAAGCTAATTAACAACCAATCGTAAGATGTATAAAGGTTAGGAAGGGTATCGTCATCCGACCATGCCTAAGAGACGATGGTGAACAACAAGGCTTCCTGACATCATAATCAAAATAAGGAAACAAATATGCTCAAAGCTATTGTAGACCCATTGTAATTTCAGTCACAACAGACCATTAAAAACTGAAAACATTCCCCATAATTAAACTAAATTCAAGATCAGTTCAGTCTAAACAAAAGGCTCAAATAAAAAGTCTTCCCATCACGCTACAAGCTTCACCTCTTAGCCCTAGCTAAGAGGTTTATCCTAGCATAGACATGATTAGGCTAAACATCTTAAAAGAAATAATAAAAAGAAACAGTAAAAATAAACAAAAAAAATCTGAAATACTACTCTCTCTCCTTGCTCCACGTCCCAACTGCTAATTGAATGCCCTACTCTCTCTCACATCCTTTCTTTTTATATAATACGGAGGTCAGTGGCTTAAGTCCATGCAAAACTTCAGTCAGAAGTCTCCTTTCCGCAACATGAGATTTGGAAATCTCTTTATGTAATCTGTTTACGCAGCTAACAATCGGTGAAGGACTTTCTTTATGCAACAAAATGCAATGCAGACAACCCCTTTTCCCTTGCTTTCCTTCCAAAGAATAAACATCCCCTGGGACAGTTTTCGATGGCCTACACGATGGACGGTTTGGATTTTGCCAGCCATGGTGTCCCACCTAGATCGATAGATCCGGTCGTAGAACAGAGCTTACACAGCTTTGTTTGCGCTGGTGAGGTGGGGCCTAGGATCTACCACGGGCAGGAAATCTAGTCCGTACATTAGAATCTACTCAAAAAACCATTCAGGTATGGTGGTTTTTGGATTGAGTTCAGTGTGGCCCACAAGATCTTCTACTCGGTCGTCCATCCTGTGTTTAACAGCTGGGAATGTGCAGACGCTTGCATGAGACCAAAAGGACATCTAGGCATGGGTTATGGCTGCCCCACGGGACGAATGGACGGTCCAGATCGTGGATTTGGATGATGAGTGGGCCTCACAACTGAAAAAATGGACGAACAGCGAAGGACACTGTCCGTTCTTGCACAGAGGAGAGAGAGGAGTCGGGTCAGCCTTGTGTTGACCGGACTCTCGATCCGGTGCGATGCTCGTGAAGGTGTGTTATGTACACACACATCCCCATATGGGGTTCCTCGTGATGTTCTTGAGAAATCTGCTCCATCTATCCACTCTAGCACTTCATTTAACACGTTGAGACAAAAATTGAAACATATCTAGATATCAGGCGGGCCCCAATTCATAGATCTATACGCTGATCTGTCCGTTGGGCCACTTTCAGAGAGATCCAATGGCTGAAATTTGACGTGTATGGTTAATTTATGGTCCTCTGGACATGTATGAAGTTTCGACCCGAAAGGATGGTGGGAACCCTGTGATCTTGCATCTTGGACATCTCTCAGGCCACTTGAGCTTCAGTTTCTTGATTTTATCAAATCTTTGGCATGTAAATCCGTCAATCATGGTCCCTTGGGGTCCGTCCCTTGCCTTGGTGAATTCTGAGTGTTAAATCCATGCTTTTAGCACCCTATTTCAGTCCAAGCTCGTAAATACACCTTGCATCATAAACACGATTAAATTGGACAGTTAAACAGTACCATGTTCGTAAATCCAGGCAATAATTGGGGTCTGATATGTAATATTTGACCCTCAACAGGATTTACTCGATTGATCGACTAGTCGATTGAACCCTTGTTGCATGTAAAGATTTAAGACACCTCATAACAAAATTGAATTACACCAACTAAATTACGGTATCCATTATTCGAAGTCACATTTAGAAATTGAATTTTGTATGAACAATCTTATCCTTTGATTATTAGACACTTAATAATTGAAATAGGGCCATTGGATATTTTCATTCTTATATGTCAGATATATGTCCATTCGTTGATGATAAAATAGGACACAAATTGCGTACTGAAGCACACACAACCTCCAGAGGTAGTGAAATGATGTGGCGAGATTTGATTAGGCGGGCCCATGTTCTTTTTAAATAATTTTGGCCCAATACATACTCAGTTGTTTGACACTCATACAACAACATACAACAGGCCAATAAAATCTCACCATGTCCTTTCACTGCCATTGGAGGTGGTATGGGCGTCACCATCCAATTATCATCCCATCAAGTAAGCTTCATTTTTGTTTCCTCATGCATCTAAACTAGGTTTTAAAATTTGGACAGTTTTATTTTGAAGAGACTATTACCGCAAAATTCCTTATAAATAAGAGTTTTACCAAAGAACACCCTAATCAACCCAACTAAATAGCTAAGTTATTTTTTAGCAAAGAAATTACCATAATGCCTATTGCATATAAAAAGTAGTAAATTGAAGAATTGTTAGGCCCAAGTGACATTTTTATGATATACAATCTGTTATGGGTGAAAATGGACTGACCAAACTAATGCATGATGAAAGCTTCATTCTGGAGTCCTCGATAGTATGATAGGAGTAATTGTGGAAAGCTCCTGACACCAACCACTGACTAGACATGCCTGACATCCCGACCATGCCAAAACAATAAAAAGAAATGCAATACAAACCACAAAAAGAAAAAACACAAGCTGGAAAAGGGAATATTGGTGGAAAAAGGGAAAACAAAGGGATTTTCGACTTACTGGAAATCACTTAGTCCAGCGGAAAGCAAAACAACAAAGAAGTAAACTAAGGAGCCGAGTGCCTCTTCCCCTCTTTATACTCACACCCGACCTGATGCATTTATGACCAGCGAACAATGCTCCAGCTCAAGAAGCTGCAACGTCACATGCAAGCGCTCCCTGTGAACCACGTGGTGAGGCCCCAATTCATGAACAAGCTCGAGCACCGAGCCATGGACAGGTGTCACCAATACGCGTCTAAAAACCATACGACGTTGTCACTCGCGTGGCCTCTGAGATACTCGACCATTATTGTCTAATCTGCTTCGGTTCCAACGCCCACCCGCCCTCCCATCATTTGTCATGAAAACAAGATGGCCGGCCTCTTGATCTTTTGACCTACTCTATGCCAAGCATAAGTTAGTCCACGATAACTTGCTTCCCGAGCACCTGAAGAACGCTCGAGAGTAAGGGGGGCTGCTGTTATGGATGAAAATGGACTGACCAAACTAATGCAGGATGAGAGCACAACTTTCATCAAAAGGCTTGTTAGACCATGATTCACTCAACCTCAAAGTCTACCTGGATCCAACCGCCATAACCTCGGTTTCGACAGACCTGGACCTCAACTTCGGTCTGTCTGACCTTGACGCAGGGATGAACGTGATGAGGATAAATACTCCGAATCCACGGAGCTTATCTGGACTCCTCACAGAGACTTCTCGAATCCACGAGGAAAGAAAGCAGAAAATAGAAATAAATTCTAATAAATTCGAAATTGATTAATTGATCATTGATAATTTCTAATGTGTCTCCTTACACCATTAATATAGAAAAAAAACTAAAATCCGTACTTACCAAAAATAGTAAAATTCTAACTCTAATAACAATCCTAATTCTAATAAAACTCTTCTAAGGCCTAATTTTTAAAAATAAAAATTGCAAATAAACTTTCTTTAGAAGAGTCCCAGTATAACAAAAAGTTATTTCTATAAGGAAAGAAAATCTAAAACTCTAAAAAAATATTAAAAAATCGAAATTACTAAAAATAGTAAAAAATTTCTAAAAATTCGTTTTTGAGCTGAAAGCACACATTTTCTGACGAAACGGACAGATGCAACCCATGATGTGAGTCAGCTCACCTCAAATGGCCCGTTTTAGTAAAGATTGATAGGTTGTATGCCCCATAACGATACCCGAATCAAAAGTTATGGTCAATTTAGGGCCCACCTCCTTTTGGCTCAACCATGCTGGGAATATCTCTGTGACACGTTCTACATCAGACCCCTCCACTTGAAAAAAATTCATCCTCGAGTTACGCAAGAGACTGGGCACATGAGTCTGAGATAACTTCTGAAGTTGATGTTCATTAGCCCTTTTTTTATACTTGGCATTAAGCTCTTGAGCTGACACAATACATATACTCATGTTTTCCTTCACTTGACTAATATTGATCAGTTCCTTCACATTTGAGACAATACATGTACTCATGCTTTCCTTGACTTGACTAATATTGATCAGTTCCTTTACATCTGTCTTTAAGATCTCATATTTTTTCTGATAGTGTGGGCAATTAGGCGGACTTGCCCCTAAGACAGGATCGACATGAATTTGTATATCTCGTATGGGAGGCAACTTATTGGGGGGTTCATTGAGCACAATTTTCTTGAACTCCTGCAACATTGGCTTCAAATCCTCTGGGATATTCACAGGCTCCATATATTCTTTCTTTTCAACTAATGGATATATATGTCTTGTTTCCTCAGATTGTTTAACAAAAACTTGTTCAGTTGTAAGATACTGTTCCTTAACTTTAGAAGTCTTGGATTGGTTCTCCCTTCCCATAGGGGTGAGGATAATCTTTTTACCATCTTTACTAAAGATAAATAGGTTATCCCAATCCCTAGTGTAGTATTAATATTATTTTGCCAGGGTTGACCAAGTAACATGTGGCAAGCTTCCATGTCGACCACGTCACACATTACTTCATCCTTATAATATTTACCAATGGAAAAAGATATACGACATCGTTCAGTTACCTCTGTTTTGTTAACCTCCTTGATCCATTC
This sequence comes from Magnolia changhungtana, assembly GCA_030180095.1. Lineage (NCBI taxonomy): Eukaryota > Viridiplantae > Streptophyta > Magnoliopsida > Magnoliales > Magnoliaceae > Magnolia > Magnolia changhungtana. Next base: position 1,926,819 of record JASAUF010000462.1, on the reverse strand, counting down.
AATCGTGTATGGAGATGGGTGTCTTTCTGTTTTTAGTTGTAGCTTTTCCACCATTATTTTCGACACAAAATTCTCATCGCTCCTGACATTGATGATCACATTGCAGACTTTTTTGTATGCAGTGCACCTTGTGCAAAAGATGTTGTCTCCCTGTAATTCTATTTCTACCTTTAGCATGTATAGCGACTTCCTCATAATCGAAGTGGTGGCCTGTGATTTACCATCATCTGATGGTGCTTTGTAGAAATTGGGGTTGTGTCGTACAACAACCACGGGTGGTGGAGCCACCTTGGGTGGTGAAGCAACCATAGGTGGTGGAGCACCGCCTAGGGCTCGGGGTGGAAGTAGCGCATTCGCAAGACGGTCGAGGGTTGCCTGCAGCCCTTGTATGGTCAACTAACTCTCTCAGTGGAAAACCTCCATTCTTTTCGAAAGATAACGAATCCCTGGATCACCATCCACAAGATTTTGATTCATACCTTCATTGTTTGCCATCGGCCCGAGGGGAATCCTCGCTTTGATACCAATTGACGTAGGATGAATGTGATGAGGATAAATACTCCGAATCCATGGAGCTTCTCTGGACTTCTCACAGAGACTTCTCGAATCCATGAGGAAAGAATGCAGAAAATAGAAATAAATTTTAAAAAATTCTAAATCGATTAATTGATCATTGATAATTTCTAATGTGTCTACTTACACCATTAATATAGAAAAAAAAAACTAAAATTCGTAATTACCAAAAATAGCAAAATTCTAACTCTAATAAAAATCCTAATTCTAATAAAACTCTTCTAAAGCCTAATTTCTAAAAATAAAAATTACAAATAAACTTTCTTTAGAAGAGTCCTAGTATAACAAAAAGTTATTTCTATAAGGAAAGAAAATCTAAAACTCTAAAAAAGTATTAAAAAATCAGAATTACTAAAAATAGTAAAAAATTTCTAAAAATTCGTTTTTGAGCTGAAAGCGCACGTTTTTTGATGAAACAGACAGATGCGACCCACAGTGTGGGTCGGTTTACCTCGAATGGCCCGTTTCAGTAAAGATTAATAAGTTGTACGCCCCATAACGATACCCGGATCAAAAGTTATGGTCAATTTATGACCCACCTCATTTTGGCTCAACCATGCTGGGAATATCTCTGTGACACATTCTACATCAGACCTTGACCTCGGTTTGTCCAACCTCGACTTTGGCCTATCTGAGTTCGAGCTCAAGCTCGACCTTAAGCCCCAACCTAGTTGATCATCCACCGCATGGGAATCTACTAGAAGATCCTCCCCTGGATCTTCTCCGAAAATCTCGAAGGAACAACCGCATATCCTTAGAACTAGAATCCTAGTATGAGTTAGGTAACATATTCATTGCCATACCCAACACTGCCATCAAGGAACTTATACATACCCCTGTAGCAAGGAAAGGTACACACAACCCTTTACTCAAAAATCTTACGTTCTACTAGACCTAGCTTGCCTATCTGACTTTGACATCAGAGGGTTTCCTGTAGTAGCCAGGGTATCCATTTTTATCTTATCTTGTAAGTCCCAAGTGGTCTAAGGAGGAGGACCAGATTTCTACATCAACACAATCCATCAATAGCTGTAATCCATCAAGAATAACAGAAAAATTGATTGATCCAAACATAAGGTGAGCCACACCATTAAGAAATATATATATACACCACCTAAAAATATCAAATTTTGGGTGCATCCCATCTAGTGATTCGATTTGAAAGATTTGTAGTCAGTGTCGTGGATGGGTGTATATGTTTGATAGGTTGGATGTTGTACAAATATCTTGTGGGCCCCAAGATTTTCTACTTTATTATTATTAAAATAAAAAAAAAAAAAAAAAAAAAAAAAAAAAAACACCATATACTTTGTTAACTTCTCAAAGAGCACTACTTGGTTATTTTGATGTACATTAATCCTTGATAAATATTGGATTTGTGAGAAATGTTCCCTTAAAAATCCCTATTCTGAGTTACTTGTCTGCATCATATGCAATTTATAAGTTAATGGACTCACCTGTGTATGATTCATGACACTCTGCCAGAGAATGAAAAGCTTTTCTCGTCCGAGCATTGTCTTCAAAATCACTCCTAATTATGGACAAAACGTGTCAGCTGAGACTACGTGTGTGTTTGCACACTTTAATTTGTGGTGGCCCACATTCACACAATCCACAGAATCGTGCGTAAGATGGAACATAAAAGAGAATATGATCTAGCAATCCTGTCCGCACTCAAATGGTGACTTTCTGGCCCATAAAATACCTACCATTTTGTCAGATTTTCAATTGGCACAATCAACCCCATGATTCAGCGACTCCAACCGTTGATATGATGTAACCCACCAAACAAGGGAAGATCTTTGCCCTTGGATCATTGGTGGATGGTCCATCAACAGCTGGCTCATCGTACCATCGGTTTGGGTCATTGAACGTGCATGGTTGGGACTTTTAACAAAGAAAAAACTGACCAAAACAGAGAGAATATTGGTAAAGCAATATGACCGTCCATGGAAAGAGTCACTGCAGACATGGAAAGCGTGCATTATATAACCCAATCCATACCATTCAACAGTGGGGCCCACCATGGACAGATCACCATCAAAAGATCATAGTACAGTAACCACTTGTCCAATTGGTGGCAACAACTGGATGGCAAAAATGAAAATATGTTCACCAGACCAAAATCAACTAACAATATAAGCATTGAAGAGGATATCCCCCATCTACAAAGTGGCCCATGAATTGGACGGTTTGGATTGTGGTACACCTGCTTCATGTACGACAGCAGTGTAAACGAGAAGGAATGGACGCGGATTTCCTGCGAAAGCCTTCCGCAGGGAGTTCCTGCGCTGGGAACTTAGGTGGGCCTACTGTGATGTTTGTGAGAAATCCTCCCCGTCCATCCGTTTTGTGAGTTCATTTTAGGACATCTTGTCAAAATCGAACCGTATCCAAAGCTTGAGTTAGCCGTGCTAAAGGAAAATGTGGTTAGGGAAATTCCTACCGTTGAAACTCTCCTGGGTTCAACAGTGATGTTTAGATGCCATCCATACCGTTAATAACGTATGAACTGAAAACAAAAATATTAGCATGAATCAAAACTTCTGTGGCCCCACAAATATTTCAACTGTGGACATTCAATTATCACCTTTTCGGCTCACTTGAGCTTTGGTTATGGTTCATTTTTGGTAACAGGTCCTAAAATGAACTCACAAAACGGATGGACAGAGAGGATTTCTCACAAACATCACAGTGGGCCCCACCTAATTTCCCAGCGCAGGAACTTCCTGCGAAAGGCTTTCTCAGGAAATCCCCGTCCAGAAGGAATGGTCATACGCATCCACTAGACATTGGACCGTCCATATGCGCTGCATGTGCCATGTTCTTCTCCAATAAGTAATCTACCGGTTTCCAACTTTAACAAAAGAAGGAAAAATAGTATAAGTAATCTACCGGTTTCCAACTTTAACAAACGAAGGGAAAAAAAAAAAAAAAACGAAAATCATTAGCCTTCACAATTCACTACCTCTCCCTCATGTGGATGTCAACGTCAACGGGTGGGTTGTTGTGGAAAACACTATCACGAGATCAACGTAGGCTACAAAAAACACAAAATAAAAGGGGTAAAGAAAAGGCTAAAAGGGCAAACTAAAAACAAGAGATAAGAGATACATGAATTTACGTGATTTGATAATATGCTTACTTCATGAGACAACGATAATGCTTTCTTTTTCATTAGAAACAAGAGAAACATAAATACAAGGCTTATCTTTCTTCCACTCGTACAAGGAATCTGACGCAGGGATGAATGTGATGAGGTCAAGAACCATCTCCCTCAAGAAGATAACTGTTCCAAATCCACGGAACTTCTCTGGACTTCTCACAGAGGCTTCTTGAATCCACGAGAAAGAAAGCAAGCAAAATAGAAAATAAATTCTATAAAATTTGAAATTAATTAATGAATCAAATAAACGAGTTCGCAACCCTTTAAATAGAGATACCAAGCAATGAGAGAGAAATCAAAAGCAAACTACAACTAAAACTCCTAGAATTCGCAACTTACTATAAATAGCAAACTTACTATTTATAGACGGTCGTTATGTCTACTAGTGCGCAAGGTTTTCGGCCAAAAATAGTGAGTGTCCTATTTGGCTTCACCAAACTATTCTCCTAATTATTCTAAGTTCTTTACACGTTAGGGGCAACTCCTAAAGCCCAACGGATGAAGAGTTATAATCGAATTAAAACTTATTATTTATAGTAAAAATGGAATTAAAATAAGGAAACGACCGTCAATCCAGGGGTATTTCGCAAATCCGGCTTACACAACCTGACATAGTGGGGTTGGGTGGCTAAAGTAGCTCGTTCTACCCCAAAATCATATATTTTATGCCCAATAACTCATTCCGAATTGTGAGATACGCCCAATCTAAGGTCCAATGGTCCGGATCACTTCTGTCATCAACCAGGCCTTTTTTGATCCATCTTGGCCGTGAAATTGTTCACGACCCATTCTACATCAGTCCCCTCCACTTTGAAAGAACTCGTCCTCGAGTTCTCGTCCTGCTCTAGTTCATGATACTCAGTCAGGTCCGCGACGTTGAAAGTCTATGAGATCACTGTGTCATTTGGAAGATCAACAACATAAGCATTATCATTGATCTGTCGGATGATTGGGATGGGTCCAATCTTCTTATTCTTCGGCTTGTTGTACATCTCGGTCGAAAATCTCTCTTTATGCAGATGGACCATTACGCGGTCGCCCACTACTTGTCCACTTGTTCCTTGTACTTTTTGTTCGAGGCATGTACCTTGGTCTGCACTTCTGCATGGATGCCCATGATCTTGTCTACCATATGTTCTGTTGCAATGCTCATGCCTAGGAGCTTGGACAGAGGGACCAAGTCAAGTGTGTGATGAGGCACTCATCCGTAGATAATTTGGAATGGTAATTTTCCTGTCGAGCGGTTCACCATGTTGTTGAATGTAAACTCTGCTTGAGGCAAGGTCAAATTCCACTGCTTCTGTTTTTCTCCTTAAATATAGCGAAGGAGATTTCCCAACGTGTGATTCACAACCTTGGTCTGCCCATTAGTTTGTGGGCAGTAGGCGCTGCTGAATTGAAGTCGTGTATCGAATTGAGTCCACAAAGTCTGTCAAAAGTGGCTAATGAATTTTGTGTCACAATCAGAAGTAATGGTCTTGGGGACCCCGTGTAGCCATATGACTTCCTTAAAGAATAGATTCATCATGTGTGTCGCATCGAGAGTCTTCTTGCATGGGATAAAGTACGTCATCTTGGAGAAATGATCTACCACCACGAACAGTGAATCCATACCGCGTTGTGTTCGTTGAAGACCAAGCACGAAGTCCATAGATAAATCCTCCCAAGGACAGTTAGGTACAGATAATAGGGTGTAGAAGACTATATTCTGAAATTGCCCCTTGGAGGTTTGACAAACATGACAACATTGTACGACTTTTCCTACATCATGTACCAATTATGGCCAGTAATACTACTCTTCCACAAGAGCTCACGTCTTACCTCACCCAAGGTCTCCATCGAGGCCACTTTCATGTAGCTTCTGAATAATCTGCTCTCTCAGAGAACTTTGGAGGATGCACAATCGATTCTCTATGAAGAGAAAATCATCCTGTATATGAAGGTTACTAGGGTGACCTTCTTAGCACATCATCCAAGAATCTTTGAAGTCCTTGTCCTAAGCATATAGCTCATTGAGACATCGAAGCCGACCACCTCATTGCTCATCGTAACAAGTAGTGATGCACGATGGCTAAGAGCATCAGCCACCTTATCCGCTGCCCTGACTTGTGCTTCAGAACGAACGTGGATTCCTATAAAAATGCAACCCATCTAGCATGTACATGATTCACATTAGTTTAACTATTAATAAACTTTAATGCTTGATGGTCAGTGTATAGAATAAACTCTCTTTGCATCAGATAATGCCGCCAATGTCGCAGCACCTGAACAACTGCGTACAACTCAAGCTCATACGTCGACCACTTCTTTCGGGCTTCACTGAGCTTCTCGCTATAGAAGGTTACTAGTCTGCCTTCCTGTGATAATACTCCAATTTTGATATATGAAGCGTCACACTCAACCTCAAACAGCTTATCGAAATTAGGAAGCACCAAGACTGGTGTTGTGGACAAACGATGCTTGACTCATGAAAGCTCTTGTCAGATTCATCGATCCACTGAAATGGTCCCTTTTTCATGTAATATGTAATAGGTGCGACTATTGTGCTAAATTTTACATGAATCGACGATAGAAGGTCGTCAACCCATTGAAACTCCTCACCTCATGAATGTTTGTCTGGGTCAACCATTCCTTAATGGCTCACACCTTTTCATCATTCACACAGATGTCCATAAACGTTACAACAAATCCTAAGAACAACAGGCTGTCCGTTAAAAAACTGCACTTCTTCAAGTTGAGGTACAACTTGTTAATTTGTAGGACCTGCAGTAACTGCCTAAGATGTTTCCTGTGCTCCGTCTCATCCTAGCTATATATAAGTATGTTATCAAAATATACTACCATAAATCAGCCAGTGAACGATTTTAGAACTTGATCCATCATACGCATAAAAGTACTTGGTGCATTCGATGGGTCAAAGGGCATGACTATCCACTCATACAATCCTTCCTTGGTCTTCCGTTTTTCACTCATCATCGGGTCGGATACGAATCTGATGGTACCTGCTCCTTAAGTCTAGTTTAGAGAACACCTTGGTCCCTTCTAGCATATCAAGCATGTCTTCTAATCGTGATATTGGGAACCGATATTTGATGATAATTTTGTTGATTGCCCGGCTGTCGACACATACATGTCAACTTCCATATTTCTTTTTGTGTCAATAATGCTGGTATGACACATGGGCTCATGCTCTCTCTTAAGAGACCCTTACGAATCAATTCCTCCACTTGCCCCTAATGTATCTCACACTCCTTCGGACTCATCCAATAATGAGGGTGGTTGGGCAGGTTAGCCCCAAGGATGAGGTCTATGTGATGTTGGATGTCTATCATGGGGGACAATCCATCAGGTAAATCTTCAGGCTAGACTTCTTTGAATTCGTTTAACAATAGTCTTAAACTTAGAAGAATGTTTGAGGACTCCAATTCATCACCCTTCATCACCACGGCGTATACCTCACCGGTTTCCTTTGATTCCTCCATGAAATCTCTAATAGTTAAGAGAGAACTCCCCTCCACTTTAGAGGCTTCAGTGTGGTTCTCTGGTGCCATAGTGGTAAGGATTATTTTTTGACTATCCTTCACAAATATGTAGATATTGTCTTATCCTCGACAGGTCGCATCACGATCCGACTGTCAAGGTCGACCGAGTAACATATGGCATGCTTCCATGTTAACCACGTGACAAAGTATTTGATCCTCATAATTTTTACTAATTAAAAATGAGATAATACATTATTTAGTTACCTTGGTCTCGTTCACCTTTTTTATCCAGCCAATTAAGTATGAGGAAAGATATTTTGTCGTTGGTAGCTGCAACTTGTTCACCATCACTCTTGAGACGATGTTCTCGCTACTACCACTTTCTATGATCACATCACAGACCTTTCCATTTACAGTGCACCGCGTACGGAATATATTGTCGCTGTGGATGTAATTCCTTCCATGGGGTATATAGTAATCACCTCACAACTAGATATTTGCCATGATTCTTGCCCGTCAATTCATCACCATCTGCTATTTCCTTAGTGGCTTGTTCATGTTCATCAAAGTCAAGGTCTTCTTTTGTGGCCTCACATTCAATGCCCCCTTCATTTATGGTCAAGTGTGCTACGAGACGTGGAGGACAGGTGTTTAGTAAGTGGCCTGGTTGGCCACAACGGTAACAATTGTTCGACCTTGGCCGAACGTAATGATTTGGAATTCAACTCGGGCCCGCTATTGTGAGCGCTACACATTGAGGCCTAGATGAGCCGCTCCCCTTATCATGGTTTGTCGTTGCAGGGGGTTGAAGACATTCTTCTACTAGTTCTTTTCCTCGTACCAACACTGGATCCTGCGTGGGACCCGTTATGGAGGGTCGAGTTGAAGGATAAGGCCGATTCGAAACTCTTGCAAGCTACGTTTTTGCCCTACCTACCAATGGAACCGCTTCATCCACGGTCCCGACTGGATGCATCTGAACTCGATCCTGAATTGTCGATCGTAATCCTCCTATAAATTGTGCCACCTTCTGTGACTTAGATTCTGATAGATCGTTTCGTGTTGCCAACCACTAAAATTCTTCATTGTATCTGTGACATTTGATTTACTTATCGGCAATTCTGGTATTGTTGGAATAATATTTGCTCATAATCATTGGAGAGAAATCGTGATCAAAGAAGACGTCTCATCCGTGGCCATGATGAGATAGGGGCCTTGTTCTGGCGGGCTCGTGAGAGTCGTAATTGATCCCACCATGCAAAAGCACCAGATTTTAATTTAAATACTACCAATTTTAACTTTTTATGATCTGGCACATCAATATAATCAAAATATCTCTCTACTTCGGCTAGCCAATCGAGGAAATCTTCTATGCGTAATAAACCATTAAAACTAAGAAGTTCAGCCTTACCTCGATAGTCTCTTTCAACATGATTTAGATGATCGCCTCCATGAATTGGTCGTCGGGCAAAACCTTCACTAAGGTCCTCATTGCTAGAACTTGAATCATCTAGTGCAGCCCTACGGTTTGCCACTGGTAGTGCTCTACGGAAATCGGGGTTGTGTCGTACAGCAACCACGGGCGGTGGAGCAACCATAGGCGACGGAGCACCGCCTAGGGCTCGAGGCAGAAGTAACGCATCTGCAAGATGGTCGAGGGTTTCCTGGAACCTTTGCATGGTCAATGAACTCTCCTGGTGGAAAGCTTCCATTATTTCTATAAGATCATGAATCCCTATATCACCATCCACAGGATTTTGGCTTATACCTTTGTTGTTTGTCATCGGCCCGAGGGGAATCCTCGCTTTGATACCAATTAATGCAGGGATAAACATGATGAGGTTAAGCACCCTCTCCCTCAAGAGGATAACTGTTCCGAATCCACGGAACTTCTTCGGACTCCTCATAGAGGCTTCTTGAATCCACGAGAAAGAAAGCAACTAAAATAGAAAATAAATTCTATAAAATTTGAAATTGATTAATGAGTCAAATAAACCAGTTCACAACCCTTTAAATAGGGATACCAATCAATGGGAGAGAAATTAGAAGCAAACTACAACTGAAACTCCTAGAATTCACAACTTACTATAAATAGTAAACTTATTCTTTATAGACGATCATGATGTCTACTAGTACACAAGGTTTTCGGCCAAAAATAGTAAGTGTCCTATTTGGCTTCACCAAGCTATTCTCATACTTATTCTAAGCTATTTTCACGTTGGGCACAACTCCTAAGCTCAACGGATGAAGAGTTATAATCAAACTAAAACTTACTATTTATAGTAAAAACAGAATTAAAATAAGGAAACGACCATTGATCCAGTGGTATTTCGCAAATCCGGCTTGCGCTGGGTGGCTAAAGTAGCTCATTCTACCCCAAAATCATATATTTTACTCCCGATAACTCATTCCAGATTGTGAGATACGCCCGATCTAAGGTCCGATGGTCCGGATCACTTCTGTTGTCGACCGGGCCTTTTCTAATCCATCTTGGCCATGAAATTGTCTACAACCCGCTCTACATCAGAATCTCATACTATGGAATAGTCGGAAGATGAATTAATGGAATAGACTACCTCTCTCTACCTGTGACCCTCCTTATATAGACCACAAAGAGTGCACATGTCAAAGTCTTAAGAGAACTAGGCTTCAAGTGTATGCACGTATGTACCTATTATGCAAAAATAAGGAGATGTCACGTTACTAATGTAACATGGGTCAGGGCTGACCAAGCTCTATTCAAGCCTAGCCTACATTGTTCAACCTAAATTCAAACACGACCCCGACCCATGATAAGTCGAAAAGGTCCAACCCGAGCCCACACCTAATAAACCTCCTAAACAACGCTTTCATGACATCTTTTTCATGAAAATTGCAGAGAGAGAGAGAGAGAGAGAGAGAGAGAGAGAGAGATTTCAACACTAATTGAGAAAAGTGTCACTATATGTTCATTCTTTAAGCACTTTTGCACCAATGCCTAGCTTGCCAAAATCGCATGCCAAACAAAACCAAAATTTTAAAAATCAAAATAAAATTTCAAGAAGGGAAATGGGTTAAGAAAAAGGAAAGAAACTATATCCTGGGTGTTTTGCTGAAATTACCCTTTATACCTTAAGGTATAAGTTGTTTTCAAGGGGTCTTTAGAAAGAGGAGGCGTTGGGTGGTGGTCGGATTGTTGTTATGTGTATCAGGCATGCTGGGTTTCGGATCATTTGACATTTCAATGTTGGGTTTGTGCAGAGATGAGAGAGAGTAAGATGAAAGGAGTAATTTGGGAATGAAAAATGAAGCGAGGAGAGAAGAGGCATTAAAAATATGGAGCAAGGAGAGAGGAAGCCCCTTATAGAGAGGGAAGAAGAAGTAGTTATTGGAGAGAGAGAGAGAGAGAGAGAGAGAGAGAGAGAGAGATAAAGAAAGAGAGAGAGAGAGAGATTGGAAAGGATATTTTACTATTTTGAAATAGGAGTATGAAAATGAAGAAAAATATTTCTTAAAATTTGAATTTGAGTCATATGTTATTTACTATGCGAGTAGAACTCTAAACTCTACCCAAGTGAACTATTCCACTGCGGAAAAGAAACTCCTAGCTGTAGTGTTTGCTTTAAACAAGTTTATATCCTACTTGATAGGATCCAAGATCACGGTTTTCATCAACCATGCGATGCTGAAGTACCTTCTTTCAAAGAAAGATATTAAGCCTCATTTGTTAAGATGGATCCTTCTACTCTAAGAATTCGACATAAAAATACGATATAAGAAAGAAGTAGAGCACGTGGTAGCTGACCATCTATTGCGGTTTGTTTTATCGGATTCCATGGAGATGACACCTATCAATGGCATGTTCCTTGACGAACAACTCTTTAAAATATCAATTACCTTGGTATGCTGACATTGCTAATTATCTTGCCATAGATATCACACCTACGGACTAGACTGCACAAGACAAGAAGTTTTTCATTGAGGTACGTAAGTTCTTCTAGGATGATCCGCATCTATTTAAATATTGCCTAGATCAAATCATTAGGAGACATGTTCCTGATAATGAACACCAACGTGTCATCTCCTTTTACCATTCTCATGCATGTGGTGGTCACTTTTCAGCTAAGAAGACAACAACAAAAATTTTGTAGTGCAGCTTTTACTGGCCTACTATGTTCAAGGATACACACGAATTTTGTAAAGCATGTGAGTGTTGTCAGAAATTGTGAGGACTGTCCTGTAGAAATATGATGCCTCTAAACCCCATTCTTATTATTGAAGCATTTGATTGTTGGGACATTGATTTCATGGGACCATTCCCCCAATCCTTCGGAAATATCTGCATTTTGTTCATTATGGATTATGTCTCCAAATGGGTTGAGGCAATTATGTGCCGGAATAATGACTATCGCACGGTCATTAAGTTCTTAAAGGAAAATATTTTATACTGGTTCAGAACACCTCGAATCATTATAAGTGATGGAGGATCTCACTTTTGCAATAAACCATTCAAAGCACTAATGAAGAAATATGACATTTTGCACAAAGTAAGCACCCCCTATCATCCTTAGACAAGCAGTCAAGCTGAACTTTCAAATAGGGACAAAATAAATTTAGGAAAAAATGGTTAACTGATCAGATCATAAGGATTGGTCACTTCGACTGATCGATGCATTATGGGTTTACCGTACGACATACAAAACCCCTATTGGGACATCTCCCTTTAGACATGTATATGGGAATGCTTACCACTTGCCTGTTGAGTTGGAACATAGAGTGTATTGGGTGATAAAGAATTTCAACTTCAATCTTGACACTACCGGCTTGCTGCACAAATTACAATTAAATGAACTTGAAGAAATTCGGAATAATGCATACGAGAATTCTATAATATATAAGGACAGAATGAATGTGTTCCATGACAGGAACATTCTTCGAAAATCTTTTGCGCCAAACCAAAAAGTACTTTTGTACAATTCCATACTTCATCTTTTTCCTGAAATTTTGAGATCTAATTGGACCGGCCCCTTTAAAGTCAAAACGGTCTATCATCATGGGGTTGTCGAGATAAAAAAACCCGATGAATGGTAACATCTTCAAAGTGAACGGTCATCGTCTAAAACCATTCATTGAGAAATGAGCATGTAAATGAAGTACTTTCTCGAAGAGGATTTGGAAGTAAATAGGTGAAATGCCCTTTTAAGCTCCCTTGGAGAGTTGCACAAGTAAACAAAGGCGCTACTACACACATGCCTGTCATACACGTGGAATGCTGATGATAGTCGAAACAATGTAATTATTGGCTACATTACTAAAATCACACCAATAGAATGATCCAAACCGTCCAAAGGTTGATCATCTAAATGGACGATTAAACCATTAACAATGTCCATAGTGCTCTTTTACAATTTTAGTGCTCTTGTTTTAGTGCTCTTGTTAAAAACCATTACTAAAATCACACCAACAATGCATTGAAGATTATTAGTTGGTTTTTGTTTTTCTTTTTACAGTTTTAGTGCTTTTTTACTGTTTTAGTGCTCTTTTACACAATAAAACAATGTTGGTCTTCTTGTGAGTAAATCTTCGTATCCTTATTAATTTTTTGTGTTGGTTATTAGGTCTCACAATTTGTCATTCAAGTATAAGGCTTGCATATTGTGGATATAGTCATCAATTTTTGCAGGTCGGGTTGTTTTTGCATTTTAATTTTTAGAGTAAATTCATTTTAAATGATGTTTTTCCAATTGTTTGTTTCTGACGCTATAGTTTGTTAAATGATGGAATATCATTGTTAAATAAACATTGCAATTTACAAATGTACATTTAAGGTATTTGTCTCCTTGGAATCTGGGAGACATTCTCTGAGAAAAATATTGTTTCTATTCTGTTTTGGTACTAGGAAAGCTATTCTAAGTAATTCAGAAACTATAGTCAAATTCTCATTCATAGGTTGATTATTATGAGGTCTTTATGAGATTTTCAAAGAGAGTTTAATTTCTTTATAACAATAGCCCATTTGATAGAAGAGGTAACGCCTCTATCCATGCTCTCTAAGCAGTAGCTCCTTTGGAGCTCGCTTTCACGTCGACCCGAGGGTCCTAGCATGAAACTACCAGATTTGCCCATTGAGTCTAAAGGTGAGATGCAGTATTTTTCGTTTTTGTTTGTTAATCTTATTTTATACTTATACCTATGAAGGCATTTAATTTAATGGATTTGATATTAAATTTGGTATGCTTACAGGAGGTGAGGCTATAAGCTTTATATTCGGCCATCCAATTGTTTTAATGATTTTAATACAGAAGTGTTACTTTGTGATTTTGGATCCGAAAGCGCATAGGAAGAGCTGATGTAGCTGTAGCAAAGCTTGAAGTTCCCAAACACTTGAACTTTCCACTTGGATTCCATGGCTTTTGGGCCTCCAGAATGTAACTTAAGATGTTATAGGCCCTTCTTAAATAAAGGCTCAAAAACTTTCATAAATAAGTAAAAATACTATTCCTAAAATGACGTTCCTAAAATTAAGAATGGTTGTGATTCATTCTGAAATTGAAAATTTGCGATGGTTCCCAAAAATGAAAATTTGCGACGGTTTTAAACCGTTCCTAATTTTTTGCAACGCCCTATTTAGCCACGGTTTTCAACAGTTCCTAAATAAAGATTTTGGTATAGTGTGGTAAACAGAAAAAATGCATAGCCTTTCATATGTTTATGATTTAGTTTGCATTTTCCACCGCTCATATGTTCTACACATGCGACAAGTTAAGGGGAAAGAAAGTGGAGTTATATGAAAGTTCAGGTGCAAAGTGAACATTTTTCAAGGAAAATTATTTCTTTTGTTTGCATTTTCGTGGCAAATCCACTCCGTCCATCAGTTTTGGAAGACCACAATAGAATAGGAATGTAACTATCAAGAATATCCAAAACTCCTGTGGGCCATATCACTTGTGTACAGGCACTTGCCATTTTGAGGAGAAAAAAAGGCATACAGTCAGTTTGAAAGTATGGAAAATCTTTAATTATCAAGACGTCCAAAATATTTTACTTCCTGAAAGAGTTTCTGGAATTTAAGTTTCTTATGGAGACAAAATATGGAAGTTATGATGCAAAAATAAATGTTGCAGATTTCTGCAAGGCCTAGAGAAATCTCAAACCTCGAATACGATGTCATCCAAGGCCATTGCATTACTAGCTTCTTCAACAGATCTCATCTCCACAAATGCAAATTTCTTTTCATGGTTTATGTATACATTAACAACTACATCACCTGCAAAATCAACGAAAATCAATGAATGGTCAAAGACAAGGTAATATTGTAGGAGGGGGAAAATGAGAAGAGAAATTGCAAACCTGGGTCAGTAGTATTTCCTCCAATGACGGACATAACCTGGCTGAAAAAGGTCGCTACAGACTGCAGCAAAAGAATGCAAAGATGACCAATAGTTAGCAGTGACAAATGCGATTTATTAAAGTTCCAATTAGTTATCATTTCTGCTTTTCCTAAAGTTTGGGATTTCTAACATCAATGAATTTGCTATGACCTTTAGACAGAGAATCTGTACTCATCTCTGATCTTATTATTAATGGTATTTTGAATTACTTGAGTAGCCATAGGAATCTACTCTTGCTTACATCTAGGATTGTGCTATGCGCTGAGAATTTGGTATAGCCTTATCTAAACTTTTGCAAGAGTTCTACTAGAAATGACAAAAAAAAAAAAAAAAAAAAAAAAAAAAAAAAAGATGATTAGACAATTTACCATAAACATGTTCCAGACTTGTACTAGAAAAAAATGATAATTAGAGGATTTACCAATGTTTCACTTTCAACATGCACAAGTGCTCTACCTTATCATCAAAACAGTCAGTTCAAAGCAACATGCCACCTATAGGCCACCTAAAGAGGTTCATATGTCAACTACATAAATACATGCCATTCAATAGGTAGGACCCACTATGAAAACAGTAGATGAGTACAACATGAAGCTCCATTAAGCAATTGAACGACGAGGATGGAAAAAACTAGAAACGTAGACCTATATGACTAATGTTTGATATTCAAGGTACATGCAGCTGATCAATGTACAATATTGGTATATCAATTCAACCCAGAAGAATAAGGTTAGCCCAGTGCTCGTTTGAAATAGGTCTAACTAGATGGATGGCTCTGATTCTCTTAATGTAGCCCATAATGGCATAGTCTAGTATTGGTGTACCTGGCTCTCTTAACATCCAAATTTGTCCAATTGTATTCACCCAAGTTATATTTATGTTACAGCTATTGTTTGCATGGCTCAGGTTTTTACACAATTGATTAATTTAGAAGATGTGAAAGTTGACTGGTAAGAAATAAAGCACCGAATGTGAAAGTTCAGACTAATCCAACGATGGTATATGAATATCTCTCTGTTAAATATATATTGACTTAAGTTAATTGATATCTATGCCAATTGAAACCTTATTATTGTCCAAGTATTAATTATAATGAGAAGTCACCTGTCCATCGAAGTTCTTGTGGGCGGATTCTATGTGGAACCCACTGTGATGTATGTGAGAAATTCAATCTGTCCGTCCATGAATTGTGAAAGCTTAAAATAATACAGCAACTTAATAATTATTAAGATCCAGAACTAAGTGTGCCACAAAATAAGTAACAATGAGAATGGAAGTGGCCAAATTGCAATTTCCTCAACCGTTTATTGTGAGGGACTCCACTCCCAATTGTAATTTCGTTACTACCAAGTTGGAGTCTAGAAGAAACAAACTACGATTTGAGGGTAAATCCTTCATATAAGTACTTAGAAGCACTACAAGAAAACTGGCCTTTCCCGGCGGTCAAAACCGCCGGCAAAGGCCCAAAAAACTGCCGCTAAATGATCTGCCCGCAGTCGGCTAACAGCCGGTAAAGCCTCGGTCGGTAAAGGCTTTACCGGCGGTCAGGACCTTTACTGACAATTGTGTTGGACGCCGCTAAATCGCCAGTTTTTGCTACACTACAAGAAAATTGGTCAAAAGCTACGGATAAAATCCGTAGCTAAATATGATGAGCCCCACAGTACAGCCGTAGCCATAAAGCAAATCTTTCTCATTAAAAATAAAAATAAAAATAAAATGTGAAATTGAAGACAAAAATCTGGCAGAAATGTACAAGAAACACAGATTGCAAAACAAAAATAATGAATTCACTTACCGAAGGAGTAAAGCCATTAAGAATTTTGAATATATGATGCCAAACCACCTGGATAGCTTGAATTAAGCCGAGTTACCTATAGAAAAGAGCTACTTAACATTAATAAGCAGATATGCGAAGAGTATTAACAATCTTGCTGACAGATACAAAGCAATGTAGGTTTCCAGAAACCCATCAAAATTAGTTTGGTCTTCTACCAGAAATTTGTGGTCAGCAAGACTTCCAAAGATAAATTTCAAAATAATCATAATAATAACAAAAATAAATGTTTGAGTGAGGAAAATGGAAGTTTAAAAGTTGAAACTGATGTTAAACTTTTACTGCTTGGACTTGGAAATCAACAGAGACCATTTAATATTTCCAGGATACAGTAGCCAAGTTGTAAAAATATACTGAGAATGCATGGAATACAAGGTTCTTGTACTCGTAAGAACCAAAATAATAATAACAAAAAAAAAAAAAAAGTGCCATGAAAATGAACCTGATCAAAGAAACTTTTCTTTTACTCGCATCATCAACACCTTGTTCATGCCAATGTACAAAAAGATGACTCGTCCCTCCGCCAACAACATTTTTACAAGTTCAATCGGCATTCAACAGTCAAGATAATGAAGGCAATGAGAATGATATCAAAGTAGAACTTTTGAGAATGGTGCCTGAATCTTGATGATGGTTTAATGGAAAGCCAACATTGAGGGTTAATCTAATTAGCAAGTCTTTGTCATTTGAGAGGATTTCTACATATTGTTGATGTTCTCAATGAAGCAAGTGGTGTTTAGTTCTGTTGTGACATGGTGCTTGGTTTAAAACTAACTGCCTGCCTTTATCTCTACATATAAGACTGTTGATTTAGAGAGACTATGGGACCATTGAAACTCCATTAGTTTAAAGGTTTTCGTCTTCCCTATGTTGTTGAAGATCTACTAGGTTCAGCATATATTTCATAGGCCAAAGGAAGAAAGAAAGAAAAGAAAGGAAACGGATTACTGCCATCTGAAATAACACCATCATGAACATCAACATTAAGAGTCTAAAGAATATATAAATAATGTTGTGTTGCCTGAGTTGAGTTGAATTTTTTGTTCAGTGTTGCTGAATTTTTACTGTTTTTCTCAAGTTTTAACCAAGGTGTGACTGGATCTAGTTTTTCCAAGTCTTGGTAAATCTGGTCTAGTCAAGTTGACTCAGCCAAATGAGTTGATTTCTTCTGAGTTTTAAAATTATTGTTTTGGCCATTTGAGCCCATTTCTTGTTATATAGAGACATGTCTAGAAGCAGCAGAGAGAATCATGAGAATGAGTGGAATTCTCATGGCATGCTTGGAAATTGGAAACCCAAGTTTGGTTAGTGAGGTTTGGTTGAAATGGAAACATGATGTGAAAATCTTCAGCATCAAGGTAATCCTACAAGCATATATTGTATAACATACAACCTGGGTCCTTCAGTCTTCCAAACTCCAGTTGGGCCACAGAATGGCATTGCTGCAATGGGTCTATCAGGGTCCTTCAGCCTAATGAGGGAGAGATGGCATTGACGGCATCATCTTGGCCAATCACACATTTCCTAAGCTGCACAAAACAAGATGGATTGGAGGGTTTTCCTTTGATGTGATGATTTTTGTTGTTTGGATAGCACAAAACAGGATGGATTGGACTCTGCTTTTCCATAACTTAGATTCTTAACACTAGAAACAAGGTGAGTATTGTAAGAAGAAGTAAACATGACAAACCCAGTGATCACAATCTGGCCTTGATAGACCATCTTAAAGTCACCATTGAAAACTTGGCTGGATCATCATCCTCCGCCACAAGTAACTAGTGAGAATTCGATATAAAGATAACATGAAGTGGGCCACCATTCATTCATCAATCTCACCGTTTGTTCCAATATACCTGAAAAGTGTTGAGAAAAGAGACGAGTCCTTGAGAGGAGATTGAGCAATCTCATTGTTGAATTAGCTCTTTTATTTCTTTCTACATCTGCACAACAAAAGGTCAAGTCATCTATGTTTAGGCCATAGAAACATTGGCTCTCTAAATGCCAAACAATTTTGAATCCAAAAATCAAAAATTGGATTTGGGTTTTAAATTTCTGCAGTTGATGCCATAGGAATTTAAAAACCCAAAATGAAAGTTACTGTTTTCTAACATTGGAGAGCCAAATTCAAAGAAACAAAACAACCAAATGCCATTCCACCTAATGTGCATTTAGAAGGACCGAATCACATCAACGGAGTTTCCCAGAAATTTGGTCTTTAACTTGGATGTCACGTCATAGGTAAAATGATCATTTTCTGCATGCCCCGCGCTCATTGGAGGATGATGACTGGCCTGACATTTGGAAGCTTGATAAAAGAAAGGAACTGAGCATCGCAGAACAACACCATGGAAATGACAATGAAAAAGCAACCACAACAAATAATGTTAACATGGTTTAGCAACTAACGGGTGGGTCGGTGGGAGAGGCGGTGGGTGTATGCATGTGTTAAAAAAAAACCAGCTGACAGTGTTCTTGTGAAATATCAGCAGCCAAAAGATGAGAAATCAAAATCAAAGTAAACTTATGAACAGTTCACCTGCTCCGCAAGGAATGTAATGCCACCATGATTAACCATTTCATAAGTCTCACCAAGGATGGGATTGAAGGGCTTCCAGGTTCGTTGATAGGCATAGTAAACAGATATTGCCCATGATGCTGCAGACAATAGCCAATATTCCATTACACCAGATAATACATGCATGCAACTCATAAGCACCACAGTAGAGAAGACCACTTACTAGCATAGACCATCCGCATGTAGGGATCCTCACATTCATCAGCCAGGTCTAACAAGTGGGAGTACTCCAAAGATTTGTGAGGATAATGCAATTTATAATGCTCAATATATGATAAGCAAGGTCAAGACATTGCCCAAAATTGACAACATCAGGTTTAAAGTGCAAATAGCACACACCTCTGCCACTTTCTGAATCATTTTCATGGGCTCAAATATAAGAACTGGAAGTGTCACCATTGATGTAACATCTAAACCTATATATTTCTGCATCATCTTCCAATAACTATCTCGATCCTGCAAGAGACGCAAAGAAGATTTGAAACAAAAAAAAAAAGAAGCAAAAAGACATTCATCAAAAAAGAAAGAGAAAAATGAAAGAGCAAACAGATCAATGTCATGGTCATGAAAATTATGAGCAGCAATTATAAAAAGAAATGTGCATCAAACTTGTGTTCCACAACAAGTATATTTAAAATTAATAAAAAAAAAATTAAAATTAAAATTATATATATATATAAACACGCACACAAACAATATTCCTAATGCCATCAACATCATAGCCTTGTATAAACTATTTGGCATGGCTAAAGAACATTGTTACAATAAATCCAAATAGCTAGGACAGGGCATGATAAACATGTGTAGTGCAACCTGATGTAGAGGATTGTTCATTGACATGAGATGAACCTATGACCCCTCTAGTTGATTACCAGATATCACCTGTAAACCCCCTTTATTTCACTTCCACCAAGCACACAAGAGAACTTCTCCAAAGAAAAAAAGAATCATTTTTTTTTTCTAATTTCAACAACTAAGAAAATACCCTCACACATCTATATAGGGTCACAAAAGAAGAAAGAAGAAGAAACTAATGCTATCGGAATTACCCAAGATGCCATCACTTATGTGCTACTTTGCACGCATAGCTTTAAGTGAGGGTATTTTGATCTTTTACTCCTATAAAAAAATAAAACTCAATAATAAAGGCAACTACTTGAATATCAAACAGCCCACTCAGATGGCCATGCGGAACACACAAGTCTGATCATGTGGGGCCCATATTGGTCCTGCGTTTATACACTAGAGAGTAGAACCAGCTTGCATCAATGGGTTCAATAGACTGGTATGAAAAGAAAAAGTAGTGAACACCTCCTGCTTCCATCTTCCTCTGCATCTTTTGTGCCTCCTTCAAGGTTTATAACTTCTAGCCCTTCATAACCAATCAACCTACAGGAGAAAAGAGAAGGCCACACAATGATTTAGAGCAGACTATCCAGAAAACAGTAATGATTCAGTTAAGACAACATTATCAAGAAACCCAACAATGGTATACAAGCCCAAAAGTAGATCATTAAATGTCATTCATTTCCTTCCAGAAAACCATACCATTAAGTTTTATGGGCAAAAATTTTAATAATGACGATAATAATAATCACAATGATCATGATAACAGTAATAGTAGTAGTAAATTAATAATAATAAAAAAGTGAAGTAGCTAAAGAACATCAGTTTAAATTTAATGAAAAGATTTGAATGAAATTAATGCTTGAACTAAAGTCATGTATAGGGTACAATAAGATGGAATCCTGAACTCTAATCCGGTGGGCCTTTGCATGGAGGACCATAGCCCAAAAATCAAAGGTAGCTGACAAGTGGACACTGTAAGTCACAAAATAATGATAGTGGTTCACTAGGAAAAGACCCTCCAATCAAATGATTAAGGTCATCATCCAACTGGTGTGATTTTTGACTTATGGATGTTCAGTAGTAAGCCCCACGTGAAGGTCTGGGTACTATCCTAACGAGCCGCTTTTTTGAAAAAAAAGAAAAAAAAGAAAAAAGAAAAAAAAAAAAAAAATCTGACACGGAAAACATCCCCTGTAATAATTCCCCATCTAGTACTTGTAAAAAGAAGTAGAAGGAGGAGAAAGAAAAGAAAAGAAACAAATCACCCTCTCATGAGTTCTGAGCCACTCTTTGTGAGATATAGAAGAGGCCACTCACAAAGACGTGTGGTATCCGGAAACTCGGTAGCTACTTTGTGAACATGTCCGGGCAAAAATCAAGATGGTACACTCATCGGGTTCACCATGTGTACCTTGAATATAGCCCGCTAATCGCTTGCCCACCTAATGAGTGGACTGGCCTGATTTTGAGAGAGGGCATGTTTGCAATGGCCATCACCTGATGGGTAGGTAGCCCAGATCTCACACGTGTGTCATGGCGAGAGGTGTGCCACGAATCGCCTCTTCAGTCTCTCCTCGCAGTATTTGCCATAAACTTCCCTAAAGAAGTAAAAAAACTCAATCACATAACTTCTCATCACTGTCTTTTACCAATTGCTGCAAGGACCAAATGAGAATTCCCACTTGAAAATCAATATTTCCTTCCACCATAACCGATTCCGAAAAAAAGTAAAACTAACGACATATTGATTATTCCCCTATAGTAACACATCTTTCCAGTCAACAATCTGGGAGAAAAACTATGGACAGACTAGAAAAAATTGCCAAGGTTGTTTAAACCATCAACCATTTTCATCTATGTGGCCTAACTGATTATTTAACCATCCTCACAGTTATGTACATGGTAAAGCACACCTAATATATGGCTTAGATGTCCTGCACGTTTTCCAGGTTAGCACGTATCTGCTTGCAGAAGTGCATGTGGAGCCAGCAAACATCCCTGACACATGGCTCAGAGTCTGCACTTGGGTGGAAGCTGTGGGTTCCTTTCTTTCATCTATCTATTTGATCGGTTCTTCTGGAATGTTAGCAGACAGTTTAGATCTCTTGGGAAATTTCCATTTACCATTTACCAAGGAAACATTAAAAATACTCCCAATATTGACAGATCTCTTGGGAAATTACCATTTACCACAAGGAATTAGAATTTCAATTCAGCAAGCAATCGAGTAACAGAATAAAGCGCATGCTTTAGATTTAATAAACCATAAAGAAGTCTCGCTAAGTATGGATTATCGGCAGAAATTAGAATTGCAAACCACAAGATGAATCTCTCCTCTTAGGCTTCAGTTGCAGAATGGCAGAAATTGAAATTTTAATGGTCTCTATTGTCCTAAACTCAATCTGCAAATATCACACCCACAATCACATATTGTGCACTACTAATTTAGTTTGCAAGACAACAAGAAAATGAGAAATGGCTCCCTTGGGACAAAAATAAAGTGATTTCTCCATTCACATATTGCAAGCAAGGCTCAAAATAGCAGAATTATTGATTTGAAGTGGGAGTAGCACATGTTTAGAAGGATAGTGCAACTAAGAGTCTCAAGATATTCAGTTAACGTCAGTTCACATATTGCAACCAAGGCTCAAAATAGCGAGAATGTATTGTAAGAATGCATTGTGACACACCCATGGGGCAATATGATAAAAATGTTTGATAAAATTGAATTGTCTTTGGTATTGGTAATGTATTGCAAAAAAAAAAAAAAAATTGTATGGCGTTCAAATGATAATTTGAACCCTGACTACAACTGACTATTTTCAATATCAACAATGCTTTCAGGACAAACTTCTTGTAATGAGAAAAGAAGTCCAAATCTGAGTATCTGCATTAGTGTAACGTAAACTTAAGGAATAACCTAACACTTAAAATGACAGACAGTGTTGGCTTACCATGCAAAGTGCTCAAAAATTCTCTACAACAATGACAAAAAACAAATAGAGATTAGGTGACATCCAAAAGCCATATGAGAAAGCACTGAACAATCAACAAAATGGCAATGGGTTGCAACTTGCAAGGAAAACAAAATTGCGAACACAATAAAATCCAAAAGGCTAGATATTAATCATGGTCGGAAGTCGCAAATAACAGTGCATCAAACACAACAAGGAAGAGCAACATACAATCCAGAAAATAGTGATGGAGC
Organism: Magnolia changhungtana; assembly: GCA_030180095.1. Lineage (NCBI taxonomy): Eukaryota > Viridiplantae > Streptophyta > Magnoliopsida > Magnoliales > Magnoliaceae > Magnolia > Magnolia changhungtana. The sequence goes on along the minus strand of JASAUF010000462.1, from coordinate 1,903,759 downwards.
ATCATTGAATGATACACATGCAAGCCCAAAATCACAAATCTTCAGTTTACAGTCCGCATTAGCAGGGATATTTTTTAGAATAAGATAGATAGCTAGATAGCTTTAGATGATATTGATGATGGTGATTCATTATGTTTCTTCGAGATCTATGAGCATAACCTTCATAGATTGGGACTGTGTGGCTGACTCCGTCCACAATACCGAAGGCAAAGAACAAACCAAGTAAAATTCATTGAAACAAAGGGAACAGAAAAAGTTGTTGCAGATGCAATAATGCAAAAGGCATTTAGAATAACTATAGTCCGAAGGCCCAAAGATAAAGTAATTCACCATTTGGAAAGAAGGATCTGAGCTACTTCACACCAACAATTGAAGCAAAGTGACCAAAGAACACAAGTTATTTCAAAAAGAGATTAGGTAATACCACCCAGAAATGTGTATGGTGGTTGAAAGTGGCTACCTTAATCAGAGGAGCATTTTGTAATGATCACGTCTTCATCAGATTTAAATGAGACTGCAACTTCAATTAAGATTGGTGCTAGTTTCTTGCACACCAAGGTCCGTAAAACTATAGCAAAACTGTAGAATCAAAATTTGGGGGGATCATCATTTATTTATTTATTTATTTTTATTTTTATTTTTTATTGTAATTTCAAGATTGCATGCATAAATGGCCATTTCTAAGAACAAGGGGTCATGATCAGGATTGCTCATCTGTTGGAATATCAGGGTATGTTCATGCTTTCCCTATTAAAACCCACCAAATGTCAAGAATGGAGAGGAGTTACCAGGCATAGGATGAATCCCATTTGTATGGGGGATAGTAAACACCAGGCATAGGTGAAAGCAGATGCCAACCTTACCCATGGGCTGAGGGTCTGTGATGGAAGTTGGGAAGTTTCCTTCCAATCCAACCTACCAAACGATCCCTTCCACTGATTGTGCCTATTGGCTGTGTTTGGTAAGCATCAAGGTATCAAATCCACCATTTGACCAGTAGATAGATTCACGCATTTTGTAGACATTGTAAGACAATACGCCACAAACATCTGAGTTTATTAAAAAGTTGGAGGAAAACTGATATAAAATCCAACATGTCAATCAGCACTAACATGAGATGAGCTCATTTTTAGGTTTCTACCAAACAGGGCCTTACTATTTTAAAGGTATTTTAGTACATTTTTATTTACTAATATAATTATACTTTGGCAGGATTTTAAATATCATTTTTTAAATGCCGAGTTCCATCTTTGTCACCAACATGAAACTTCCCTGTTTGGTTCCTAATCTGTAAATTTAGGGCTCATTACTAGTTCATCCATGCCATTGATCTGATGCCCGCCATCATGGATGAATTTTTTTTTAAAAAAAAAAATCTCCCTAATTAGAAGATCCTAACTACCAAATCTTTTTCTCCATTGAATGTAGACTGTTAGTGCATTTCATCAAATTCATCATCTGCAAGATCTCTTTTAAATGCCAGATCCCACACCACCTGACTACCAATGATACTAGGTAGACAGATGCCAATTGAAAACAATATAAATTGAATTTATTGGGGAAACATACTAGACTATTTCATCCCATAACATCAGAAACAAAGGAAAACATGGCATTTTCATATTAACAAGAGTTAAGGAAGCATTTCCATTCTTTATGAAGCAGATTGATGCTAATGTCTGCATTGTACTCGACAAGACACTGCATGAATTAAACATCCAGTGCTCAACCAGGAGTCCAAATAACAATCTGTACATATTGCAGTAAGGAATATCTTTGGAGCCATATTAGTCAAGGAAATGATAAAGAAAATTCATATGGATGTTGGACTTGGAAAACAACTAGTTGTTTTGTGGATTAGGCATATATTTGAAATTTTCACCATTCAAAAAAAATATTTTTAAATTGTAATCGTCAGTCTAAAATAAACATTTCATAAATAATAAAGACATAAATAAATAGAGGACAGACTGCAACCAAGACATGGGCTTCCTTGTTAGCACACGGAACTTTCTACACCAAAGCCAAGCAAAGCCAAGCCATTGCCAATTAGCATGAACATGAACCAGACCCATTGCCAAGCCAAGGCAGGGGGACCATAGTTACCCCGAACAAGTCCTTTGCCATCTATCTTTTCCATGGAGCAACTGCACCAGAGCTATCTAAGGATGTGGGTCAGTCCTAGATCATCAAAGGTCGAACCAATGTTTAGGATCTTGAGGAAGGCCTTGAACTATGACTTACTTCCAATGAGATCAAAGTAAGCAGGATCTATGCCAGGCCCATGACTAAACGAATGGAAGATCTAGGCCTCTGATTTAAGGTTAACAAGGTTGACACACTGAAACTGATACAAGATGTAAAAATTATCAACAAAGTTCTATGTAATATTCCATGGTGGGAGTGGTATTCCTTAACCATAGGATTTGAAGGTCCATAGGCTATAGGGCATAGAATTGCCAAATTTTCATAGAAGAACACAAATTGGAAACAACCGAAAGAAGCTACAACATTAGCCATTGGAGCAAGTCCAAAGACCATTTACATGATTGTGGTTTTATTTTTAATTACGTATTAGAGACCTCAGTTATAAGTTGTTGGTTTTATTTTTAATCCCTACCAAAAGAATTGATCTCTATAACATAATTATAATTGAACAAGATCTCTAATACATAATCACGATTGAATAAAACGAGATAAACACATCTTTAAGTGGCAACCAAACAGGCCCTTGGAAACTGGAATACAAAGTCTAAGAAAATGTATAAAGCCATGGATAAACCAAACAGGCCCTTAAAACACACAATGCGGATTTTGAGATCCAATTTTAACTATGCCAGCAAACACACCTCATTTTGTTGCCACGATAATAATTTGTTCCATAGAACTGCTCCAATCTCTTTAGCTTTATTCGAATATCAGCAGTGTTCATAGGAAGGGACCATAGCAAAAAAAACTCCTCAGGATTTAAATGACCTCCCTCAAACATGTAAACTGTTTGACACTCTTGTTGTACAAGTATGTAAAGTATGTAAAAGATGTGAGAGAGAGAGAAGGTTGTTTTCTTGCTTTGGTTCAGATTCTGTTACAGTTTATTTAGAAAGTAGAGACTACATAGATGTTACACAAATGTTTAATTTCATGATAGAGCAATCCTATTGGATAGGTTAATTAGATGCCACACAAATGGTGGGCCTCGTGCCCAACCTTGTAAAACAGCCTATCCTCTTAAATGAAACTAATAAAAGAAAATGTGATTTGAAAGACATGGTGTAAATTAACTGTGTTAAAAATAAAATAAAATAAAATAAAATAAAATAATAAAGCCATGATAGAGTCAATTGCCTTAAGAAAATGGCCTCCAGAAAGGTTTTTAAAGAAAAAAAAATAGCGAATGAAAGTAAAAAAAATAAAAAATAAAAATTAACTCTTCATGACACTAAACATTTCACGTCATGTTCCGAAAATACACAATGTCAGTTCTTTCTAACAGCCATTTACTTTCACTTAATATTCACTGGTAGTTTCAATGTGGCTAGTAGTAAATGTGATAATATCAAATTTGTAGCTCTTGCTGGTGAACCTAGTCTTGTGAATGAGTCCAAAATATCCATCTTAATGTCTTCAAGGAAATTTTCGTATCCATTTTGACATAAGATAGAAACTCTACCAGAACATTTGTAAGCAGTATCAATCCCTTTGATGGGGTCATGTTCCTTTGTGCCAGATTTTAAGTTTCTTGTAATCCTCGTTTGCGAATTTGTCGCATCTGTTTATTGAGGAAATTTAGGTAATGAGAATAAGAATGAGTAGTGTCCTGATGGGCCAACTTAGTAAAGGTGGATGTGGGGCAGCCCTTTGATTAATGGCCTACATTTTAGGGGTTAAAAAAAGAAAGGGAAAATGATTAAAAATCTGAAGTGTAAGGCAAAAGATTGAATATCAAAACTTCTAACAGTCAAGTGTCCAGACTGTTCATCAATCCAAGCGTAGTTCTGTCCAACAGGACATGTTTGTGTCCAGACTGTTCATCAAACGGAGCATATTTCTGTCCAACAGCTTATACATATAGTTAAGAGTGTTCGGTGCCACTTACAAAAACTTAATCTACTCAAACTTTCCAATGTATCCGCAAACCATTCCAATTAAATCAATCAAGTTCAATAGCATTTGAAGGAAAAGCAGAAATAAAACCTACGACAATTAAGCAAAGGAAGTTGATCACAAGACCAATGTTCAATGTATCAAATCTATACTAAACAGAAGTTCTATGCAAGTACCTGCCACATAGGAAATTCTTGCGCCAATCTCCTAGCAAAGGATCCTGAAGAAATCAAGCATCAGCACTAGTGAGCACCAAGAAGATATTCAAAGATACATTACAGGTAATGATGATGTAAAAGGAAAAAAAAAGACGCATGGGACGAGAAACAGAGTTCACCAAGGGCTGGAAATCCATGAGGGATTCGGGGCTATTAGTACATTCAAATCAATTTTACAGTCCAAATCCAGGCCCAAGGTGGGCCACTTGCCCTACCAATACACTCTCACTGCATCACAGCCCTTGATGAAATAGACATTACAGCCTCTCACTCACATATACACAAATGGATACAAACTCATACGATTCCATGACTCTCATTTACATGGACTGAAGGAAACACTCTGCATTCTGATCTACTCCTACTCAACCTTCTTCTCAAAGACTCACCCAATGTAGAAGAAGAAGAAGATGATGAAGAAGAAAAATCTTTCGATGCTTGGGCTTCATACCTTGAATCCATCAAAGATCATCTCGACAAAGAAATTTCGGTTGGCGAATTACCATCGATCCATGTGCCATCTTCCGATACAACCGGTCTGTGATGGCTCTTGTCCCAGCAATTAGTAGGTTTAGAGAGAGAGAGAGAGAAAGAGAGAGAGAGAGAGAGAGAGAGAGAGAGAGAGCAAACAGAGAGGGAGGGAGATGGAGAGGGAGAGCGCGCGAGAGGGAGAGGGAGGGAGAGCGAGAGGGAGAGCTTGAGGGAGTGGAGAGGGAGATTGAGAGGCGGAAATGAAATTAGGGCTGCGGAGTAATTTTTTTATAAGGGCCCTTTTCCAGCAGCCCTTAAAACTAGCCGCGGGCAAAGGCTAGCCCCATCAGTCGGCTATGTTTGTTTTTCTTGTAGTGAAGGTAATTACAATTCCACCATTTCCACTCTATCAAACTAATCATCACAATCCAATTCATTAGTGCATTCAAATAGAACCAAAAGTAAGAAAATCACCAAAGGAGAAGGGATTGCCTCATTTATATGGCCTACTTATCTGACCTCAACTACATTAAGAAATCTCACTAAAATCTACATCTTCAAGGAGAGGGGAAAAAAAAACATCAATGTTATCATGGGGTGATATATAAGAGGTTATTCAACTAATGTGAATACTTAAGAAAGGGATAGTTCAGGCAATGACAAAGAATATTATGGTAGAAACTATAGCCAACCAAAATTCATATAAATACCCAAGAAAACTTAAATATTTGCATCCACTAGCTTTCTTTAATAATCTCGAACTTCTCAATTTTTCTTGGGTTCGTTTAGAAGTTGCTAAAAATCAACAACCAATGTTAGAATAAGTGACCCCTATAGTTCTCTTCAAGATGAAAAATGATTTTACCATACTTTGTATCCATAGACACCTTTGAAGTCATTGTTGCCAAGGTTATCCAGGTACCAATCACCAGCACGTTTACTGATGAATGGCCAAAGAAAATCCCATGATATAATTGCCCCAAGAAGAATAGAGTAGTTGACAATGTGTGAGCAGATAAGACCACATCCAATGGACGTTGGACTAAAATCAAAATAAAAGTTGCATAGGCAAAAAGAAAAAAGAAAAAAGAAAGAACAACGTAAGATGGATATGATAAACCAATTTAAAGCTTGCATAGCTGAAGCCATCCTCTGACATGACATGGATGATTGAGATTGTAGCTCCCTCAATGTTGTTCATGGAGTAGCCACATGGGTCAAACTAAAAATCACATATATCAGAACCCAGCAGAATCTTTTGTATACCTGAAGTGGCAGTCATCTCCGCTGTCGAGCTTGTTTTCATCTTGTAGAAGACAGAGAGCAGCTTCCTATCTAGACCAGTTGTGCACATTTCAAGAGTGCAAAGTGGGCCTTCATCTTCGGCCACTGATGCTGCGCAAGAAGAATAAATGTGCCACTGCTGGGATTCGACAAGAGTGCTCATCACATACGCCTTGCCACCAAAGCCAAGGTTGCCAAAGTGGTCGTTGAGAATGGTCACATTACATCATTCGGCATTTGGAGGAGGGATAGAAGAATATCGTTGCAGAAACCCTGAAGGAAATCCCTCAATTGATCGCAGAAACCCTATCAATCAAAAGAACTACCTCAATCGATCGCAAGAACCCTAGCAATTGAAGGAAATCCCTCAATCGATCGTCGAAACCTTAAAAAACAAGGGAAAGGGGGAGATTTGTGGAGAAGTCCTCGTATTTAGCCATAGAGAGAGAGAGAGGTGGAGATGGAGCTAGGGCATGAGAGGGATTTTGGGAGAGATAAAAAAGGACCGTGAGAATGAAATAGCAAGCGGGTTTTTTTTCCATAGTTTTAGCTACAGCTACGGGGATTTTAGTTACGGACTAAACCCATAGTAATATAGCTACATTTTTAAACCGTAGCAAAAAGCCCCCACAGTCCATAGCCTTTTCTCAAATTTTTTGTAGTATATGATGGGTAATCCAAGTTGTTCATATGAAGAAAAATATCTTACTATGAATACCTACATACTTTCTTCACTTGACGGAAACCAAAATCAAGGATTAAGGAGCTGATTTATCAATTGGACCACTAATACTATGATCTAAGGGCTGAAATTTGACATGTATAGTTAATTTATGATAGATATGCATAAGACAAAATTTCACATCAAATGGATCATGAAGACCATGTGGTCTAGAAATCAAGAGTCTAAGTTAATGACATTTTCATATTTATTTTTGATCTGATAGTTTTTAAAAAATCTAATGATTCTACATGGTTATAGGTATGTTTCTAAGCAATTCTTACAAAACAACTCATATCTAAATCATTATAGATAAAGAATTAGTCATCAAATAAGTTAAAATTATCATTAAATAAGGGGAGATACATATATCAAACATCAAAATGAATATATGCTAAAATGGTAATATCTGTGATGTTACACAATATCCAACATAGATTAGAATTAAGATAGGTTTGATATCTCATGAAGATCTGGAAAATCATTCACAGGGAATCAAAAGCATATATTGTACCCAAAGGCAACAATAGATTAATCAATTTTACAAATTGATTTCTTTTCCAATCTAGGAATTCAATTATATCCAATAAAAATTCAATATAGAAACCTAAAAACTTTCATTGAAATCAAATTGAATATCAAAAATCTATTAATCCATTATCCTTAGCGAAGAGATTATCTAAGCATGACTAACATCTTAAAAGAAAATAAAAGAAAAACATGAAAAACAAACCTAAACTGAAGTATTGAAGAAGAAGAAAAAGAAGAACGGCTCTATGGAAGCTTTGCCGCTACATGGAGCCTCTGATGCCCTAATTCGTCTTTAAAGTGGACTAAAACACCTCCATAGATAAAAAATCTCGCACTGACTTTGAACCAACTTTAAAATTATGCACTTTTATTATGCTTCAGTCGCACCGACGAGTACCTTTGATCGGACTGAAGTCACACCGAAGCCAGTTGAACGTTCCTTCGATTGGAGCCGAATTTCTCCAAAATTTTCTCTGAACTCTCTGTCTCCTTTCGGTTGCATTGAATTGCATTTGGTTGCACCAAACATCACCTCGATCGGACCGAATAGCCCTTCGATCGAGCTGAATTAGCCTCGAAATCCATTGCTTGTTGTTGGACAATTTTGGCAATTTCAATGGGACCAAATGGTCTATTATTTTTGTTATTTGACTACTTGATTTTTCAGACTTTTCTCCATCTTAGGCACTTGGTTTCTTGAATCTTCATGGCTTGAAATCTTCATCCCAGAGTCCTCAAGTCTTCAATTCTCCACACTTCATGATTCGGGGCTTTAAATTGTCTATTTAATCATGTATTCTTCATTGGCTTCAAAATCAGCTTGCATGCAAAAAAACATATGTTATTAGATAAATTTAACACTTGAATGCATGAAAAAACAATGCATACGAGAGGATAAATATGCAATAGTTGAGCCTTAACATTGTGGAACAAACATGAGTATTTTATTACCTTAATAAATAAGTATTTTCATTACGAGTACTTAACTTATAATAAATTAAATACTCTAAATGTTTTTAAAGTTTTTAAAGCCAATATTAGAATTAACAGGATAAAAAGATTAAAGTTGTCAGATCCAACCGTAGTGATAAATACTATAACAAACGAAGAGTCAGGTTAGAATCCATAGCCCTTTTCTAGATTCATGAAAGACTAACGCATTGTTACTCAATATACTTTGCTTGTTACACGAAAGTAAAATAGTAGTTGTGAGGATACCATCATAACTTCTCAAGAGGCTTTGTAACTTCTCAAGAGGCACTACTTGGGTATTTTGATATACAGTAATTCTTAGGTAAATATTGGATATGTGAGGAATGTTTCAGTAAAAATTCTTATTTTGAGTTACTTGTGTGCATCATATGCAATTTACAAGTTACTGGACAAGTGCCTGTGTATGATCCATGACACCCTACATGCCTTGATATGGAAAGATTTTCTCTTCCAAGCATTATCTTTAAAATCAAGGTAGGACTCTTCATTATGGCACTACAACAAAAAGGGGTTTAACCGACGCTTTGGCGGGATCATTTGCCAGCGCTAGGTAAAACTGGGCGCTGGCAAATAATCTATATAAATAGAAGATAGAAAACCCTATCCCGATCTCAGCCCTTCTCCCCGCCCCCCCACTCTCTCTCTCTCTCTACAACTCTCTCTCTCTCCCTCGATCTCTCCCTAACCCGACTCTCTCTCTCTCTCTCTCTCTCTCTCTCTCTCTCTCTCTCTCTCTCTGTAGCTCCACCTGCTGCAACTCCGGCAACTATTGACCACAACTCTCTCTCTCTCTCTCTTTGCACCTCCAGCAGCTACTCACTGTGGCCCTTTCTCTCTCTCTCTAACTCTGTTCTTCTTGGGAGAATGAGAGCTCTCTCTTAATCAAGCAATGAAGCAACCAGAGTACATGGCATAATCACTCTCGGTCTCCCTCTCTCAGGTCTCTCTCTCTCTCTATGTCAATCTCGCTCTCAATCTCTCTCTTGAGATCGATTATATTCAATGTTGAAACCCTAATTAGGATTTAACAACGGTGAATTCCTAATTAAGGATTTACAATGTTGAAACCCTAATTAGGGATTTACAATGTTGAAACCCTAATTAGGGATTTACATGTATGATTTACAAGGGCATGTTTGAGTTGAGTATAGGGTTTGTGCGCATGTTTTGCTATGAAATGTAGGGTTTTAATTTATATAGGTAGAGAAAAGGAGTAAAGAATCAGGTATCCCCTATTACCGAAGAAAGAGATGGCATAGGAGATCTCTATTCTCGTCAGATGTGCTGAGATGCGAATGAGATCTCTCTTCTCTTCTTTGAAGCTCGTCTAGTAAGCTCAAGTACATCTCTCTCTATCTCTCTCTCATTGATTTCTTTTCTCAACCCTTCAAAAGACAGTTGTTATTAATTAGATCTTAACCTACTTCAAGATGAAACTGGGCTAGGCCCCACCCTAGATTAATCTAGTATAAAATGGTGGAAACATGGTATATGTTGGATATCAAATTATACATAAATAATGTATCCAGACGTGGGAACTGCACCTTTAAATCATTTGGTGACATATCCAAACATAATGTTTATCTTTAACTTAAATCTGCTGCTTTTATTGGCTTCATTATTTATAGGTTTTGTATGATGTTCTGTCACTGAAGATTTTCTTAATGTGTTTCCTTAGTTTTGTAGGAAATTAAACTGTTAATTAGTTGCAGAAAATGTAACGTGAGATATTATTCTTTTCTCAAATAAAAGAAAAGGAAAAAAGGAAACGAAAGAAAGAAAAGAAAGCATGAAAAATAATTGTTACTGTGATTTACTTACTATAGGAAGAATTCAAGAAAAAATATTAGATAGAGAGTTTACATGTGACTGTTTACCCTCAGCTATTTCTGGTCAGATTTACTGCAAAAAGAAAAATAACATTTTTAAGACTACTGCGAATAATATGTAGGTTTTCATCCATGAATTGAGATAAGTCGTATTGCTGTTTGTAGAACTACTCTTTCTAATATGATATCTATGCATGAGTTTCATGCATCAACATGGATTTCAAGCAAGTGACGCAGGGATGAATGTGATGAGGTCGATCACTGTCTTCCTCAAGAGGATAACTGCTTTGAATCCATGGAGCTTCTCTGGACTCCTCACAGAGACTTCTCGAATCCATGAGGAAAGAAAGCAGAAATAGAAATAAATTCTAATAAATTTGAAATTGATTTAATGAATCCCAATAAACGAGTTCACAACCCTTTAAATAGGGATACCAAGCAATGGAAGAGAAATCAGAAGCAAACTACAACTAAAACTCCTAGAATTCGCAACTTACTATAAATAGTAAACTTACTATTTATAGACGGTCATGATGTCTACTAGTGCGCAAGATTTTCGGCCAAAATAGTAAGTGTCCTGTTTGGTTTCACCAAACTATTCTCCTAATTATTCTAAGCTCTTTTCACGTTGGACGCAACTCCTAAAGCCCAACGGATGAAGAGTTATAATCAAACTAAAACTTATTATTTATAGTAAAAATGAAATTAAAACAGGGAAATGACCGTCGATCCAGGGGTATTTCACAAATCTGGCTTGCGCAACCCATCATAGCAGGGTTGGTTGACTAAAGTAGCTCGTTCTACCCCAAAATCATATATTTTACGCCCGATAACTCATTTCGGATTATGAGATATGCCCGATATAAGGTCTGACAGTCCAGATCACTTCTATCGTCGACCGGACCTTTTCTGATCCATCTTGGCCCTGAAACTGTCTGCGACCCGCTCTACATCAGCAAGTAATTTCAATTTTTAAGGTTGAAAATGGAAGAAATATGCACACTGAATTTCTTTACTTTTCACCCTTCAAAATTGTAATTTCAATGTGAAAAAAATATGTTGATGATTGTAGGCTGACCTGTAGATTATCCAATCTTTTTATGGAAAAATTACTTTTGGTTTCAGATCCACATGCAAGGGATCACCATTGCATAACTTCGTAATAATGTATTTCTCTACAAAATGTCTTTTTGTTTAAATTTGTTTATTTTTTTTTTTCTAAATAGTGAAAGATTCTGGCAAATCTGTAGATCAGCCTATGCTCATCAAGATATACTCTCCCTAATTCCAGAGACATCAGAAATAGTACCCTTATCCTTAAGGACAACCCCATCCACGAGCAGGGTATCCATCATGATCAGAGTGTGGGTGCCCTAATGTAGTTTTGTAGTTTATAGATTTGGTGGCCCTTTTGTACAATTTTTTTTTTTGGGGGGGCCTGGCTCGGTATATTCTTTTTCCACTGTTTTTTCCTAATAAAATTTTCATCTTTCAGGAAAAAAAATAAAAAATGGTTAAAATAAGCAAGACTACATTTTTATAAAGATTGAGAAGAACATAAATTGTACCTTGGTTTCAGATCCACATGCAAGTGATCACCATTGCATAGCTCTGTAATAACGTAGTTCTCTTTTAAAAAATGTCTTTTTATTTAATTTTTAAAAAATATTTTTTTTCCAGAGTGAAAGATTCTGGCAAATCTATAGATCAGCCTATGCTCATCAAGATATACTCTCCCTAATTCCCCTCTCATATTGCGATTTCTTGATAAAAATCATGACATATAGAGAAATTTAGGTATAGAGCACTTTTGACTTTGGGTTCACGTGACACATGTGCACTATTTACTTTATCATCATTATCTTGTCCTAGCTATTTGAAACCATATAAACAATTTACTTCTTTTGAGGAACGTATGAAAATTCCCCAAGTCAAGCTACATGACTTCATCATCTTCATCATCATCTAAGCCTTATCTCAACTAATTGGGTTCGGGTACATCGATACAGGAGATTTCTTCCGAGTAGCTTGAGGAAAGGAGATTTATATCTAGAGGCAACTGCAAATTTCTGGTGCTTATCATCCAATGTTCATCATCAGCTTTCTCACTTTCAATTTCTCGTCTCCATTGATAAATCTATGAACTCTTGTTCCTCCTCTTAGATGGGCAGAAGTCTTAAACTTCTTTTTTATAATATATTCATAGGCAATAAACTTTTGGAATTGATAGTTTCTGATACCTGGGGATGTACTTGGTTTCACTATTAGATACATTTCATTGATATTAGTAGATTTATGGTTGTCTGCTACTTAACTTTTCTCTATTTTCTTTTGGCAACAAATAAGCTTCCCATGGTAAAGAAACTCAAGCCAAGAGGGAGAAATCAAAGGAGAAGGTATTTAAAGGACTATCTTTCATTTTATTTATTTGCTTATGGGTAGAATACTTAAAATGTGTTTGTTGCCCAACAGCAACAATTATGTTATTTATATAAAAAATTCTCAAACTTAATTGTTTTTATAGGGTCAGTTGACACTCTCCACTGCTGAACCTCCTAATCCTACAACAAGTGATCTTGAACATGAACGAGAGCAGACTAGCATACAAGCATCTGCATCAAGTGTGACATCTGATAAAGATGAAGATGCCCCATCTGAAAATGCTGCTACCGTGTCCAGTAATTTTATAGACCAGAAAAGTACATATGTTTTTAGCTAGTTGTGGAAATTGAAGCCATTGCCTAAAGAAAGGAAGTGTCATTATCAGTCATCAGATTTAATGCCACTCGTGCAGGATTTTAATCAATTGTGCCTAAATTTAGGCCTACAAGCACTTTAGCCTTTTGACGCCACTCGTGCTAGGAATAGACCATATAGAGGATTTGTTATTTATTTATTTATATTCAAGACCATTTTCAATTTATTGTAATAAATATTTTTTTTTTTATTGTGTAGTAATATAAATTTTGTTTAATATTAGTTTTAATTGTATTACATCAATTTTATGTTTCAAATATTAAAAAAATACAGGTTTCAATTGAATTATATATAATAATAATAAATTACTAGCCTGCACTGGGCCCTTCCAAATCTATACGAAAACCTTTAGCAGCGCATGTATAGACTTTTGGCGGCGCTTTTCTATGAGTAAAAGTCAAAAAGCATGCTTTTGCGGCGCTTGGATAGACTTTATTCGGCCCTTCTGTTAGAAAGTTAGACTGAGCGCCGAAAAAGACACACCATTACCGACGCTCAGACAAGCATCACTAAAAGTGACGTAGCATCGTTAAAACTTTTCCCGACATACCCCTTTACCGGCGCTTGTCTAGCGTCAGTAAAGGCAATACCGGCTGTTTTGGAGCCGTTTTCCGGGGGTTTTGACCGTCGGTAAAAGTCCCTTTCCTTGTAGTGTGGACAAAACGTCTTAGCTAAGACTACGTGTGTATTTGCACATTTTAATTTGTGGTGGCCCACATGCACACAATCCACACAATCGTGTATCAGATGGAACATAAAGAGAATATGATCTAGCAATCCCGACCATCTGCACTCAAGTGGTGACGTTTGGGCAAAAAAAAAAAAAAAACCTGCCATTTGTCAAATTTTCAACTGTTGATGTAAGTACACCTCAGAATCACCCTGATTGAAAGAACTTTAACAACGGAATATGTTAGCCCTTGGATCATTGGTAGATGGTCCATCAAAAGCTGGTTCATCTTACCATCGGTTTGGATCATTGAAGATGGTTAGTACTTGAACAAAGCAAAATCTGACCAAAATAGAGATATTATCGGTAAAGCAATATGATCATCCATTGGAAGATATACATGGCAAACGTGCATTAATGGTCAAACACATCCACTATATATTGGATAGTCTGGATTCAATGCATGTGTCATGTTTTTCTCGTATAAGTAATCTACACATTTCCAACTTTAACAAAGGTAAAAAAAAAAAACTCTCCCTTTCTCTCTTTCTCTCTTTCTCATGTAAACGGGTCAATGTTAGGTCTGGGCTAAGCCCAACCTACATTATTCAACTAAACCCAAACCTAGTGTGGGCCTGTGACAAGTAGGGATGCACATGGGTCAGTTCGGTCCGGTTCTGAGGTGAAACCGGAGCTGAACCGTTGGTACCCTAGAACTGAACCGGAACCGGATCGTGAAAAATGGTTTGGTTCCGGATCGGTTCCACGGTTCTGGCCAGCAACGTGGAGACTATAACGTGGTGGGCCACCTCAAGTTGCAGTATGGATAGCAATAGGCCTAAAACATTCAGCAAATCATGCAGGTATGGGCTACAACACAATTGCCCATGTTGATCACAACGATGGGCCACAGGGATAGTGATCAAAAGCCCATAAAATAATTAACAATCAAATAACAACGCTCAATCAGTGGATGATTAGAGCCCCACTTGCAGCAAAGATCAAGGACCCAACACATTTGACTAGGCAACAACAGCAAAACGTATTATGAAAGGGCGATGCAACTTGGGCCAGCAACAACAGTGGGCCACAAAAGATGTGATCTGGACAGATCTTGCAAAACATTTAAAGTAGGGAACAACAAGCAGATCACCATTATTAGCAGCAAAAGTGATCCTAACCCAACTGGTTCTTAATGAAGATGACGATGAAGGAGAACTGCCAACTGCAACAATACAGATCAGCAACCATGCTTCCTTTGCACAACAACAATGGATGGTTGTAATCCTCTTCGTTGCTAAATCTAATAGGGTAAATGAGAACGCAGAAGATTTGAGTTCTCGATGCATCATATTTGAGTTGCAAGCATGGGCTGATATCTATGTGAAAAGCCTCTTTGATACCATGTTGAACGGTGCCATCCATTGATCTACATGATGATTAATGGTGGGATGTCTACATGGCCGTGTGCAACACATGCTTAAGTACGAGTCAATCGGTGGCAGCAAAGGAAATGGAGAAGAAAGAGACTGATGTGTAGAGATGAAAGAGAGAGAGAGAGAGAGAGGGAGGGAGGGAGAGAGAGAGAGAGAGAGAGAGAGAGAGAGAGAGAGAGAGAGAGAGAGGTAGAGGCGGGGCGGGGGGGGCGAGGGGGTAGTCGACGAGAGAGAGGGCAGGGGCAGGGCAGGGGCGGCAGTTGGGTGAGAGAGATTAGATTAGGTTTTTTATTATTTTAAAGTCATATCTAGATCAAAGGTTCGGATCTAATGTTCGAATTGATGGTTCGAATCGATGGTTCGGGCCACAGTTCGAATCGACGGTTCGGGCCACAGTTCGAATCAACAGTTCGGATCCACGGTTCGGTTCATGGTTCGATTCAGTTCTATAAGGCCCTAAACCGGAACCAATTCGTATCCAACGGTTCTTGAAAATTTGGAACCGGAACCGGAACCGGTGTTGTCTAAAACCGGACCAAATTGGACCGATCCAACGGTTCCGGTATGATTTCACGGTTCTACCGGTTCGATGTGCACCCCTAGTGACAAGCCAAAAAGTCCACTTAATGAAGTGCTCCCGATCAACCTATAAAGATTTCCGTACCGTTACACTCTCATAACCACGAGTGCTCCCGAACATTACAGGCGTTGTCATTTCCCATAAAGACCTGTCCACCATCGCATTCCTTTTAACTAGTGAACCAACTTCGATGAGGAGTCATGTGATATAACGCTCTTGTGTCGAGGATCCATTCATCTCCATGATTATCGTGCAAGTGTCCGATCATGGACACAAACAGTACATCCCATGAGGTCGAGCTGTGTGGGCCCCACCGTGATACGTGTCGAACATCTACCCCATCAGTCAGATGCATCATTCCATCGTGGGCCTAGGTCTCAAAAATCAAGTCAATCCATGACTTGTGTGGGCCACACCACATACAAAAGTTGAGAGGGGTCGTGCACCATTAAAACATTCATAATTATTTTTTGGGCCCACCGAGATGTGGTTTACAAATCCAGCCCATCCATTATGTGTGTCCTACTTGGATGAGGGTTCAGACCAAGTTTTAGCAGCATTCAAAACTCAAGTGGGCCCCACTAAGTGCTTTTATATGTTTTTGGCATGTCTTCACATGATTTTAGATGGTATGGCCCACCTGAGTTCCGTATACGGCTGATTTTTGGAATATCCCATAATTTAAAGGGGACCCATCAAATGCACGGTGTTGATGGTCGACACGCATTACGGTGGGGCCCACACAGCTCGACCTCATGGAACGTTATCATGAGCTTGAGCGCATAATACCTTTTCCCATATATATATATATATATATATATATATATATATATATATATATATATATATATATATATATATATATATATATATATATATATATATAGAAAGGACAATAGAAATGGGATCAGGATAGAGGCAAATGAAGATTTAAAAGATCAAGTTTTAAATTTTAAGAGAATAAGCAATAGGATTTTATTAATAAAACATGTGTTATAAGAGGAAATAATCAATGTTATTAGTACATATGTGCCAAAGTAAGATTAGGGAATAAAATCAAGTAAAAAATCTAGGAGGGCATGAAGTGACTATTGCAAGATATCTCAAATGGAGAGGAGATTTATAAGACGAGATTTAAATATTCATGTAGAAAAATAGAAAACATGACAATGCACTTGGAGGATATTGTTTTTGGAAGAAGAAATGAGTTGGGGGCTATCATTCTTTACTTTGCTATGGCATACAATCTTACTCCAACAAACACATAACTAAAAAAGAGAGATGAATATCTAATAATTTTTTAGAAGTATATTATATGATCAGTCATGGCTTCTTAGTAGATAACTTATATCAGTTGAGCCTTTATAACTCATACATCCAATTAATTAACTTTATACATGCAAAACATTAAGATAGCTTTGGTTAAGGAGATTCTTCAATATTATGGCATTGGTGAGTTAGTTACATCTCTTGTAAGAAATGGAAATGCCTTGAAAGTGGAAATTCTAAACCCTTTAAACTTCACGTAATAGACCATATAAAGGGGAGGAAGACAAGAAAAGTTGGGTGCCACTGAGAATTCTAAACCCAAAATCCTAAACCCTAAACCCTCTTTAAAAGGTACTTGTAGTTATTAGTTAACGGATTACAGCCAGCTGAAAACTGTATGAGCGTGCTAACGTATTTTACTAATAAGCTATGCCTCAATCTAAAGCATTAAAATATTGGGCTGCATTGAAGCTAACGGCTAGATTTTCGTGACCATTAAATGGACGGTTTAAAATCATAAATGCTCAATGTTTCTCGACGTTTCCAAATTCAAAAACTTAATGTCTATTACTAGGACGTTGGTTGTCCATTTTATTGGATCTTGGGTACATGTCCCATCAAAGTGGGGTCCACAAGTTGGACAGTTCCGATTAAGGTACATATGTGCCATGTTTACAGGGGATGTGCGTGTGTAGGAATAGTCACACTTGCAAGAGTAACTAAGTTAAAAGGGCAGACTCCTGTGTTAGTCATGTACAATTTAAAAAAGCTCGGAGATTCTTGCTACTCACATGTGGCACTGATTTGCAGATATCCAGACGATCCAAATTGTGGGTCCCACTGTGGATGGAGAATCACATTCATCAAGTAATCCTAACCATCCAATTGGTGGCTCTTAAATGGATGGTTAAAATTAAAACAGTGAGTGGTCCGAATTCCAAGGGAGAAATTAGATGGCTAATATTATCATTGAGAGCAATGTTTTAGGTTATCATCCATCCACCGTTGGTCAGCGATTTGGACAGTCTGTATTTCCATAAACCTATGCCCACGTGTACATTTGTAGGTCTCCATCATTTTTTGAATTGTGCAAAACTAACACACGAGTCTTAGCGCTTGGTTACAAACGAGTTAGCTTACTATTCGATCTTTGCCGAGTTCACACGCGTGTACGAGGCATTCATGCTCACCACGTGTGCCAGCACGGCAGAAGCGTGCAATATCAAAGCCATCCATCAAATTGGACCAAACGTGCCGTCCAGATAGAAAGTTGGTGAACGGGCAATGGTGGCATTGGACCCGTTGGACCGCCTGGTCCGATGAAACCGATCCAACTTTGGACCGGTCTTCGACCTATTAGCTTGGCCCTATTAATCATCAGGTCGGACTGGCTTGGCCTCAAATCATTTCAGCCTGACCAGGTCCAGTCCAGCTCAACCCTACCCTACAAATATGTAGGGGCGCACACGTTTCGGTTTGGTCCGGTTGGTTCTACGGTGAAATTGAAATCGAACCATTTCCCAAAAGTTTTTGGGAAAAATAGAATCCGATTTGGACCGTTTGCACCTTAGAACTGAATTAGAACTGGACCGTGAAAAACTGGTTCGATTTTGATTCAGTTCTACAGTTCTAGCTTTTTATAATATAGTTCAATTGCATGTTTTTTTTAATAATCCAGTCCAAGCTCTTCTACGGAAAAGTTTCACAAAGAGTAATCTTTCCAGGGTTTGTTTTTATGACCCTTTCATGTTCCAAAAATGATTTTGCTGCCAATGTCTATTTGTGCTGTGATCCATATGATGAATGGTCTAGTTTTTTTATGTTTTAAAAAATAAATTTTAAATATTTATTAACCAAGGGTTCCGGTTCGAGGTTCGATTCCAAGGTTTGGTTTTATGGTCCGGTTCGGTTCTATAAAATGCCAAATTGAGACCCAAACCGAACTGACCAGTTCTTTAATTTTTGAAACCAGAACCGGTGCACTTCAGAACCGGACCAAACCGTGCGGTTTAATCGTTTCCTGTCCGGTTTACCCGTTCGGTGTGCACCCTTACAAATATGCCATTCCAATTGTAGACCGGGTGACCTCCCAGGCTGATGAGCCTGACCCGGATTTGAACTGGGCTTGGACTTATAAGCTTGGCCCTTTGCAGGGCCATGTAAGGCCCAATGAATTTTCGGGCTGGCCTTGGGCTTTAAGCTATTTTACCCAGGGCTGACCCAACCTAACATCGTATGTACGTCTTATATCCTACAGATATGCCATTCTAATCCTTGATTAAGCAACCCATGCATATTGAATGCAGACCATTTATTTTTCTCGTCTACGTGTCTAACTCTTTATGCATGTGTGGCCCACTTGATCAACAGATAGATTAGTAACACTCAATTGGAAAATAGGGATTTTATCAATTTCCAATCCGAGCCAGGTCAGGTCTGGACCGCCCTAGCAAACTTTCTTCAGGCTATGGCTTGGGCCTGTTATGCAATCCCATGCGGGCTTGGGCCAGGCCCGTCCAATTACAACTCTTTAACCGTTCTTCATCGGTTAGGTAGCCCAGGCATCTAAGAGTTGGACCGGACCGTTCCTTGCCTGGCCCACCCTAGAGACGGATTAGAAAAATTCAATCAATTTTTTTCTTAGCCTTTCATTCTCTTTATGTAAACTGTGGACCCCGCGTTGTTGTTTGACTCTTGGACAAAGGCAACTTAAAGTGGTAATGTTCTAACGAACGGACTCGATCTCATACCTATGTTCCATGATGGCACGTATGGTGTGTACAAGAGCTGCCTTAGACACGTGTGTGGATTAGCAAAGCTCAGATTAGTGATAGTATTTTCATGGAGAAGTTACGTGTTTGCACATGGGTTCTGTCAGCTCAGAACGTAGGCCAAGAACGTGGATGCCTTGGGTATAAAATCTGGCCGTCCATCTGATGGGATGGACCACAGAAAATGCACTTAATATCAACTTCTCTTTAAATATCCATTGTTCAATACAAGCATGGCCACGTCATAAGCAGATCAGCTTGATTTTTGAGCCAAGGAATCATCACTGTGGGCCCATCTGATGAACAGTTTGGATGGGTTATAAATAACACGGTGACTGCTGGGAGGTTTCTATGGTGGATATAATATCCCCATCCTCACTGTTCCCTGTGGTGTGGCCCACCTGAGTTTTCGATCAGACTTATTTTTTGAGTCAGATCAGAACATGAGGTATAAAAACTGATGGACTGACTGGATGTGACACATACACTGCCGGGGGCCCATGGAGTCAGGTGTTGCACCCTTAGCTCATAGCAGATCTGATGGTTTTTGGGCCCAACTTCCTAGATAATGGGCCATGCAAGGTTGGGCCCAAGTTTTCACACCATGGACTGGGCTTGGAATTTCCCTAACCCGCAAGACCCGATTGCACCGACCCGAATATCAAGTGGGACAGACCTTGTCGATCATTTGTACCAAAACTCTACATGTATGAAAGCACTGGACGATCCACAAAAGCCTGCAACTTTTTAAGGACCATCCAAAATTTTGGAACGCACTCCTAGCTGGTGCATTTCTTGGTCTCCGTTGCAGATGAACAAACCATCTCTATCTACTTTCTCTATCTTCTTAGCTACAGTGTTATTTCTAACTCTGGGCATTGGTCCATTTTATCATCTTCATTTCAACTACACCCATTCTATAAACATGTTCCTTAGTTGCCTAACATTTTATCACACAAAGCATCACTACGGAGATCTTATAGCCATCTTATCAACTTTCTCCTTCAATTTGAGTGGTAAATGATTATCACATAGAACTCCGGGGGCACATCTTCATTTCTTCCACCCTACATGAATCTATGGGTAATATCCTTCTGGAAGCCAACACTGCAAAATCTAGTGAGAAAACAGATGGTAGTGACGTGCTGACAGCATCAAAATTCAGATACTTAATACCTCATGACACCTCATCGGATTTAGTTTACCAGTTACAGTGAGTGCGATGGTGGTCAGGTGTTTATGGGCAATGATAATGCCTATAAAGTGTTAGGCATTGTATCAGTGTGCATTAATATGTTTGATGGTTGAAGTATACAGCTTGACTGAAGTGAGATACGTTCCTGATTTGAGGAAGAGTGATATCTTTGTGAGCACTCGAGGTACTTGGAGTGCAAATTCACCGGGTTTGATCGTGTCCTTAAAGTTTCAAAGAAGACACTCATAGTCATGAAGGCATAGAGGAGTGGAAACATTTATAGGTTGATCAGGAATAATTCATCGGGTGGAGTTACAGTGTCTGTAGTG
The DNA here is from genome assembly GCA_030180095.1 of Magnolia changhungtana. Classification (NCBI taxonomy): domain Eukaryota; kingdom Viridiplantae; phylum Streptophyta; class Magnoliopsida; order Magnoliales; family Magnoliaceae; genus Magnolia; species Magnolia changhungtana. Next base: position 1,882,601 of record JASAUF010000462.1, on the reverse strand, counting down.
GATTTCACGTCTACACACATGTGGCATGCACGCTTAGGCCACATGAGTGAGCGAGGCATGTAGGTACTTTCTAATTATTGTTTAATTTCAGTTTTTAAAAGCATTGATTTTAGTGTATACGAACATTGTATATATGGTAAATAGTCAGTGTTGTCTTTTAAGTCTGAGAAACATGTTTGTAAATGGGTTCTAGGTTATGTGTATTATGATGTATAAGAGTCGTCGCCCGTGGTTTCTGTTGGAGGGATATCATGGTTTGCTACGTTCATTAACGACTATTCCAGAAAAGTGTGAGTTTATTTTATGAAAAATAAATTCGATGTTTTCACCAACTTTAAAGAGTGGAAGGCGATGGTAGAAAAATAGTTATGGCGAAGGTGAAAGTGTTAAGGACAAATAACGGTGAAAATTTTACTTATGAGGATTTCAATTAGTTTTGTAAAGATGAATGGATCGTTAGGCACAAGACAGTATGCCACACACTAGTAGAGGTGTACATGAACCAAGCTAGCTCGGTTAGCTCGCTTGACTTAACTCGAAAAAGCTTGATTCGACTCGGTTCGAAGTTGAGTTCAAGCCGAGTTGAGCTGATTTTTTGAGCTCAAAAATGTGTTTGAGCCGAGTTCGAGCTAGCCCCAGCTTGACTCAACTCGGATTGAACCCAGCTCGAATCGAACTCGGATCGAACCAGTTTGATGACTCGGTTACTTTAATATTGATGTTCCTCACCAAGTGTTTGATAAAATGCCTCAAAGAAGTGTGGCTGGTAGCAAGGAAGGTATGTATATGAAACCAACACCCTTTTTTTTCTTGATTTTTATGTTGCTTAGAAGGTGTTTGATAAAAATACCTATAAAACCATTACTACTGTCTCAAATACAATGAGATTTTGAAGGTACAGTCCAGGTGTTTGTGAAAATGCTGCAATGGCGAACTCGGCTCGAACTGGCCCGAGCTGCAGACCGAATCGAGCCGAGCTAACCAGTCAAGCTCAAGGACCAAGCCAAGCCGAGTTTGAGCTGAGGTCAACTAGTGGCTGAGCCAGGTTAAGCTGAGGTCAGCTCGACTCGGTTCGACTCGATGTACACCCTTACACACCAGAGAAAAATGGTGTGACTAAGCGAATAAATCAGACTCTCTTGAAGAGGGCTCAATGCATAATCAATAATGTTGAGTTGGGCAAGGAATTGTGAACTGAGTTCATCAGGCCGTTAACACGGCTTGTTACTTAGTAAATCGATCCCCTTCTACGCCCGTTGAATGTAAAATTCTAAAGGAAGTATAGAGTAGTCAGCAGGTAAACTACACGGGACTATATGTATTTGCTTGTGACGCTTACTCACCATCAGTTGAGAGAGATTAGTTGGACCAAATGGATAAAAAGTACATATTGTCCGATATGGTAATAGTGTGAAGGGGTATAAGCTATATGACTGGGTTACACGAAAAATTATCCTTCGTCGCGACATCAAATTCGATGAAGGATCCTTGTTCCATAAGGATGAGCACAAGAAAGTTGAAAAGTTGGTTATGGACGTTCAGTTAGACAGAGATGAGACACATGTTGATACTAAGATGCAGACATAGGTATAGGAGAAGCTGGAGTAGCCACTTATGAGAAGGAATGCGCCACGGGATCGTAGGTTACCGACGAGGTACATAGATAACTCAAATGTCGCATTTATCTTCATTACTTATGAGGGGATTCATATACTCTTGATGAGTTAGATGCTGAAAAGCGAAAAACAGCGATGAATAATGAGATGAAATTCTTGTACAAGAATGAGACGTATGAGCTGATGGAGCTTCCTATCAACCGTAAAGTGATCGTGTGCAAGTGGATCTTCAAGAATAAATAGGATAGGTACAAGGCAATGTTGGTAGTAAAGGAATATGCTCAAAGAAAAAGTATGCACTTCACTGATATATTCATGCTAGTAATAAAGCAAGTATCTATTAGATTCGTGTTGGCGTTGATTGCTCAATACAATCTTAAGCTGAAAAAATGAATGTGAAGACTGTTTTCTTACATGGAAAATTAGAAGAGTAGATTTACATAAAGTAACCAGAAGGTTTTAAAATACAAGAAACAGAATAAGGTTTACAAGTTGAAGAGGTCGTTGTACAGCCTAAAACAATCGCCTAAGCAAAGGTAAAAGAAATTTGATTCTTTCATGGTGAGTTAAAAGTTTACCAGGAGTGAATATGATTATTGTGTCTATTACAAGATAATGATTGATGAGAAGTTTATTATCTTCGTATTGTATGTTAATAACATGCTTATTGCCAGTCATAGCATGTCTGATATCGACATACTGAATGCTCAGTTATCAGGGACATTCGAGATGAAAGATCCGGGGGCTGCAAAGAGGGTTCTCCGAATTGACATACACATAAATAAGAATGAGAGCAAGTTATAGTTATCTTAAGCTGAATACCTTGAAAAGGTATTGATGTTGTATGGGATGGACAATGCAAAGTCGGTCAGCGTTCCCCACGTGGCTCATTTTAATATATTTCTTAAACAGTGTCCTAAAACAGATGAAGAAAAGCATGATGTCTCACATGCCTTATTCGAGCACAGTATGACATGGTCTGTACAAGACCAGATATTTTACATGCGGTGGGTGTTGTTAGTAGATACATGTCTAACCCCGACAAGCAACACCAAGAGGCAGTGAAATATTTACTTTGGTATATTCGAGGTATGCAAGACTACGTCTTATCATTTAAAAAATTGGAGACAAGTTAGTAGGCTATATAGATTCTAATTACGCAGGCAGCGTGGATAATAAAAGGTCGACTTTCAGTTATTCATTTATGCTACCATGTTGACCGATTAGTTGGATGTCGAATGTTCAGTTGGTGGTGGCTCTTTCCACTATCGAAGCCGAGTATATGGCAGTGACAAAAGTGTTCAAGGAAGGTGTTTGGTTGAGAGGAATGATAAATCGGTTGGGGCTTCAGCAGGAGGTCGTGTCAGTCAATTATGATAGCAAAAACACGATTAATTTGGCTAAAAATTTTTTTTAACACTCAAGTACTAAACATATTGATGTGTATCATCATTTTATTCGATAAATGCTTAAGAAAAAAAGGCGTGACTCTATAGAAGATTCACAAAAGCTTGAATTTGATTAACATGCTTAAAAGGTGGTTCCCACAAAGAAGTTCAAGTTCTGTGCAACTTTTCTTGGCTTGGCGAATGCGTAAATGAAAGACGAAGTGTGCACGAGAAGTGATGATAGAGTTATGATGAAAGGCGAAATTAAATATGAGGATTGATATGTTACGCAGCACACCAACAGCGCAGTGAGCCTAGATCCAATCTCAGGCCTCACCCACAAACGATAAACAGGAAGAAATATAAACTAAAAATGAATAAAAACATTCAAATAAACCACAAGACAAGATATACGTGGAAAAACTCCAAACTAGGGTAAAAAACCACGGATGCAAAATTTCACTATGAAGAGAAACGAAGATTACAAGGCAATATACTAACCTCTCCCTTGGAAGTATAGAGAAAATCCCTTGCCTACACCTTAGAATAATTTTCTAATATTCACCTTAACCCTAGAATAGCCATAGGGACTCCAATTTATAGTTTTGATAACTTCGCTTTCACATCCCAGTTGCGAAAAGACTTGTGACACGAAATCCGCGTATGTGGCTCCACTTTTCAACAATCTCCCACTTGGAGATACATCGCTATAAACTTTTGTCTTCTTCATCTGGAGTGCACCACCTCCCCATCTTTAAGCCTAAAGACCAATCAAAGCTGAACGGAGCTTCAGCTTCTCCCTTGTGACCGCCTTGGTCAGCATATTCGCAGGATTCTCACTTGTATGAATCTTCTCCAGAGCAATCGATCCATCTTCCAGTAACGAACGTATGAAGTGATATCTGATGGCAATATGCTTGGTCCTTGAATGAAAGGCTGAATTATTAACTAAGTGTATTGCACTCTGACTGTCACTGTACAGCTTGCAATCTGCTTGCTTATTACCTAACTCTTCCATAAAACCTTGCATCCACATTATCTCTTTGCATGCTTCTGTAGCTGCAACATATTCTGCTTCTGTCGTATTGATAGATACTATCTTTTATAACTGAGAGAACCAACTGACTACAGCACTACCCAGAGTAAAAACATAACTTGTAGTGTTTCTTCTACTGTCGATATCTCCTGCCAAATCTGAATCCACGTAGCCTTGTAACTTGATTTCTGATCCACCATAACACAGCCCTACGTCCTTAGTATCTACTAAGTACCTAAGGATCTACTTTAAGTTTTCCAATGTTCCTTCTCGGGGTTGTTCATGAACCTGCTAACAACTCTCACTGCTTGAGCAATGTCTGGCCTCATGCTCACCATAGCATACATGAGACTCCCAATAGCTGACGCATATGGAACTTTAGCAATGTAGTCATGTTCCTCCTGTGTCTTTGCACCTTGCTCCTTAGATAGCTTGAAGTGGTTGGCTAATGGAGTGCTAACCGGCTTAGCACCTCTCATATTGAATCGATCATGTACCTTGGCTATGTACTCTGCCTGTGACAAAACTAATTTCTTGTTTTCCCTATCACGCTTTATCCTCATACTTAGGATTTGTTTTGCAACTCCTAAATCCTTCATGGCAAATTCTCTAGACAATTGTCTTTTGAGATCTGAGATGTCCTTCATGCTTGAACCGGCCACAAGCATATCATCAACGTACAAAAGAAGGATGATGTAAGACGTATCAAACTTCTTTAAGTAACAACAGTGGTCTGCATGACATCTCATAAAACTATTTTCCGATATGAAACTGTCGAACTTCTTGTACCACTGCCTCGAGGCCTGCTTCAGGCCATATAGACTCTTCTTCAGTCTGCACACCTTGTTCTCATTACCTGGTGTACGTATCCTGTCGGCTGATGCATATATATCTCTTCTTCAAGGTCCCCATGAAGAAAGGTTGTCTTAACATCTAGTTATTCTAGATGTAAGTCCTCTGAAGCCACTATACTCAAGACAATGCGAATCATAGACATTTTCACTACCGGTGAAAATATTCTAGTGAAATCGATACCTGTCTTTTGTTGAAACCCTTTCACAACCAATCTGGCCTTATACCGTTTCGAACCATCGTGCTCCTCCTTCAGTCTTTAAACCCACTTGTTATAAAGAGCTTTCTTACCCTTGGGTAGAGTGACTAGCGCCCATGTACGATTAGACTCAAGAGAGTCCATCTCATCATCCATGGCCTGCTCCCACTTAACCAGTATATCTGACTGTAACACCTCTTCAAAACACTCTAGCTCACCATTATCTGTCAGTAGTAGATAATGTAAGGAGGGTGAGTATCGGACCGTGGGTCTCCTCTCCCGAGTAGACCTCCTCACAACCGGTGTATGCGGCTCTACCTCATCTTGTGGCACTGTAACACCCATGTTCGATAACTCTTCCAACTCTACGAATTTCTTTTTCTTGGCCATATTTTCCTGCACACTGTCCTTTGCATCACTTTTTCATTGAAGACTACGTCCTTGCTTCTGATGATTTTCCTGTTTTCTGCATCCCAGAACCTATAGCCAAAATCATGCTGCCCGTAGCCTATAAACGTGCACCTCCTGGACTTCGCATTCAGCTTGTTTCTGTGCTCTGCATCAATGTGAACATATGAAGTGCAACCGAACACTCTGAGATGTGTAAGGTTCATTTTCTTCCCAGTACACGCTTCTTCTGGTAACCCACCATCCAATGGTGCTGAGGGAATACTATTGATGAGATATGCGGCAGTATTCACAACATCTACCCCAAAAGGTCTTGGGCAACCCTGTATGTAACCTCATGCGCCTTGCGCGCTTAAGGATGGTCCTATTAATGCGCTCAGCCACACCATCTGTTGTGGTGTCCCTGGAATCATTTTCTGATGTTTGATTCCATTTGTTGCACAATACTCCTCAAACCTCTTATCACAATACTCTCCCCCATTGTCAGATCTGAAACACTTTACTGTTTTACCCGTCTCATTTTCTACCATAACTTTCCACTTCTTAAATACATCAAATACATCAGATTTATGTTTTAAGAAGTAGACCCACAGTTTTCTAATAGCATCATCAATAAAGGTAACAAAATAACGTGAGCCACCAAGAGATAATACCTGTGCCGGTCCCCACACATCAGTGTGTACAAGCTCCAACAGATGTGTCTTTGGAGCGTGTCCCGTCTTCTTGAAGGTTACCCTCTTTTGCTTGCCATACACGCAGTCTTCGCAGAATTTCAAGTCAATAGACTTCAGCCCTGGTAGCTTCCCTTTTGACAATAGCACTTTCATCCCTTTCTCACTCGTATGTCCCAGCTTCTGATGTCATAATTACCCATTCACTCCAGTTGATGCGACTGCGAGTGAACTATACGATCCTAAAGTCACGTACAAAGTACCTTCCTTTTTGCCTCGAGATATTATCAAGGTACCTTTTGTGATCTTTCAGGAGTCACTGGTGAATGTTGTCACATAACCAGTATCAGCCAATTGTCCTACTGAGATCAGATTACGTTTCAAACTCGGTACATGTTTGACATCCTTCAATTTTAAGACCGTTCCATCTTTTTGATTTACATGAACATCTCCCTTTCCAACAATATTGCACGGCTCATCATCACCCAGGTAGACTCTCCCAAAGTCACCTGACACATAATCACGCAGAACTTCCTTACACGAAGTGGCATGAAACGAAGCACCCGAGTCTATAACCCAAGACTCATTCCTTGCATCAAGAGACAAGATCAACGCCTCTGTGTTGCTCTCCTCAGATAGATTCACTGAATCCTTCCCGCCTTGAGAGCTTCCTTCTTGTTTCTTGAGCGCCCTGCAATCACGTTTCATGTGCCCCTTCTTGTCACAATACCAACACCCGTCTTTGTCTTTCGGTCCCTTGGACTTCTTCCTCGACTTAGAATGCACGTGTTTATTGCCTCCTTTGTTCAGCGATCTTCATCTTCCTTCAACGTTTAGAGCATTCCCTGAGTCCCCTGAAACTCCTGATGCCTTCCTTTTAGATTTTTCGCTGAAAATTAGACCGGCCACATCATCAAATTTCAACTTTGTCGACCCTGAAGAATTGCTCACAGCAATCACCAAACCATCCCAACTGTCTGGCAAATTGGATAACATCAATAATGCCCTGACCTCATCCTAAAAAGCAATGCCAATGGATTCCAACTGGCTCGTGACTGTATTGAACTTGTTTAAATGTTCTGCCACGCTCCCACCATCTGACATCTTCATGTTGAATAGTTGTTTCATAAGATGAACCTTGTTGGATGCTGAGGGCTTTTTATACATGGTGGCTAGGGCTTCCATTAATTCTTTTGTCGTTTTTACTTTGGATATATTGAAGTCGACGCTCTTAGACAAAGAGAGTCGGATCGTTCCTAAAGCCTTCCTATCCAGTAAAAACCATTCATCATCTGTCATCTTTTTTGGTCTCTTCTCTTTTCCTCCTAGAGGAATATAGAGGTCCTTCTGATACAGATAATCCTCCATCTGCATCTTCCGCAAGGCAAAGTTTGAACCATCAAACTTCTCAATTCTAGTTTTCCTATCTTCTGCCATCGCTCCCAATAGAACTAAACCAATAAATCTGATACCAGTTGTTGCGCAACACGCCAACAACGCAGTGAGCCTAGATCCAATCTCAGGCCTCACCCATAAACGATAAACAAGAAGAAATATAAACTAGAAAGGAATAAAAGCATTCAAACAAACCACAAGACAAGATATACATGGAAAAACCCCAAACTAGGGTAAAAAACCATGGATGCAAAATTCCACTATGAAGATAAACGAAGATTACAAGGCAATATACTAACCTCTCTCTTGGAAGTACAGAGAAAATCCCTTGCCCACACCTTAGAATAATTTCCTAATATTCACCTTAACCCTAGAATAACCCTAGGGACTCCAATTTATAGTTTTGGCAACTTCCCTTTCGCATCCCAGTTGCGAAAGGACTTGCGACACGAAATCCACGAAACTCCTTTCGCATCCTAGTTGTGAAAGGACTTGTGACACGAAATCCGTGAAACTCCTTTCGCATCCCAGTTGCGAAAGGACTTTCAACACGAAATCCACGAAACTCCTTTCACATCCTAGTTGTGAAAGGACTTGTGACACGAAATCCGTGAAACTCCTTTCGCATCCCAGTTGCGAAAGGACTTGCGACACGAAATCCACACATGTGGCTCTACTTCTTAACATGATAATAAGCTATAAAGAATGAAAATTGAAGACATTGTGGAAATTGTTGTTGATGTCTTAAATATGTCAATAACAGGGTTTGTCGATCCCATCGACAGATGCTCGATTCCATCGAGAAAATCTAAAAAATTCCATGTTGGTTGCTGAAACATTTGGGTTACTAATCGATGTCAAAGTAAGTTTGATGACATCAAGGGTTGTCAATGGCATCGAAGGTTTCATTGAAGATGTGGGCAAAATTGCATAAGAGCAAAATTTGTTTCATATTCCTGTTGTGATAGTACATATATCGAGGGTAATCATAATTAGGATAATAGAAATGTCTTTTTAATTCCTTCCTAAGGGTTTCAGAGGCATAATTAGGGCTTGTGAAGAAGATTCTAGGCTTGTTCAAATTGTTAATACTCTATCTCTTGTAATTTTACTCATCGCTTTATGCTGTTGTTTTTTCTTAAAAGAATTTTTTCACCTAAAATTAGGATTATTCTTATTTGGGCTTGGTCGTGCGATTGCTAGTACTTTGCTTCATTCGTCTCTTAGTATTTATGCCATTCAACACGGATCAAGTTCACCTTGCCAGTTAAAATTGGGTTAGGATCAAATACATGTCTAGTTAATTTTAATAGCATGCTAATCTTTCTATCAACATAATAAAGTTTCCTAGCCCACATGAATTAACAAAGGCTATTACACACGTGTGTCAAGGTGGTGATCTAATCCATCCATTGAGTAGACCTAACCACGTAAGGCTCTTTTTGACCCCAATGTAACTAGAAACCTAGATTTAAAGACCCGATTGATACTTGAACCTTATCAGATCTAAGTATGGGTCTTCAAGAATGAAACAAGGATTCAACAAGACCTGAGCAAGGCACCGTTGAAATCTTCTCGAGGCTCATAGTGAACGTTTATATACTACTTACAACAATCATAAGGCCATTCTCGCTAAGATAAACTGAAAATAAAAATATAGCCCGATCCAAAACTTTTGTGGCCTATTAAGGTTTAAACGGTAAGCGTTCAATCCTCACTATTTCTTTTCATGTGGTCCATTTGAGTTTTGGATCTGCCTCAGTTTTGAGCTCGAGACCTAATATGATCTGGCAAGATTGAGGGATGTGGTGGTCCTGCTTTGCTTCAGCCTATGGGAACTTCCTGTTGGGTGTGGTGGGACCTACTAATTTTTCAAAAAAATAACTATAGCTTTGTGATTACAAAAGTATACTTCGTAGGGAAATGGTACTACGAAGTCGAGCTCATGGGAACTTCCCATGAGGTGGAGCTGTGTGAGCCCCACCGTGATGTGCGTCGAACATCTACCCCATCAGTCAGATGCACCATTTCATGGTGGGTCACAGGCTTAAAAATCAAGTCAATCCATAACTTTTTTGGGCCACACCACATACAAAAGTGGAGAGGGGTTACTCTCCCATTAACATCATAATTATTTATTGGGCCCACCAAGATGTGGTTCACAAATCCAGCCCATTCATTGTGTGCATCCCACTTAGATGCAGGGGTTAGACCAAGTTTCAGATGCATCCAAAACTCAGGTGGGCCCCACCAAATGCTTTTATATATTTTAGGCGTGTCTTCAAATAGTTTTAAATGGTATGGCCCAACTGAGTTCCCTATATAGCTAGCTGATTTTTTGATATCCCATAATGTAAAGGGGACCCATCAAATGCACGGTGTTGATGTCCAACACACATGACGGTGGGGCACACACATCTCTACCTCATGGTCGATCTCATATTACCGTTTCCCTGCATCCGAACCTACTAACGAGGGTTTAAAAAATCTATTTGTCCTTGTTATTAAAAAAAGAGAGGGAAACCGTAAAGACTATAAAAATAAACTAAGAGCTTTACGTGGCACACAGACATATGCAACAAAACTCATGTACACACCACACATGTGCTAGTATGGCACAATAGGTAGGAGGTCTAATCTGTCAAACTAGAAATTGAATTGGGCTTGGGCTTGGGCTTGGGCTTGGGCTCGGTCTTGAGCAGATAATAGGTCTCTGGTTGGGTCTAGGTTGAAATTCTGGACATCAGGCTGGAGTCGACCCTGACCCAAGCTAAACACTGTCGATGGCAGCTCTTCGAACAAAGGCCTGTTGGTTCGATATGGCATGTTTTTGGATTCTGATCACTAATAAGCAGGTGGATTCCAAGCCTAAGTTTCCAAAATTTTTACTAAGGCCTGACCCAAACCCAATGGTAGTCCTGTTTAAGATATTAATGGGCAGGCTTGGGCCCAATGGTAGTCCTGTTTAAGATATTAATGGGCAGGCTTGGGCCTAACATCAAAGACCCAACTACCATACAGGTCAGGGTTAAGCCTGAATTTTTGGCCCAATTCATTACTGAGTCGGTCGATCTAAACTGGTACACCAGCCAGACCACCCAGTTGCACCCCAACGACTACACGAAGGAAGACATCTAGCACATGTCCCATGTTGTCATGTCTCCTTGTATGTGGATGGGTGGGCACCACACTCATGTGATATTCTGGCTTTATGTTAAAAATATCAACTAAAAAGCACCAATTTTCATTAGTTTAAGATTATCTTTGGATGTCTTGTCAACAAAAATTGATAATTTTGAATTTTGTATTTTTGGTTGTAGCGCACTTTATTTTGTTGTGTTCTTAATAGGATTACAAAAGTTGAACTTTTTGGTTGGTGAAACCTCCAACAACTTACAATATGTTGAAGTCACTTGAATTAAAATATTCAAAGCATCTTATAATATCTAACAAATGTAAATGATCCACACTAATTACAAGGAAAGAGTTGTAACTATTTGGGCCATTGATTTTCTTAGCCTACTTGAATTGCATGTGCCTCTCACAATCACATTAGATTCACACTGGCCATAGCGTCTGGATCATTTCCTTCACATATAGCTTCTTCTAGTAATGTAGATGATTATAGTTGTATTATTGAAGAGAGGATAATCAATATCTCTTTAAATTATCCTGATTGATTTACTTACCTGGTATAGCATTTGATTTACTTAATCCCTATTTAAAACCCATTAGGGGTAGAGCAAGTATAAGAAAATAGTTGGAGAATTCTCTAAAATCTCCTCTTATTTATTATTTTATCATGATATCAAAACAGTTAATTTGCGCCATCAAACTTTGAGCCCATCTCTTGCAAGTCATCACCCATCATTATAGTCTCCATCATCGTCACCCTTAGTGGTCACTATTCCTCATTGGCACCATCCAGGGACCCATGTCCATAACCCATCACTGGAATATCCGTAGCCCTATGCTTCGTCCTAAGATCAACACGAATCCAATCAATCATTTGCACAGCCGTCGCCGCCATCACCTATTGTTGCTGCAAACCCCACAATCTCTTGCTGGGGACCTGCGGTTGCACCCTTGACTCAGCTAGGGTTTACAAAACCCTAACCAACCATTCCTCGATGACACTCAATTGGTGATTGATAACGATCAAGAACTTACGATAGCTGAGAAGGTCAATCCAATGGTTCAGCATCACACCAAGGAATACATCCCGAGCGCAAGTCCCATGAAGTTGGGAGCTACGAAAAAGTGACCACAACAATTTAGATATCTAATAAAGTATCAAAATGGCTCAAGTAATACAAACATCAGTTCTTTAATCCATCCTTAACAATTGATGCGGGGATGGACGTGATAAGGTTGATCACCGTCTTCCTCAAGGGGATAATTACTTTGAATTCACGGAGCTTCTCTAGACTCTTCACATAGATTACTCAAATTCACAAGAAAAAAAAAAAAGAAAAAAAAAATAAATTCTAAGAAATTTGAAAATTAATTGATAGATGATAAAAACGAATTTATAATCCTTTAAATGAGGATACCAAACCTAGGAAGAAGTTTTAGAATCAAACTCCAACTCAAACTCCCTAAAATTCGTGACTTACTATAAATAGTAAACGTAAATATATTATTTATAGACAGTCATGATTCCTACTAGACTTCATGGTTTCAGCCAAAAATAGTAAGTCTCTTATGCCCTAACCATGTTATATATTCTCATAAAATTTCTAATTAGCCTTTTTCATGTTGGGACAACTCCTAAAGCTCAAAGTATGAAGAGTTTTGATCGAACTAAAACTTACTATAAATAGTAAAAACAAAATTAGAAAGGATTTCTAACCATCAATATGATGGAATCTCGCAAATTCGGCATGAGAAACTTGGGTTGGGTGGCTAAAGTAGCTTCTCCTGCCCTAAAATCATATATGGTACGTCGAATAACTCATTCCAGTTTACAAGATATGCATGTTTTAGGGTTCTGACGGTCCTCATTACTTCCACCTCCGATTAGGCCTTCTCTGTTCCATCTTAGACATAAAAATGTCCATGACCCACTCTACATCAACAACAACCAAAGTCAATCCAAGAGTTCAAAAATACACCACCAATGCCATCAAGTGCACCAGTGAAAGTAGGAAAAAGAGCTGAAAATCAAGCATTTCCTCACATGCGGCACATTTTAGAGCCAATGGCATAGTACATATCGTTATAGGTATGCCATTGGTGACAACCATGCCAGAACGTAAACCTTGTAATAGTTATTCATTGACACGGGCTCTACGATAGGAAGTTATAACCATTTTGAGAAAAGGAACGTTCAAATGATGGAAAATGCACCATCAACTCATCACAAGCCGCCACTTTGCTGTATTAAAATCCTAACTGTTTGTGACATCCACATCATGACGTGACATAAGCATGAAGTTCGCACCACATGCTGTTGTAGTGCCACGGTTCATTTACTTTTTGTATTTTCTTTGCTTTAATTATGAGTATGAATCTAAGGAGAGTCTAAGATGTAAGCCTACCGTTTGAAGGAATTGGGAGAGGGTCCTTTGTCCCTGTTCTACTAAATGATTTTTTCTGTACTATAGCAAGAACCAATGGAAAGACTTCCCATTCAACTCGACAAATAAATGTGGGTACAAATGTATATTTCGTCTGCTAGAAGGGTAAGGGATGGGACGAACTATGTAAGGAGTAATGATTGACTTACCATACGATTATTTCCCGCCGAAGAAAGAGAAGAAGAATAGGACTCTCCTAGCTCTTTTCTATATCTACAATTATCAGAACTTGCTGATCTCCAGATTAGATAAGATAGGTCCACCCTCAAACGACCTTATATTACTATAAAAGTACATTCTTTCATAATCCGAGGGCTTTGGATTCAACCCAGATAGCAACTCCAGTGATGGGACCTTCCATCACTCATCCCCATTGACACAGGGAAGGATGTGTTGAGGTCGAGCACCGTCTTCCTTAGGGGATAACTATTTTTAATCCATATAACTTCTCTGGACTCCTCACAGAAATACCTCAAATTCATGAGAAAAATAAGAAAATAGAATAATTTTTAGAAATTCGTAATGAATTGATTGATAATTGTCTAATATATGTGTTTATGTTACCATTAATAAAGAAAAAAAAAATCAAAATTCGTAATTACTAAAAATAGCAAAATTCTAACTCTAATAAAAATCATAATTCTAGTAAAACTCTTCTAATGCCTAATTTCTAAAGATAAAAATTTTAAATAAATTTTGCTAGAAAAGTCCTATCATGATTAAAAGTTATTTTTAAAAAAGAAGAAAATCTAAAACTCTAAAGATAAGAAAATATTACAAAAATCAGAATTATTAAAAATAATAATTTTTTCTTAAATTTTCATTTTTGAGCTAAAAGCGTGAGTTTTCTGGTGAAATGGACAGATGGGACCCACCGTGTGGGTTGATTCAACTCGGATGACACGTTACAGTAAAGAGTGATAGGTCGCGCATCCCATGATACACGATCAAAAGTTATGATCAATTTATGATCCACCTTCTTTTGGTCCAATCATGCTAGAAATGTATCGGTGCCACATCCTACATCACCCACTTTTCCCCCGTGCACTAGAAAGCGCAAAGATGAGGAGTTAGTTGGATGGATCTCCCCTCGCCCTAATTAAAATATCAATTAGAGTGAATACTCGCTTGTATTGAGGATCAAATATCCTATTATAAAAGGTTATAATTCATTTGTAATTTTCTCTATTTCAAGCAATAAAAGTTTTGAGAATTTTGGTTTTATAGCCTGGAATGTGTATCATGCTAATTGTTCAACCAAAAGCAGATAGAATAATGGTTAACTTTGTTATATATGAAAACTACCAAGCATAAATTTAAGCCCTCCATTATATGGTACCCACCAAAGATAAAGGTGTTTTTCTTTCACCAGATCAATCTAGTTGTCTGACCAATGCTTGAAAAGTGGTAGATCCATATTTATTGTATAAAAAAGTCTCTTCAATTTTCACTTTGGTGAAATTACATGTTTTTTTCATTTTATGAATGCATTTTGGTCTATTTCATTTTGATCTTTGGGGAACTATTCTAATATATATCAACAACCATATATGTTATTATCTTTTATTTATTGATGATTTTTCTTGAGCAGATGTTCTCATCTCTTGCACATTTACAGTGTTTTTATCACCGTGGTAGAAACGCAATTGCAATTGCAATTGTTTTTTTTTTTTTTTTTTTTTTTTTTTTTTTTTTAAAGGAAAGCAAATGAGGAAGTCTCTTTAATCCCTAGTGGGGGTGGCTAACAGGGAGTGTGTGTACTACCATGGGTGTGTACTAACAAGCTAACCCCCCCAAAAAAAAAAGTGAGGAAGTCTCTTTAATCACTTACCCAAGGCAAAAGAATGGAGAAAGTTACAAAAGAAAAGGTCAAACTCCTTTAAAAAAAATAAAAAATAAAAAATAAAAAGGATCCCTCACCTTGAGCTAAAGGGTTAAAAATTAAAAAATTTTAAAAAAAATAAAAAAATAAAAAAAATAAAATAAAATAAAATAAAAAATAAAAAAGAAGAAGAAGAAGAAGAAAGAAAAAAATAATTTAAAAAAAAAAAGAAAAAAGAAAAGCCCAGCACAAGGGGAAGGGGAAGGAACCCACAATCCAAGCCAAGCAGTATAGCAACAAGGCAAGCTCTATCTCAAGAATATGGTGAAAAGGATAAAAACACAAAATCAAAATATTTCTTATTAATTTTCTAAAAAAGTCATTTTCACTTCCTTTGGAAATATGTTTAGCTCTCATAGGACCCTTCTTCATCCATCGTGTGTGGATACATCTGAACATTATGGCATTACGAAAAGAAAAAATCCACATATGATTGAAACCACTTGTTCTTTGTTATTATATGCTTTTATGCCAAGCCTGTTGTGGGAGAAGATGTTCTTATAGTTATATATCTTATTAATCAAATTCCATCTAAGGTTACTCATGGCCTTTCTATATATGAAAAAAAAATTTACAGATTAACTAATTTGTGAAACATTGTTTTCAAGTCACATTCTCAAAATCATGACCTTGATATGCATGCATTTATAAGTTGTCACACGTTGCATATGACCTCAAATTAATCCCACGAAATTGTGGAACATGATCGGCTTTTTTTTTTTTTTTAACGCACACACATGCCATGGTTGGATTTCACCACCTATGGGTACTCGAACCCTTGACCAGCTGTTGAAACCCCTTAGAGCCTACCACCAGGGCAAGAGTAGGGACCCTATGGAACATGATGTTGCTGAGTCAAAATCTCCAAATAAGATTGCTTGAGCAATTCTAACCTCTTATTCATGGACTATTGTTTGTTAAATTATACTATTATATTTTTCATCTTAACCATCTACTAAATGTCTAACGTGTACAAGGGCATATATTCAGTTTTCATGTGTGGGTAATATCAATGTGCAGGAAAGCCAGAGTCTACTTGACTCAAGGTTTAACTAAATTGTTGGTGTTTTCTGCACTGAGACAAACAAATTGGAGACTAGAGACTGAACATAGGATCTAGTTATCCTCTCGTTTCCACGTTTTCACCATGGATTCTAAAATGCAGTTCAGTCCACAATACTTAGGTCGGCCACACCATAAGTAATGCTGTAAAGTTATGTGTAAAATTTTTAAATTCATATGGTGTAACCCATGTGAGTTTTGGAATGTCCTATTTTCAGGTGATCCATTCATCCCATTGTAGGGTGTCGGACTAGTGGATTAGATGGAATATATAATCCCACATGTAATTTGGACGACTTCAATGGTGGGATATCTCAAATGTTCCCAGTGGCATAGCCCGCCTAAGTCTGGAATCAACTTGAGTTTTGGACCCTGTTCTAATGGACGGGGTGAATCTCATCCGAATGAAGTCATTCATGGTATGTCTCATCATAACAAGGGTTTTTTTTTTTATTATTATTATAAGAGTTATAAAAAAAATTAAAAGAAAAAAGATTCACACTTATGAAATTGGAATAGTTATATAAAAGAATATTTATTGCTATTAATAAGTTGTTTAATTTATGTTAGTCAAACACTCTTAAATATTTTTTTAAAATAGCAAAGAAACGAAATGTTTGAATATATCCTTGAAAACCATGAACAAGTTTGGTTGATTAGCCTTAATTAATAAATGAACTTCACTTTTAAGAATAGGCTTAAACCACGGGCCAGATATGCCCACTCAAATCCTGAAGTGGGCCAGACCCGAAAGCCTAACGGGGCAGCCCACCAATTGACAGCCGTACGTACACTCTATGGTTACACGAGTTACATAGCTCAAGTGTAGTGTCCTACCTGAGCTTCCTTTTGAGCTGAATTTTGGCCGCAAATGGCCTAAATCAACGGAAACAGATTGGCTATTGACCCTTGCCACTAGCCATTGGCTAGTAGTTGGTGCTCTGTGGGCCCCACCATGATGTATGTGTTTCATCCATGCCGTCCACCCATTTTTACAGACCATTTTATGGTATGAGCTCAAAAATTAGGTGGATTTGAATCTCAACTGGACTGCACGGTGTTGATTGAACGCTCACCATTAGAAACTTTTTTGGGCCACAAAAGCTTTGGATCAAGCTAATATATATATATATATATATATATATATATATATATATATATATATATATATATATATATATATATTCCCTTCATCCAAGTCTTTATGACCTAATCAAAAGGTTAGATGTCAAATAACCATTACAGTGGGCCTTAGGAGGTTTTTAATGGTGGACATTCAATCACTACTGTTTTCCCATGGTGTGGTCCACCTGAGATTTAGATCTATTCATTTTTGGGTCAAAGCTATAAAATTATCCTTCAAAATGGATGTGGATAAAACAAATACATTATGGTGGGGTCCACACATAGGGGTGTACATCGAGTCGAACCGAGTCAAGCTGGCCTCAACTCAACTTGGCTCTGCCATTGGCTGACCTCAGCTTGAACTCGGCTCGGCTCGGTCCTCGAGCTTAACAGGCCAGCTCAGCTCGGTTCGGTCAGCAACTCAAGCCAGCTCAAGTTGAGTTCGAGCCAAGATCGAGTCGAGTTCGCCATTGAGCCATTTGCACAAACACCTGAATTGCAACTTCAAAATCCCACTGTTTTACAAACAGGGGCAATGGTTTTACAGGTATTTTATCAAACATCTTCTAATCAACATAAAAAATTAAAAAAACAAAGAGAAATGGATATTTGTTTCATTTTATTAAACAGTTGGTGAGCAACATCAATGGCAAGTCCTAAATGAGTTTGAAGAGCAAAAGAGAGAGAAAGGATTGAATGATGAAGAGGACTATCCAGAGTCATTGTCTTGGTAAGAAGAACCATAGAAAGAAATCATCAATCTTTCCTCAACACTGTTGCTTCTTTACTTGCATTTGAGTTTGGAAATGAGGAAGTATGGATGGCAGCTTTCTTACTACTAACCAAGTCACTGAACTGGTTCAATTCGAGCTGGATTTGATCCGAGTCGAGTTGAGCTGGGGTCTGCTCGAACTCATTTTCGAGCTCAAAAAATCAGCTCGACTCGGCTCGAAATCAACTTCAAACCGAGTCGAATCGAGCTTTTTCCAGTTGAGTCGAGCTAACCAAGCTAGCTCGGTTCGTGTACACCCCTAGGTCCACATAGCACCAACCACTAGCCACCTGGCTGGTTAGCCAAACTGCGTCCTATATCAGGAGGCACATCTAATGGACAGGGTTGATCTGATGCAGAGTTGAAGTCGGCCCACGAAACAGTAGGGAGTCGGGATTTGGGAGGGGACCCCAACTCATAAAACCTTCCCCATGATTTGTGGGGCCATCAAGCTATTTATATGCCATCTAATCCGTTCATCAGGTGAGCCCCACCAAGATGAAGGGAAAACTAAAAATCAGGCCATTTTAAAACCCAGCTGGCCCACTGCACTTGATTTGTGATCGCCTCTCTTTCATTTGAAAGAGAAAGCATGTGACGATTGATAGAGGGATACCCATTGAAAAGAGAGTGCAATTGGTTCTTGCCAACTGGATTATCAAATAGGCTGGTTAGTGGAGTCGAATGAGGACCATTGACTGTTTCTTACTTTCGACGGTCGGTTCGAATGCAATCATTGAGACAGATGTGATATTTGGACGGTCCCACTAAATGGATTATCCCAATAATCAAAGGCTGCACGCGGACCCGCCCGTAATATTTATGTTGGGTAGTGACGCGGATTAGCTAATGACAAGTTGAGCAGCGAGACTTGCTACCGAAGTGACGTTACCAAGTGTTGTGGGCCCCAAAATAATGTATTTGTTGTATCCACACCGTTCAACCATTTTTATATATCATTTTAGGACATGATACAAAGAATGAGGCAGATATAAAGCTGGAGTGAACCCCACCACAGAAAACAGTGGGGAGAGTGATGCCTACCGTTGAAACCTTCCTAAGGTCCACCGTGATGTTCTGAGAGTAAATTGCTCCTGGTTGCATGAGGAGCAGTCGGACCGTCCAATCCATTGATCTACACTGTCCATCAGGTCCAAAGCACATTTTATGGGGCTACCATGCCAATATCACTATATATTAAATATTAGCCATTTGGATCAATATCTTTAACATGGACGGTCCAATCAACAATTTGATCCATCTATTTGTTAGGGGCCATAATTGATTGCTTATGATTCTGAATATTCACTTTGTTAGGCAATCGTAACCATCCCATCCATGATTTAAAAATGGACGGCTATAAAAAATAAGGCAAATTAAGGATGGACTGGATCATCTGATCAGTTCAAATTTAACATGGTTGCTCATTAAATATGTTCTGCGATTGATGAACAGTTCAGATCGATCGATTGCAGCATCCAAGTGAACTAATGTAACCAGGAGCATTATAGCTAATACTGCTCAGAAGAGCACTTACTTGGAGCATTTCTCATAGAAGTAACCCTAAGCCATCCATCACAAGGGCACCATTACATAGATTATCTATTCCAAGAATCATATCTTTAAATAGTTGTTTATGCCTAATCTGACTGCATCATTTCTTCGACCGCTTGCCGGTCGATTGAGTTCAAGATCCGTAAATTCAAGATCCGGTCGAATAGTCCTTTTCTGCGTGCGATTTTTGCATATAAATGGGGGTATTTATCGTTCCAAAGGATCGAGCGATTGTCTGATACCTAGTTGATTAGGTTTGGGATCTATTGATTGACTTTGTCGGCCATTTTTACTTGACCCATTCGAATTTTGGATACTTTTTTGGCCATATGGAGACAGCTTTATCAAAGTGAGACATAGTTGGGGTTTCTAAAGAGTCTGAATGTTCGGCCAGGATTTGATTTACTAGGTTCTATATCTACGGATCAGGTATAATGATCGTTCTTAAGACATGCAAAGGCCAAATCCTATTTGACCTATTTGAATTTTTAATGGTTTCGAGTCACTTGGGGATGGTTTTATCGTGGTTCTACCAAAGCCTGAAGAGTATATTCATTCTCAT